>CXYZ01020035.1:192607-228373 GCA_900006705.1 Sonneratia caseolaris
TTTTTTAATTTTAGGTTGACCGATTTTTTTATATTTTAATTGATTTCACGGTCCAATCGGGAACTGACCGATTCAATCAGAACTGATCGTACTTATAATACAATTGGATTAAGTACAGAAACCACATCCGATGAGTGACCGATTCAGTCTGATTTTAAAAATTATGATATAAATAATATTATTATCCATAATTGAATTTGTAATCTTTTAATCCTAAGTCTATAATAACCTGACCGCACAAAATATTTTTTTTCCCCTCTAAAAATACGTACTAGCTAACGGGCGTTTCTAAATGTATGAACTGTATCACACATTCCCCTTATTAAGACTGTGATCTTAACCTTGTGCAATCAAGTGCGCCTTTCATCGTGCAATCAGAATCGACAAGTTTTAATCTCCTAGAATCCGAAGCTCGGGGTGAGAATGCCACATGTCTGCATAGATCTTGGACCTCCTTCTAATGACCAGGAAGTCAGCTGTGATCTTGACTTCACCCCAGCTCTATCTAGATATATAGAATGAATATATACTATAATACACACACACCTACAGGGTTGTGTTTCGAGCGTGGATGATACATTACCATTTTCAGTGAACTTAAATCTTTATTTTTATTATGTTCTTGAACTTACAGGGGATTTTATTAATAAAACTTTTATCTTATGGGTGCTAATGACACTATGATTAGGTCACTTTGGAATCAGGTTAGCAAGCAAAGCCTTCCAAGTTGGCTATACGCGTTACAGTCCATCGTCTGCAATTAGAGATTGAAGTTCCATGACTTGACAAGCAACTTTGACTTTAGAGGCAACCCCGTAGGTCCTTTTCTCCTTTACATAATCAGCTGACTCAACTCAACAATCTCAATCTTAATCTTCCAGAGGAATTAAATTATGGATCCCTAGGTTATCGTGACATGATGTGACATGTGTGATCACAATGGTGGAGCACAATTTCAGGGAGCCGGCTTCGATTGATGTGGCAAGAAAGTAAATCCACATGCAGCAAGCTGATAAACCATAAGGATTTGTCAAATCTCATTTTGTCTTCTGCTAAAATCTTGATGGACAGCCACCACTAATTGCAGACCTATCAAACACTGCTGAAGATAAGATGCAACTTCATCAGAGGCCCAAGTGAACTGACACGTTTCCAACAGTGCCAACAAAGGAGAAGTAAATGAAGAACAGAGATGATTGAGGTCATCAGGGGAAAAAAAAAGGAAAGAAACAGAGAAGATTGAGGAGTACTACAGACACTTGGACCTTAATATAGCATTTTCACAGATCCTATCAACCCTGATAATCCCAGGCCACTCGACCTCATCCTTTTTAAGCCATCCCACGGCTCATTGCCGTCCTGATAATCTGAAACAGAGCTGCAACCGCCCAGAAAAGCTCATGTCAATTTTCAATAACTAACTCATCAGCTAGCAAGAAGCTGCTGTCCAGAGCGTCATTTCACAGCTACGCTCAAATGATGATAAATAGAAGAAGGGTGGAATCAAATGCCTTCACAGGTCTCATAAGGAAAAGTGAGAAAACATACATGACCCAACGACCACGAAAATGAAGAAGCCAAGCAAAATCGGCCCGACGGGGTAATCATTTCCTTTCTTGGTTGTTGTTTCAGGAACTGAGCCCCTCTTTGTAATATTCTTCTCGAACCTGGACACTTTCCTCTCTGCAAGGCGCTTGGATGTCGTCTGTCAAACAATCACTGAATATGTAAACCACTCACAGATAATCCCCACCTCATACACTACAATCTAGGAAGAAATAAGCTTAAGAGGCCTATCTGTTCCACGTTGTATGTCTGATGAACTAACCAGGACATCAAAAAACAGAAATATTGCTCTCAATTCTCAAAGGATACGTCAACCAATTTAGAGCAGTCAAGTGTTTACATTTGAAAACAGACCTCAATCTAAGTCCACATCAATGAAACCTGCAAATGTATCGTTCTAAGCAAAAGCAGCTATTACCAATAGAAAACTAGTATAAAATAACAATCTACAGCACACAAGCGAGTGCTTAATAGTTTTTTCCAAGAATAGCTTCATCTGCCCCCCATATTAGTCTTTTTCCTCCACACCTGTGTTCATCTCTCAAATCAATGGGATCAAATAAAGAACATATAGGACACTCGGATCTCATGGCAATGGCCAAACACAACAGCTAAACAGCCCAGCAATATCTGGTGCATCTTTGCCAACGTCTAGCAATTTGAACGGGAGATAGGGATTCCAATTACAGGGTACACACATAATCACATAGGAATGAAACCGTAGTCTCACAGCAGATGCATAAAAAAGTCCTGTGAAGAACCAGTGCCATCGAAGGGATTCAGTAGAAAATAACAATTATGCGCAAGAAACCCAGAAAGGAAGTCCAAATTCAAAACATGGAAAAGAGACGAGGCACAGTCTACCCACACGGCAAGAAACGAAGTGGAGCAACCACAAAGAAAACCCTAATATTTTCACCTTAGAAAGCGCAGATTCGACCCAGGTGACCGTGGGTCGAATTGGATCTTAATGCTTGAAAAGAATCGGCGAAGAACGACAACGAGCCATTCCCAATCATTTCAGAACACATAAAGAACATCGAGATGAGGAAGAGGGGGATACCATTTTCTTCCCGCTGGGGCGAGCAGACTAGAGAAGGTTGTCGCGGGCAAGAAACAAAGGGGGAACCCGATTGGGCGATTGTCGGAGGGGATCTGAACTGTCGAGCGATAGAAAGACCCACGTGGGGGATTAGAACAACAGCTGGGACGGTAAGGACAAAATGTCAGCTGGGTTTTCTGCTTGACTTTATGTCCTCTTCGATTCAGATTCTGTTTACCTTTTCCAGTGGGGGAAGAAACTAAATCCGTACAAATAACATAAATCCTCCTTTATCAGAAAAAAAAACCCACTTTACACTTAGATAGTTAAACGGGACGAATTGGTCTTGAACCAAACCGTTTAAATTCAGAACCAGCTCAGATCGTCCTTAATCCGGTCTATAATTATTTTTATTGAGTTGAAAGGCGGTTACGAGCGAGTCAGTCATATCGGCCTGTTAAACCATAATTAGTCGGACTGTTAATCTACTAAATTGACTCAGAACCATTAAGAAAGTGGCTTGGACAGTGAACTATAGTCATTCGTCTGCCAAGTGTCACAATCTCCTAAACTTTGTTGAAAAATTAACGACCACAAATGGGCGAGCCATCCAATCAAAGTACTGTTCATTACATCACATCAAAAAAACCATTTGTCGATTAAATCAAAACATTGTTGACTAGCACTGTTCACCAGTCAAAAATATGTTCATAGGCCATATTTATCAATCAAAATATTGTTTACCCGAAAAATAACTGTATTTTTTATTTTAAAAATATAAATTGTTCACGAGCTAAACCGGCCCGTTTATAAATGGTTTCGAATTAGTTTATATTCGCATGAATTGAGACCCGTAATTGGATCAGTCTGTTAAGCAAACATGCCGAACTATGACTGAATCTAACGATTTTAGACCCGTTTTGAACCGTCCAGATCGCACTTTTAATAACACTACTTTACAGCCTCACATATTCACAGTAAAATTTCCCACAAGTCCATTCATTCATCCCTAAGACTTACATGTCAACCTAGTATTAGCTGAAAATATTATAATTACGTCTAGCCCTTGCAAAAGCTATCCTCCTCGTCGCTATATCATTACTCGAGGGTTGCTAATAGCTGCATGTGGGATCCAGGTCACAGTTTACCCCATGGTTTACATAATTCAAGGTGAAAACTTCAACTTGTATAGGCTCATATGGGTTCTTTCAGTTACCATTCTCCTAATGAGTTCAGCTGCAAATCTTCTCACAACTGCTGGATGATGATTTTTGCTCGAGGCAACATCTATATAATGGGAGAAGTGCAGTTCGTAAGTGCACCATACGTATGATGCTAAGGCCTCTAACCTTGAGACTCCTGATCACAAATCAACGATTCTGGGAGGATACCTTTGTCAAGACTTTGGCCCTGCAAACACAACCGACACGTCGTTCAGCCTACTGCCCTTCAACCAACGGGCGGGGGCTTAAGCACTGCTCCTGGGAGTCCATTTTCTCAGCCCAAAACAGCATCATAACTGCATCTATCTAAGAAAAGATGAAGATAACGAAACTTGTGATAGAATTGGAAATGGTAGCCTCTTCTTCAGTTTAAGTACTCATTCATCACAGAGAAATTCAGTCCATGAGCATCAATAAATCTCCAGCAGAATTTACGTAGTCCGTTTCTACATGCAAGGGAATCCAACTTGCCTCCACCAGAAATTATTACATGATCAGCCCAGTGTAGATGGCCCGGGAAGAGAGAGAGATGTGCACCGGGATTTAACGATTCTCATCAAGTTGAATGCAGAACACTGTACATGAGCAGAGCAAGCAATTCACTACCTGTTGGATCAAAACTGGAGGACTCCAAAAGTGTGATCCCATCAATGAAGATCAAAGATGGTCGATGGTGAACCTTATTTGAGAGAAACAAAGAATATTTCTCATCCCGAGTATTAAGTTCTATTCATCTGCAGGGCTCAGACCATTTTACCAATTATGCAATTGCGAGGTCAAGGTTTTAACCATGGGGTCGTACTATGTGTGCATGTATTTCTCCGCTTTCTTAGACCCGGGGGGGGACTCTCAAAGGGATTGGCTGCCAAAACCTATATCGAGTATGTAGTGAAGACAAGGATCAGTAAGATTAAAATCAAAGAACAACTTTCTGCATTATTCTACCTCCATCAGATGTCCCCGAAGAAATGAATTTAAAAAAAAACATTTCTCTCTACTCAGACATAAAACTGTGCATATAAGAGTCATATTCTGTCTGGGACCCTAATAAAACAGCCATTTTGATGGCAGATATATCCCTGCATTGGAGTGTAATGGAGCCGGCATGAACTTGCTAATCAGCTGAACATGTTGGTTTTATTATAATTTTGGAACCCAGAGCACTCACGTTTTGTGCATAAACAGCCTCTTATGCATGAATCAAATCCTTCGCACTCTGGCCAAGTTCAGGCTTAATTTGACCACCACCATTCGAGCAACCTGCCTAGCAAACAATTTTTCAAGTTAAATTAGCAGCAGACAAAAACAGGATGCATACACATGCCATGCTGAAACTGTCCTCCAACAGGCTTCCACCATCAACTGCAAAAGAACTGGCCATTGTACACAAGGGCATAATTGCCATCTTACCGATATAAGACGAGCATCTTCTTAGTCACGTGCAAAAAATCAGATAATCAAAGGATAAATACCCGAGGGACATGCCATGACTTCGACAAAGTCAAAATCACACTTTTTGCCCTTTATTTTCCTGGCAGCATTCTTCAGGCTCTGATAGCCATAACATAGTTCAAATTTCAACTCGGTTTCACCATCCATAATCAGATTCGCTGGATTTCATGGAATCCCCCAATGCCAGATATTGATTTTCATATGGATAAACGTGATTTACAGATCACCCTTGTCTTAGTTCCGACATGCACATTCCAGGTCGAGATTTGCAAGGACTATACGGATGATTACTATATTCTTCTTGGGTGGAATTATTCTATTCATATGAGCTATTTGCCTGTTCGTGCAGCTCTTGCCAAGGCGCACGATTTTAGCGGGTCACGAGGACCGACATGGAAGTTTCCGAGTTTATCAAAAGAAAGCATGTGTCGGAAATTGATGTTGATGGCTCACCAAGGGTTTGGTGAGGTGCTCCAGTCCTGGTTCAGTCTAGGTTGCCTTGCAGTTGGTAGGAGCCTCTGAGAATCAACAAGAAAAAGTCGATCACAGGCATGACAGTCTGGATCGACCCTCCGATACTATAATGAGTATATTAATTGTATATAGGAATGAGAGGAAAGAGCTAGGGAGTCGGTGAGGCCTTCGAGAAGTTGGGATCCTTATACCAAGGGATAGTTGCGTTTATGGAGTCCTAGGTTGGGCGAGTCGGATCGCGGCAGAAGGCCCACTTGTGGTGCCCATATCAGAAATATTTATTATCAAGACTCTTCGTTGGAAATAGTTCATACGTACATACATATATATATATATGAGATGGGAGAGTTTCTCTCCATAGGCTTAGATCGGACGAATGAGTTCTTAAGCACGATTCATGAAAATCAAGGCAGATGACTTGGGATAGGGCTGGCAATTTAAACGAGCATAGAGTTTTTAGAATGTGCCGTCACGACCCACCATCTCGTATGACTCAAAAATCCTAACCTTGATATGAATATTTTGTATTTTTGGCCGCTCAAATTTGTTACAAATCACACAAATAATTATTTTTTTAAAAATAAATTTAAATAATTTATATTTTAAAATGAATTTTTATTATATAATTAGTTAATTAATATAAAATATATATTATTTTGAATAAAATATTAAATAATTATTAAAATATAATTATACATGTATATTAATCACATTTTTAATTTTTTTTCCTATAACCTCTTTATAGTAAAATTTATTTTCATGTTTTCGAATCGACATAATTTTTTTGGGTTGGCATAGTCTGAAAACACTAGTTTAGACAAGATTTTTTCATACCATGCTATCAAACCGTGCCAAATTTTACCACCTCTAATTTAGGACTCATGTACAATCAATTTGGATCGAGACGGTCGGAAGCTATCGAAAAAAAAAAGGGAAATAAACAAAAACTGGGTCAAACTCGAACTGGGATTGATGATTTTGTATTCATTCCTGTATCAACAGAAGCGCTGGGCTAAAGATACCAAATAAACTGGAGCCAGACTTGATGGTCTCCCATGGATGGTGTTTATGGAAAAATGATCCATGTGAAAGCGCCGGGATCCTTAGTCCTCCGGCTTGAAAAGTTTAGACGTGGTCTGTCTAACACTCTTATATAATATAGTATAGTTCCAGAATTTTCTTTATAATATTTCTTCTATATGGGTTGTACTCGGAACATATCATTTGACGATAAGCGAATGGTATGCTTAGAACTGCAGATTTTAACGAAACTATGGTCTTTTAACAAATTCATGTCGTTCGGAAAGAATCAGTCTTTTATCAGGCTCTCGACTTGATCAGCTTAGGTGGACTCCTCCAGCAAGAATTAATCCAGACATTCGTTTCTATATATATTCAAGAAAAATACTCAAACTTGCAGGAAACTTGAACTGTTACATGAAACCGATTTCCGCAGAAAGATATCAAGTCGCGTGCGCCTTCTCTCTTGAACTTCTCGTAGAGTACGCAGCCACCGAAGGCAAACGGGGGCATGATCTCTTGCAGGGTTCGGGTGATAGCAAGATCTGTTTGGTTCGGTCGGTCCGCAATCTGTGTTTCCTTTGGTGAGTCCTTCTCTGGACTTTGCTAATGCACCATTCCGCAATTTGCCCATCTGACATTTTCCATATCGAAATGTTCCAAGAGTACTAGTTAAACAATTTCCATGGGCAGATACAGATATCCATAGTTTAGACTCCTGGGCATTTTTTTACATTTTTTTAATAAAAAAGATGATAGCGGTGGTAGTGAAAACTTTACCATCCTTTGCTATGCAATATTTAAACTTTCGTATTCAATTGCCAATATATGAGATGAACTGAATTATTAGCACATAACATTGGTACCATTAGCATGAGATCACCAAGAGCTTAGTATAGTCCAAGAAACCGGCTTGAATACGGCAAATACTCCCAACCGCATTTCATCCTGGTCTAAATAAACTATGTAAGTGTAATCAAAGGGTGTGTGAGAGTCATGTGTCCAACTTATATGCCGAAACTGGCAAATTCTATCTCATAAGCTATCTTGGCTGGCAAAGTGAGAAAGAGGATCCAGAGCAATACCGACTCTCTCCTAAGAAGGCCAAGACTACAACAATAAAAGCTGGGTATCACAGCTTACTCCTTAATCTCAACAGTGATTAGATCTTGAACATCCAATCTCAACAAAGCGATACCATTAAGAGATAATATATAGCCTTCGTTCCCCTTTACAAAAGTTGGAGATGTATTCCGAATCCCTACTTTCAGTTCTTTTTATTCTTCCAAATGAAATGAATCACATAGTCATTTGTAGTATTGACCTAACTATAAATACTGCCGGTGATCAATGCTGATTTCATTTTTCATCTGATGCAGCTTACGAACATGAGCTTGGCATGTGTGGTGGAAAACGTCCACGATGCAGAAAGTTGGTTTTTGCGTTATAATTTGCAGAAGAGGCAAACGTACCACATTCTGTTTAAAGACATGTTTTTAGGACTTGATATGATGTGTGTGTGTGTGAGATGAATAAAGAAAGCACAGCATGACATGAACTATCAATTCCTGGAACAACACTCAAGCCACCTTTTCTCCCATGTCGTGATCAGATTAAACCTAACCAGGGAGGCAAATTCACGTCTCTATGCTTGAAACATAAAGTCCTATGACAATGTGTTAATGCATCGTAGAATACCGATGTCAAGTGGAAAGATTCGCGGGCAGAATTATTTTCTTGAACTTTTCTAATTTTCCAAACTATACAAGCAACATTCAGATCTATATGAATATCGTTGGCAGCAGTTAATCTTAACAACATCAAGGTGAAGTTTTCTTATATGTATGGATTAATAAAGGGAAAGAAGATTATTCATTTGACACCCTCCTCCGAGTTACGCTCTAACGCAATTCTCTCTATATGGAAAGCTCATTTTAGTGTTATCACATTGTACAGAAAACTAGGAAAACAAGTATGGACTAACAATCGTTCTTTACAGATGAAGAGAAGTGTCAACATCATCAAAATCCTCGGCCTTGTCAGACATATTGCCCGTCAGAGACAGGGTCCCAGAAAGCCATGAGCTGACTAACACGGGGGCCTCCATTGACTGAAGACACGAACTACTATCGCTGTTCTTTGAGCAAGGCCAGAGGGAAAGAGAGAGCTGTGAGGAAGTAGTGCCAAGGGGAAGAATGAAGTCGGGTTTGAAGGAGACCCTCGATGGCTCGTCAATGGGCATTTTGGGGACGTTGAAGAGCCTGTTCGGGGGCTCATTGAGCATTCTCAGGAGTTCCTTTTCCTCTCTCATTTCTTTCACTCTCTGCAACTGTCTGAATCTCTCCTGCAACAGAGCTATGGAGGACTGAACCACAATGGGATCTTGGGCCCCTCCTCCCATTTTTATCGTTCCTAGAGTTCTCTTCGCTCAACTCCGCAAACCTCATGGCCTCAAGATATATATAGGATGTTCATGGGGGTACTATCGTCCTTTTCCGAATAATCCGACCTTGTTTAGTGGCTTTTTTTCCCCCCTCTTTTTGCTGATATTGTTTAGTAGCTGTTTCGCCGAAATTTCAAATGGTTAAAGGAGGGAGGGAGGGAGGGAGGGGATGAGAAGAGTGCAGCGACAGCTTGCACAGGTCCAAGAAGAAGAGGTCAAGTGATAAATCTAATTAAGAGTGCTCGTGCTTGTCTAGGTGTTGTGTATGTGGATGGACAGAGATGTGAAAATCCTTTTTTTTCCCCATTTTTTCTCCTACCATATGACATCAAAAATGGTAGTAATTGTATTATAATTCATATTCAACTTATATTACCCAAAAAAACAGTAGAGTACCCCTAATGGTGTGCGTTTCTCATTGAAAAAAGAATCTAAATTTGATATCTTTCATAAGAAAGGATCATAAATCGGCTGAATTAATTTATATTGTTTTAAACTATTAAGAGTTATAGTCTAATAATTCAAAATCCACTCATATGTTACTTGATGAGTTCAATCTCTTAGATTTGAGAAGAAAAATTTGTTTAGAGTGTGCTATGTGGGCATGGATCTTAGGGAATTATATCTACTTCTTGAACTACCTTATAAATCCTATGTGGTGCTTTGCTAATTAGGCAAATACTTGGCACTGGCTGTCCTATTCGTTGACAATTAGATATGAAAATCTAAATCTTATGCAACAGTTTGGTAGATTGCCTCTGTTACCCGCTTCCTTTTCATTCTACTGCCCTTTTCATTATTTTAAGAAAGAAAAAAAGAAAACCCTATTGTTGACTCGAGGATTCTATTTTTGAGCCCAAAAAGAGGGGAGAGAGATGGGAGTGAAAGTGAAAAGGGAAGAGAATAGGCAAAGGGGGGAAAGGACCAAGGAGGAAGAGTCCAAGGAGAATGTCGAGGGTTAGCTCATGGAAGGGCGTGCTTGTGGGAATAAAGGAGCGTCTGTGATGCTCTCTCTGTTTCCATCTTCTTTTTCTTTCATCGATAAACCTAAAATGCTTTCCATTCTGTGGAGGCTGTGAAGGCTCTCTCGTGGGACTTTCTATTTGAGTGTATATTATACAAATATTCAAAAATTCGGTAGAATATTATTTTAGTAATTAACTATCAAGTCCGTTTAATAAAAGATAAAACTCTCTCTATCGTAAATTTATCCATTCATAACATTTGAACTAAGCCATGATTTAAAAGGAATAGATACCGTATCACATATATCAACCAAATGTTATTATTTATTGCGTTCGGTGGAACTTCTTTTCTCATGGTAGATAAGAAACAAGGAGAAGCTTGAAAACAAGCACATGCACCACGTGTTGTTCCACTTACCTATCCAACTAATGATCTTTCATATACGTTTAGATTCTAGATAACATTTTACTTAAAATAGCTTATATGATCAACCACAGTAAAATCACCATGATCATGATCATGAGTTCATAAGAAGGAAATGAACGTAAGAAGAGGAGCGGGAGAGAGGGTAGGAGGAATTTTTTTTTTTTTGGATACATGTATTGTCTTGCATTTAGGAGTTTATTGGATAGTAACTAATTCAAAATTGAATCGAATCAGCTCTCTTATGAGTAAACTACCAAATATGAATTCCTTTCAATTATAAGATTTAAACTTGAAATATTTTAATTTAAGATAAAGATATACCGAATCATCCGCCCAACTCATAGAAAATCTTAAAGAAGCTTTTGACCACAATATTTTATAATATACTATTAGTCTATCAGCTAAAAATAATCCTCAACCAAGTGTCAATTTAAACTTGATCATGAATTTAGTGGATTTAGAACTCTAAATTGAAAGGTTTACTCTTTTTCTTGCTGACTAAGAAGGATAATAATAATAATAATAATAATAATAATGTCACAACCATACATATAAAAAAAAAAAGTAATTGTGATTTAGTCTCTGTTATGGAGTATTTACGCTTTTATATTCAATTGCGAAAATCTCAAACAAACTGAATAATCAACAGGTTTTTTTAGCCGTAGCCTCCGCTTGCTTGGTCCTTTTGGTGTTGTTATTAAAAAAAGAAGAAGAAGAAGAAGAAATTGCTTGTTTACCGATCCAGGTGATGAATCGAACATTGCTCCTATCAATACGGTTCTACCGAAAGCTTATTGTAATACAAGAAACTAATCCATTTTCAAAGAGCAAACTTCCAATGGATTCAAACTTGGAACTTTACACTCATGAAACGGTATGGGTGTGTGTTTTTAGATCATTGGATCACCTAAACTACAACAATTATTGAGTAAATATATTTCCCTAATAGATTGAGTGATATTAAGTTGAACCTTCTTTTCCTCTCCAAATTGTGTTAACTGAACCTACAAAGATGTTAAGGCTGAGGAAAGATTTGATCAGTTGAAGCTTCCAAAGTCTTGTCAGAGTTAAAACCCTTGGTATATTAGTATACGCCCCCATCACCTTACCTCATCATCGTCGTCGTCGTCGTCGTCTTCGTCGTCGCATGCAAATCCTCTTCCCAGACCAACCAATAACGGATTATTATGGACTGTTGATTTAAAAGTTTAAACTTGTGAGATCTTTCAACGGGGGATTTAAGGGGCAATAAAGGTCTTAGTGGGGGACACAAGAGGCCAAGCCGGAGAACAATATTGATCGTCGGAGCTACATATATAGTGCCTTTCTATAAACCAATATGCAGTCATCAATATTGGCTTGATCAAAAGACAAAATTCTTACAACAGCTTCTCCATTCACATTTAAAAGATAGAAGTGACGGTCGCGTGATGCTCTTGATTGATCAACAACACTATGATTAACGAGAAGAGAGAGTGAAAGCACCGACATTCTCGCTCACTGTCTCAGTCACGTACTCACCCTCCCTCTTGTTAACTTTCTTCCTTTTCCTTGAGTGCTTGCCCATTTGGTAATTTGTCTTGGAGCTGTTTGGAAGGGAATGATGGCATGCAGATAATGGGCATCAAAAGGCTGCATATTATAATGCTCTGCGTGAGTGGGTTGATGGGATTCGGGTGCCCTTTTCTTTTTTCCTTCCTTTTTTTCTTTTGGCCCGCACTAGCAATTCCAATTTGATGACAGCGACGACGTTTTGAACATTTCTCTTTCGGACAAGGCGAGCATATTCTTGGGGCTCTCTTCTCGCCGTGCTTGGTATGTCTTTCTCCACTACGTTGACCAATGCTAATCTCACGTGCATTTTTCCCTAGTTGTAAATGATCATGCGGATGAATTTAGATTTTAGGAAGGGGCCCCCATTTTATCGGTTAGAAATGAACTAAGAACCCTTAAATTCAAAGTTGAAGGTATAGTCAATGTAGTAGACCCCCTCTTAAATGACTCGCTTGTCGAGGGCTAAAGTAAAAGTTTATCTGCCTTCTCGATTTTAAAGGCATACCTTTTATGCTGTATAGCCTACTTTAGATTATACTCACCGTGGGTATGGTCGAGTGGTTCGACACTCATTATCTCAATGGAAAGATTCGAGTTCGAGTCCTACCTGCGGCGGAGAGCTCTTAACCCCTTAAATGGGCCGACCCGGGGCGATCCGGATTAATAAAATCCAACTGGATACCGATGTTTTTTTACCAAAAAATAGCATACTTTAGATTATTAATTATCTTCCTTCCACGCGCTTATGTTTTGTATCCCGAGGAAGTGCACGCACACACACGCACACGCATACATATATATATATATATATGTACATACATAAGATACCAGTCGAAAGGACACAAAAAGGAGACTCCTTGGGATGAGCATCTAGTGGAGAAGGAATGTGAATGTCGGATTATAAAGAAATGAAATGTAATGATACCATTATTTTTTTGAATTTTACTATGAGATTTTTTATATTATCCTTTCATCTTCTCTCATATATATATATATATATATATATAAATTCATGAGTCTCATCTTAATGATAAAAAAAATACAAGATGAAATGTTAATATCGATTTCATTAATTTTCTTTTTCAAATTATATATATATATCATGCATTTGAATTTTTACTAGCATGTCCTCACTCTGCATGTCATTTTCCACATGGAAGCTCTCTTAGTAAATATATACACTGTAGAGGAAGGTTCACCCATGAAATGCATGAACAGTCAGTCGTACGTTAATAATATATGTATATATGTATATATATGGATCTGCAGTTGTATTACAGTCCATTAAAAGCATGTCATTTAATAATTATTTATTAGAAACGTGTTAAACGTTGTATGGAGGCCTTGTTTTCTTTTTCTTTTTGACGGGCATCAGAATTATAATTGCGTCTTTAAAATAATTAACAAAGAAGATTCTAAGAAAATTTTATGATATCAAAAGTTTTCGATTCACAGTTAGGTGCATCATCATCAGAGTAAACCTTACCGTTAGTTGTTCAAAGTTTGAGTGACTGACATGACAAGTGTCAGACAGTTACTATTACCACGTGACTTCGTGGAAAAAAAACCATGTAACATATTTCACAATATATATTGATTTAAAAAAAAACTCCATATGCCCAATTCATCTTAACAACATTTGGAGTGAATAAGGAATTTTCTATTGGGCAAAGAGTTGTTTATTATCTAGTTTAACCGAGAGAAAATTTGTCCCAATTTCTTCCCCTTCGAAGAAGAAGGAGGAGGAGGAGGCCCCCGACATTAGCTTTAGATGGGAGATGATGTTTCCGGCACAGGCTTTGATGGGATCACGTTGCTTGCTTGATCATTGCCATGGACTGTAAAGAGATCAATAAGAAAGGGACAGTCGACTACGCAGAAATTTCACCGGACTCTCACAGGAGGCGTCGTTTGAAATTGATTAGCACATCGGATTGTGTTAAGCACAAAGGAAGCAGAAAGCTCAATGGGTTTGCCTTATTCTCGATGATCATGATAAACTGCTGATGAGTAGCTGCTCTGCACCCCCTTCAATCCTTTGCTTATGTTAGGTATTTGAAAACTGCCCGGAATGTATGGTTACGCTCTGTATATAGGATGTACAGGCAGCTAAATATGTTCTATTTCATACACGAACAGCTTGACTTCTAAGGTTGATATCATCAATGCGATAGGAAAAATCCCCCCCAAGGTTATAGGATCCGATGCTCATCTAGAAAGCTCATCCGGCCATCAGTTTTAAAAGAACAAGACCAAGCAAAAGCGGTAAAGATCACGCTGTTTTGTATCCTATGAATTCACTGAGATGATACAGTTTATCCATATAAATTACTGAAATAATAATAATAATAATGGACACCCACGAAAAGTATTGGGAGATCTGATCTGGCATTCTTATGCTTCGTTCACCAAACCAGAAATTTTAAATTCGTCAGAACTACAAAACTAGCCAGATATTTCCTTCCTGCCTAAATTTCTCAACTTCTCTTTCCATAAACATCTAAGAACGAGCAAGTCTCAAAACTCCAAAAAATAAGAACAAGTTGCCCTACTCTCATGGTTAACAAACGCGAGGAAGAAAGTGCACACATGGATGTAACTAGTAGATATGCTCATAAGGGTTCAGTTGTATTTTCTGAGAGCCTGGTTGTGCAGACTTCGTGCAATTTACTATGAACAGAATCCTCTGAATAGTTATCCTGCCCAATCCACATAACACATTGAAACAACTGAGATAACCTATATTTTTCGTTTCAAGGTGCAGTTCTGTAGCGCTAAGCCCATACCTACCTGAGAAATCCAAGAACGGACATTATAAAGCTCAAAAGCCTAGTCAATGGTTACCTTGCCTGACCCACATGACACATTGAAGCAACTGAGACTAATTTACGATTTTTCTTTCCAGGTGCAGTTCTTCAGCACTAAGCTCATACCTACCTGAGAAATCCACAAATGGGCACTATGAAGCTTGAAAGCCTAGTCATCATCCATTGATCATTAATTCAACCAGAGAGAATCATTGTAGTCACTGCATTTCGCAGGTGCATTTTTGCATATCTAAGCTGATACTAGACAAAATCCCGCAAAAATCCATGAACTAACATTACTTCTGAGAATCTTTCTAGCTCCTTCGCAATTCTAGAAGATGGAATTCCATTAACTTTCTTTTCCATTTCAATCCTCCAGCAGCTTCCCCAAATCAAGCTACCAATATCAAGCTCTTCTCCAATTCACAGCGCTATCTCTTGATTCATGTGAATGGATGAAAGCACCATTCACTATAGAGAATGCAGCATCACCAGCAAGCAGCAAAGTCAGATGCATCCATTCAAATAATGGAACCCCTAAGGCATCACGACATCCATCATTCTGCACTACTAAACTCTCATGAACCAATTATTTATATCCTAATAGTGACATTCTAATGGTGCAACAAGGTAGCAGAATTTCGCCATATTTGTGAAAATGCGGCATGTGGACACATAACATAAATCTATTTGCACAGTAACTAAAGCTTAAACTCTAGAAAGGCTTCCAAGAAGCATAAGACCCTATGACTAAACAAAATAATAGACATTCAGAAGCACAGAAAATGTAAGAACTGCCAAGGAGAGGATCTCGAGCATTAGCGCTCAAATAAGATAACTGCCCACTCGACATTCAGCAATAGCTGCAGCGTAATTTGGTGTGCCGAAAAAAGCCGAAAACTTCAACAGTCAAAAGAGAGACTTCAAATCTTCTGATTATTATTCGACACGACCTAATTGAACCGAGAAGACGGAACATTTTTTAGGGAAACCCCAACAATGGGGAAGAAGAGAAAGTTCATTTCTTGTAACGAGCTACCTCATTGTCGTTGGGGAAGAAGCCCATGAGTCGACCCGCCGAGTTCTGGTACGCGTACATGAACCCACCCATCAGCCCGATCAGCCCGCCCGTCACCATGGACGGTCCCCTTATCCCGGGCTTAATTCCTAAAACAAGTAGCAAAAATTAGAAGTCTGCATCAAAATAAAAACAATCAAATCGGAAAGAGATCGTAGCGAATTTAATCCGAGGATACCTGATAGGTAGCCGACCGTGACGGAGATTCCTGTGATGGTGGTGAAACGGAGGTAATCGAGAGTGCTGAAATTGCCGACGACCTTGGTGAAGGGAGGGTTCCGATCTATGACGGGGTACTCGGGCTTCGCCGACGCTGTGATATCGGTGTTCATCCCTGATGAGCTCTTCGAGTTTCTTCCGCCGCTATCTCCAACCCCCTTCGATCTATTCTTCCTCTCCGCCTGAGGCGAGCTGAGCTCACTGTGTGTTGCAGACTTTGCGGCTGGAATTGAGAAAGAGAATGAAAATGGGCCTTCTTGACGGATGAGATGAAAATCTCCGGGCCGAATGATTCAAAATGGGCCGGTATAATGCCATCGGTTATTGGCACAGACAGTATTCCCGAGTTGTAGAACTTTTGAGTTAGTCGCCCGACCTACTTCCCTATTGGCCCTCCAGCCAACTCTCGGGTCGTGCCGAGTCCCCGGGTTAGGCTCATCCCTTACGGACGATTGGTAGAGTTATAGAGTTGGTCACCCAACCGACCTCCATCTAGGCCGGCGTATTTTCAGGACAGCCCAAACATATGTGAGCCGACCCGAATTGCCATGTCTAAGTTGGACCGATTCCCCGACCAACTCAACTCTAGACAATCTGATAGACTCTTGCACTGATTTCCCAAGTTGGGCTTGCCCCATATGGACAACTTAAAAACCTACATTGGGCACACGGATAATGAAACCACGCTAGCCGTCACCCCCATCGGACCACGTAAGGTGATCCTTTTTCCCTCTCAGATGCACTCCCTTTTCCTCTTTCCACCCCTTCCTTCAACATAGACATGATCGCACTGTTGATTTAACATTGGAGGGCTTATCCAAAGAATACCACTGAGATTTGGCTCCTTTGCAAGTCCTCAGGCAACACACATGAGCTCTCCAACCGAGTCAACATCTAACCCGACCAATGGTCACCTTGAAGTCCATGTACCCAACATGCCTGCCATTGAATGACCTGTTAGTCAGGACCAACTTCTTTAACTTTTCTAACACTGGGACATATATGGTCTTACAGAACTTTATTGAAAGTGCCAAAGCACAATTGAGGGTGATACCATGATATAACCAGATAACAATTATACAGTGTGTACTAAAATGAGCAACAGTTCAATTGCTTATTGATAGCAATAGGCTGATCTTTAGGGAGCAAATGGCTTTGAGGCAACTTGGAGCCACATAACTTGATTAGTCAAACGTAAAGTATCATGAATAGGAAAAGCAGTACACGGAATAAGAAAGAGCGGATAACTAGAAATTGCCAACATTTTGTCATACATCAAGCTTTGTCCAATCCTTCCTCAAATGACATACATTCTTTCCTCCAATACCTATATCTCTCCCACTCCTGGTTCTACCTTGAACAGCTATTGAAAGAGAAACACCAAGTGTTGCTGTAATTGCTATAGTAAAGCCGGCGGCTGGAAGACGATGAAAGAGATCAAAGGATGCACGAGTGCACAAGCAATTCGTAGCCATCATTGAGGATTTACTTTGCATCCCTAGGAAATTAAGATGAGCAACACCCACCTTTCTTTTGCACCTGATCCGCTTCTTTGTTTTCCTCTCCCTGTATGACAACTGTCCTTCCGTTGCTCAGGGAGGCAGGGTCCTGCTTCTTCAGCTCATGAGAAGCCATTACTTTTCGACTTAGTATGTGGTAGATCTCTTCGACCACTGTTCGGAAAGCTGCAGACACATTCGAGGAATCAAGAGCTGAGGTTTCAATGAAGAACAGACCCTGGGCCTCAGCTAGTGTCTTGGCCTCAGCTGTTGTCACCTCCCTTGCATCCTTAAGATCCGTCTTGTTCCCAACAAGAATTGTTACTACGTTCATGTCGGAATGTGCTGTTCAATAAACAGAACATTCTTCATCAACATTTACAACAAAAAACTGCAAGTCGAATTATGCATAGCCATTGGAAATGAAAACAAAATAAAAAAATAATCTCATTTAAGACAATTAGCGTGAAATGCATGCGAAGTACTTGCTAAAAGGGTCAAATAACATTTAATCTAGGCGAGAATCGTGAAGAAGTACCCTGGATTTCGATGAAACGATCTGATACAAAGAGAGCCCTTTTTCCAGTGATTTAGAGAGAGAGATGTAGCCTAAAGTTTTTGCAACAAGATAAATGGTTCAAGTGCCACTGCTTCCAACTATGACGAGAATTGCTAGGATTATGAGAAAAGTAGCAAAATAGGCAGATTGGTCAGATATCATATTAAGTGTAAAACAGATAAGTCTATACTTACTATGAAGTTCATTAAGCCATCTACCAACGCTTTCAAAAGTTTGGCGTCTACTAATATCATAAACCAACAATGCTCCAACTGCTCCTCTGTAATATGCAGAAGTGACAGCCCTGAATCTTTCCTGACCAGCTGTATCCCAGATCTGTGCCTTTACTTCCTTCCCATTGATATCCATCTTCTGAGTTTGGAATTCAACCCCAATAGTCGATTTTGAATTCGGATAGAATTCATCTCGGGCAAATCTTGCTAGCAAATTTGATTTACCAACAGCTGAATCGCCGATTAAAACTATTTTGAAAAGGTAATCCTCAGTTTGTTCCTCCTCGGAACATACAACCATCTTCCTACCAGTACCACCAAAATATTGGCAATCTGCAAATGCAAGTGATGAACGCAAAATTTGAGAAAGGAAGATCAGTGAGCATTCAAGAGAAACAATAGGTTTAGACTGAGGAAGATAAAAGATGAAGGATTCATACAGTACCTCAGAGAAGGTAGATTTAGGTAGGCTAGAGAAGGAAATTTGGAACCCAGGAAGCAATTGTGAAGAATGGAATTGTCCTAATAACTGAATGCAATATAAGAATTATTTGACTTGTAACTGTCTCTGAGAAATGCTGGGTTGTGTCTTCTTAACCCCATCAAGCTTCTTCAGATAATTCAAATCAATTAGGAGCTTTACAATGAGATTTAAACAAGCCTTCAAAGATCACTATCTCTGCAGATGAGTGGAACGTCAGAAATTCAGACTCCATGAGACTACCTTGCAAGCCGAGCACTAAAAGAGTACCAATAGAAAGTGTCAAGCCTGGCAGATTCTAAGAATGAAAGTCAATGCATCCACTACCTTTCACAATCTAGTCCCTGAGTCGGCTCGAGATGCTCATCATAGAGGTATCTACTCTATGAGATTTAAAAACTTTAGCTGCCTAAGGGGCTGTCAAGACATAGCATGATATATTCTAATCATTGATCCATCACTTGACTGTACTTTTGGGGCTTCTACCCAAATAAACCCCTCTCATTAGGTTCTAGCTGCCTTAATTTAGACTACATTATCTTGAACTCGAGATACAGAGTTCCTTGAAAGGTTACAAGGACAAATACAATTCTGATTGCTCTGTGGAGAAAAAAATGGTTGAAATGTCAGGCTCATTCTGTCTGTGTATCTTGGTGTAGCCACTCACATGTCAAGCTAATAAAATTCCAATTGATTTCACAGAGGGGCTTGAAAAATGTTTCTGTCATATTGCAAGATCTTCTATATCTACCTAAAAGGGTAGCAAGTTTTCCTATATTGCCAAAATGTTTAGGGATAAAAAGGAATGAGAGAAAGAGACTAGCGCATTAGCTGAATACATTATGAGAGTGAGTGACAGAAAGCCGAGACATGATTGTTTCGTCTCTATGTCCTCATGAAAAACGTGTTCATCTGCAGTCCCAGGAAGGGTCTAGGCTTGCTCTTGGAATTACAATGAAGAGCAGGAGGACACATACTGCCTGGACAAGACAGTTCCATCTTTGCAATGATGTTAAACGGACCTATCAGTCAGAAAGCATAAAGATTGTACGGAAACAAGCAGTACAACAAACGCATCCAAAAACACTTACATATTATGTGACAAACTAACACAAAAGATCAAATTGGGCCAATTTTAGATATCAGACAAGGTTTCACACCAATGCCTCTCATTGGAAACAATTACACGATGCAAATGGTCCTAACAACCTAAGCAGAGGCTCTCAAATCACACGATAATCGCCAATGCCTTCTGCGGACACGATCCAATCTCAAGAAGGAAGAAAGAAAAAGGAAATATAACAACGATTTGCATAAAATTGAGGAGATGACGTACAGTTAAGTGCCGATTGATCTCCTCCTCCTTCTAGCCCCATCCTCCCAGGGCCCGATTGGAACCGCCGGCTCCTGCAATGGGAAGGAGAATGCGGCGCACTGGACGGGACAATGCGCCGACAAGATTCGGCTTGGTTCTATGTGATTTGACGGTTCCTCTGAGAAGTTGGGACCAGCATTTGCGTGTCGAGGAGAGAGAGAGGATCAGAATCGTATAGAGAGAGAGAGAGGGGGGTGGGAAGAAACGGAACTGAATAATAGATCTGGTCTGATTGGCCACGTGGCAGGATCGTACGGACGATTCCCGATATTTTCTTTTATTTTCCTTTTTGTCAACCAGTTAGTTTTGTTTGTAAATTGTGTACGATTTAGTCACTCAGAATTAATTAACTGGTTTGATTTCTGGTTTGAAATTAACCAAATGGAACCACTAAAAATCTATAAAATTGTGAATTTGTTTACTATAGTACATCATTCTTTTTTATTTTTATTTGATGAACATTATATAGTCTGATTAATTAGTATAATTAACTGTATTTAAGTAATTAATCCAACACCGTCTTGACGATAATGTTGTCATTAGAGAATTTGTTTGAATCCCAATGCACATTAGAGCAATGGATATCTTTAGAAATATCAATTACCGGATATTCGAGTTAAATCAATTATGACGATTTAAGAAGACGGACCAAGAGCAACGATTTCGATCTAGCAAGCGGGTGGTGGGAGTAGCTTTGATCATCTGGCGATGGGACCATAGCCACGTCCGAATGCATCGCTAGATCTTACCAATGTCAGCCCTTCTTATTTGGAAAACATGATAGCCATTACAATTCTTTTAATCAAACATCTTGTAAATTAGTCACCTGATATATATTTATATATCTATATAGAGGAGGCAAAAAAATTGATTTAGTGACATTATTTTTAATTTAAATCAAGGTATATAAGATTCAATTATTGTGAATAAAAATACGTGGCTCGTGTTGCTCTTATCTTCTCTAGGTCTACCTGCTTTATTTGTAGTAGGGGGTGGGAATCTCAGATTGGGCTAGTGTATGGGCCGGGTATGATGAGCCAAATTGGGCCTAAAAAGCCCAGTATGGTCATCAGGGAGCAGGTTGTGCCACAAGGAAAGAGTTCGGGGGTGCAAAATGAAATTTCACCAAAAAGGCGGTGCAACTGCACGAAAAGGATGACCTGCAGTGCCGTCCGGGCCCACTGGCACTAGGACAAACTAGCGGGAAGGCATTTTAACTGCTCTGCCAGCTATAAAGTAGCATTTCATTGCTAATAATAGTAACAACTCGCGTGCACTGTCTCAAGGCGTTGGGCAGTACAATCCCAAATCGAACGTTATAGAGATAGAATCCTCACGCGGGTAGGTGCCATTATCAGGCTTAGATATGGCTCCAACCTCTCATAAGCCCATTAAATTAGATGGCAGAAGAGGAAACTCCGCCTTTTCATCCACACATAAAGAAAACTGTCCAATTCATCTTTGGTTGTCGAGATCCGAGTGCAAGGCTCGGGGGGTCAGAAAATCAGCAGACCCACTCGAGGGTAGATGCTTAGTGTACCAATTACTCGTACAAATTACATCACCAAGCCAGACCACTGGGGATAACGACATGTACATACAAATTACACGTATATAGAGAGAGAGAGGAGTTGACGGAACAAACAAAAGTGGGTGTTTGGGAGTTGGACCGACCGACAGCTACTTGTCACTTTGCATTATTAGTGCAGTTTGGTATTTGGTAGCGTGCATGAACTGTTGGCTTGTCACTTTGCCTGCTTTACTTTCTTCACTCCCTTTCTCTTTGCTTGGCAGGTAAGGGCTCAGAGATGGGACAGATACCAATTGGATTTGGTTTTTCTATCATCTCTTAGTACTACTAATGAACTCAATGCCAGCAACGCAATACCCCACCCAGAAGCACGAGAAACTTTGAGCTCTGTAGCACCAGCAAATGGTCCTAGCACCTGCTTTTTGTTCGACCAAGAATGCAATTAATGATATCACCCTAGAACTAGGAGGCATGGTAATGGAAGTAGCCTTCAGCGGAGTCCAAAAGCTTCAGTTACCCTTGATGATGAGACTGGGAGAGGACAGTGCTGTTGAACATAGGGGAATTTGGATCCGATTTTAGCACCGGAGATTGAAGACCAGTTTTCTATACAAGTTTTGCAGTTTTTATTTATTTTTTATTTGTATATTTATTTTGGTTCTATACCTTTTACCTTGTACATTTTCGACTCAGCTCCATCAGATCCAAACAGCAGCACCCGGGTTTGGCTGCTTTCAACGAATGTCTCCTCAGGTGGGTGTGTTCTTCCTTCTGCTGGGTAATAATTTAGGCTGAACAGAATATGACAGAAAGACAGGATAAGGGAATTCCAGAAGCAGCATAGCCATTCATATTAGACCAGATTCATGCAGAATAGGTAAATGCACAGAGAACTCATAAAATACCCTAACTGTATATTTTCTCTACAACAATCAGTAAAACTGGACTCTCACTAACCCAAAGTCCACAAGACAAACAAGTGATGTGAACCACCCCCAGGATCCAATAACCCAGAGCAATCGAAGATATTGGAGACCCCAAGAAGATAGCAATCGAGACAATTCACCTAATAGTCAGTTGCTCATCCTTTCTCAGTCACTAACCTAACTTCCTTCAGAACTCATTCCCTTGAACTCCTCGACCAAGCTATACAGGATAAACCATCGATCGGCACACTCCTTATGTACAGCAGATGACACAATGAAACTCTGCGGATGTTACCTCCTTAAGTAGAAGTAGGACAACCACCTCAGGGGGTTGAAGAGGAAGCCTCTTGCCTTGGCTCCCTCAAGTAACCCAAAAGTGTCTCAGCCTGCAAAACATACAGAAAATGTCAAGCCACAGCCAACTGAGGGAATTGTATAAGCTTATTAAGTAAATCACCGGAGCAATCATGCAGCTGTCTATAGGAATGAAGGGTAGACTGCAACTCCATAAGAGGCAGTTCTATTGATTACTCGAGACAAGTACGAGGTTACCCAATCTCAACACCAAATTAACATGGAAGGAACTATGCCTGAGGAACTTTCTCATCCATACTTAACTTTGCAAATATAAGGACCATTAAGCATCAAATATAGCACGGTCAATCCAAGCTCACCAATTCAGCTCTCTCCAACACTCTGATTACTTATATGTGAAACGTGGTAATTTGAACATTTGGGGAAGTCAATCAAGTACAATCATTTTTAACTTTAAATCAGATTGGCATGGACAAAAAACAGAGGAATTGCATGAGGTGCCACCTTATGCTTTGCTTTGACGCTGCCAGTCTGTGAAAGAGCAACAAGCGGAGGAATTCCACCCTCTCTCACAAGCAATCCTCGATTTCTCACGCTCTCAGCACAAAGCTGCACCAGAGTCATCACAGCAAACTCCTTCCCTTTCACTGATCCATCCTCAATTGCTTCAACAAGTGCAGGAATGCCGCCTTCCTCCACAATCGCTCCCTTACCTTCCTCAATTGCTGCAAGGCTACTTAGTACCACCATGGCCTTCTCCGCCATCCCAGTCCCCTGCTCAGCCACCATGTCTACTAGCGGCCTCACAGCTCCTGCACTCACCACCCTCTCCTTGTTTGGCCTTGTTGTGCACAGCTTATAGAGGGTAGTTAAAGAATCCTTCTTCCCACGATTTGATCCATTGAGGAGCAGGGACACAAGGGGCGGTATAGCACCACAAGCTCCGATAGAGCTTCTGTTCTCTTCAACCAGCGCAAGGCTTAATAACGCACAGGCTGCATTCTGCTTTGATATCTCTGTTCCAGTCTTTAGCACATATACTAGGGATTTTATAGCACCTGCATTGGTGATCACAGCCCTATTTTCCTCGTGCAGAGAGAGATTAAGCAATGCAGTCACAGCATGTTCCTGTTATTGGTTTTCAGGTTCAAGTCATGGGAAAGTCAGTAGGACAAAATCAGAAGATCAATTCCATAGAAAACTTCATCTCTGCATGAGATACCACATTATTTTTTTACATTTAGGACCCTATCTTTTGATGTAAATTCCACTTTAATCTCACATCTCAACCCGTAGGTTAAAAATCGCCCTTTAATAATCTAACAATTCTCAATCCAAACGCGTGATATCTCTAGTAATAAGCGAGAAACTTACCAGTCCAACCAGATTTGACCGTAAAAGAAGTCTAAATATACTTTCTTATACGCTGCTTATAGACCATAAATTTAAATACAAATATATACAAACGTATGTATATACCAAAAAAATACAAATTATACAACACCTGCGTCCAAGGATCGCTGCACCGGAGAAGAGGCATCAGAGCAGGCACGGCACCAGACTCTCCGATCAGAGCTCGATTATCGGCGCGATTTTTGGCGAGCAGCCTGAGCTTGGCCGCTGCAGATCTCTTCACGGCGATGGACGAAGACTGCAGCCCATCGATGCAGATCTTGACTGTCGGCTGAAGATCCTCTGGCGAGATGCTCTCTATAATCTCCGTCGAGAAGTTCTCCCTCTGCAGAAATCCCACGCACGGCTCCGGCTCCGGATTCTGCCCCTCTTTCTCCCCATCCTGCACGTAATCGGATGATGGCAGGCTGGCTAACCGTTCCAGCTCGCCGGAGATGTCGCTGCTGCAGGCCGAGAAGTCACTGAATGCCTGGGAGAGCTCCAGCAGCTCCTCCTCCGACGAGGTCGACTTCGGCAAGACACTGAGATTGTTGTATTTGGCAGCTAGCTCGCCGAGCCGTATGTCCACCACGGAGTCCGTCAAGTTCTCGGAGACGAACTCGGACCTGCTCTCGTCCCTGTTGATGTTGGAGCGGACGGTTCGCATCGACCGTCCAACGTGGCGGTGGATCTTTCCGGAAGAGGGAGAGCAGGTCCGCTGTAGAGGGAAGCGAGCTGAGCTGGAGTGGGAATCTTCCACAGAAACCATCGCCAAAGGGGACAGTAGAACCGGATCACTCACTCAATGGAGGCGTCAGAGAAGTTATGCGACACTTTCGAAACTCCGAGCTGTTCCAGTGGCTGTTCAATTCATGGCGGATAAAGCGAGGAGGAAGAAGTGGAGAGGAGGCAGTGACAGAGGCGATGGTTGATGATGAAGAAGATGACGAAGGAATGAATCAAATGGGCCGGTCCGGGTTACACTAGAAGCACTAGGCTGTGCTTTATTTATCGGTGACAGCTGTTGGCCTGTCGGGGTATTTAATAATGCATTTTTACAGGAGTCGAGTCACTTTCGGTCAGCTTAGGTCCTACCGTACTGGGCCCCACCGCCTGGAACCTCCGCCTTTGATTTGAAATCAGACGGCGGAACGGTCGAAGAGAGTGGCAGGAGGCAACTCGCGGGCCAACGCCCACACATGGTGTCCCATGCCACGTCGATGAGTATTTAGTTTCCCTTTGCAAAAATGTCCTCGATATTTATTTATTTTGATCGGTAGGTTCAAATGTCCTCGCTATTTAATATGATAACCTCACAAACAAAATTAATTTATGGAATATAATTTCATCTCTTTTTTTTAATTTAATTGCTTATTACAATGATCTTTGTTCTCTTGCTAAGTTTACTACAATAATTTAGTTATTCATATTCTAAGTATATCGGTATATTAAAAGGTAAAATTATGCTAATTTTAAATTTCTTTACTGATGAAATATTATTAAAAACAAAAGAGTATTATTCTAAAATTGCATCAATATGTATTACTTTATTTTCAAAAACAAAATCTTAACAAAAAAAATAGCTTATACCCTTTTTATTTAAATTAAACGTATCATAGTGTTGACTTGTTGGATTTAATTGAGTTATAAGAAGCATTCCCACGAACATACAAAATTACACAAATCATCCATCCCCCCATGATGCGTGCGCTTAGACACTAACCATTAATTAATAATCTCAAACTTATGTGTTGCCCATAACTACAATAAAGTAGATAAATGAACAAATGAGGTTCAAGTTCGAGAAGGATGCATGACTTAAATAAAAAGCTTTGATGCTTAATTTTTATTAATATAATTTCTTGTATAGTTTAGTATCCTCTTTTCTTATCTATTCTAAACATATTAACCTCATTTTTGACTGAAAAAATAAGAATAAAACGTATGAGAATAAGAATAAGCACAATTTTTTTGGATTAAATAAAATATGAAAATTTAATCTTGTAAATAAAAAAATTATATTATGAAAATTTTATATATCCAATCCAACTTTGAATATAGAGAGGTCAAAATTTATCAAATTCCTAATTTGCAATTCGTGCACTATTTGCTCTTAAATTTGAGAAAAAGAAAGAAGAAGAAGGGGGAAATAGTATATCTCGAGCCCAATAAAACTTCTGTCTTTTACACGCAAAATGGCTAACGCTAACCAATGATAATTTAATTAGTACACATGAATAGTGCGAGAATCTTTTATGCACACACGTGATTATAAGGACTATTGGACCTTTTTTTTTTACGCTTAAAAAGGCATTGAGTTGGTGCCCACTAAATTGGTTGATTGTTCTTTCAGAATGTTATTTACAAATTCAGTGGATTTACAAATTCAGTGGACTCCAATTGATTCAAACTCAATGACAACCCGTTTTTTTGGGAAAAACACATTTTTTACAATAATTTTTTCTTTTCAAAAGATTTGCATATAAAAATCCTACTTGAAAAGGGAATATAATGAACTAAACTCATCTCAAGCAAATTTGTTGGATGATATGAATGGATTGAAATGAATGAAGTTGACATATTCACATACACAGATTAAACCAAATAATTCTTTACCTGATTGGTTGTAAAATAACTTTAAATTTAATGAGTGTAAGAATGAGGTTTACCCATTTTTATATATTTGTCTTTTGACCAAAATAAATTTCTTTAAATGACTTAACACCTTATTTCTAATCTAAAATCTAATAATTGGGCATTCCTAATGGTAAATATTCACGATTAGGACAATATTTTTTTCCTCCCATTATATTGATCAAAGTTTCAATGAGGACTCGTTGGGATTGATCGATCTACTGAATAACACTGGTGATGCCCAATACATCTTTTTATGTTTTAGTAAAGTGAGGAAGTTGATGACAATTTCCCACCACCAAACGTGCAGCTACACATGATTTTGCTTAATAATTAATGTTATAGTGGGTCCTCCTCACAGCTAGAGTTGCTCGGACAAGAATCTCAGGTCGAGAGGTTCTCTGTTCATCGGAAGTTTCAACCGAGGCGGGCGCTGATTAGAAATATTCACCACCTTCGACAGGGTCGCAACAATTGGATACAGATGGGCGCTGACATGGTGACAAGAACTCCCTCGAGGAGGAACATATGCCCTAAAGAGTAAAGAGTAAAGCCTCGTTTCCGACGATCTTCAATTGTCGAAACGGCCACCATTCTCTCGTTAGAGCTTAGTAAAAGATCGTGAAAGGCTCGTTGACTACCTTGTGTACTACGCCATCCGTGTCATGTGTATAATTATTACATCTCAATCAATAAAATATTAGGGTTTTAAATATCTCATGCGTATAACTCTCACCTTACGCACAAGACATTCTCCTCGGCGACCTGCTCTCGTGTCCCAACTGCCTTCACCCTCACCATCACATTCGTCTCGTTTAACGTTTGTTTTCTCTTATATAAATCTCGGTGGTCAAGTTTTGTAAGTGAAAAAAATTCACAATGGCGAGCGCTGCACCTGTCAATGCTCTCTCTATATGATGACTTATTTTTGCACCACCAAATGAGTAGGGACACATATGATTTTGCTGTCCTCTTTATGATCAAGAGTCGTACGTGTCGAGAAGCTAATCAAGCAAGCACCGCTTTAAGCCTTTTAAGATTGTTGTGAGTAATGCAATTTATGGTCGTTCATGTGGCACGTGTGCTGTCTCAAGAATCAAACCGTCCAGCCAAAAAAACAAAAAGGAAGAGAGCACTACGAGAAAATCTTGCAGTTTATAGGAAAGAGTTTCCCTCTTCCTTTTTTGGGTGAAATAATTAGGGAAAAATCCAATCGACTTCACGGTAAAAAGAGTTGTCAGGATATTTTCCTTTTATTATTCACTTTTACAGCAACTTCTGATGCTGTGAATTCCACCCCCCCTAATTTTCTATTTATTTTTGCGATTGAAGGGAACGAGGATGAGTTATCACAAATTGGATTTTCATTGTTTTATATTGATATTGTTTGGCGACTACTTTACCCGATGCTATATCATATAGTTTGTGGTCAAACATTAATTTTTAGATACTAATTATCAAAATTTTCAAAATATAAATTTAATTTACTATATATTATCGGTCTATTAATAAGATATCATCATTAGAAAGAAATTTTTATTTTTATTCCACTAACAAAATTTCCCTTTTTTGTTAAATTTCTACTAGCCCTACCGAGGGTAAAGAAAAGGACACGTTCGGAGGAGGGATAACTAAATCTCTCGTTTCACAAAAAATGAAAAACAAAAGAGGGTTAATGAGGGGATTTGGAGAGGTAAACTAACCCTCCATAATCCTCAAGAGAATTAACATTTTCATGCCCCTAGAAGTAGGGAACGCGAAGGGATAAGGGGAAGATTACCATTAAACCCTCTGAGTTAATAGTTATATTCCTTAATGCTCACCTTACTATAATTCTATCCTGACAAGATAATGCACATATAAGTCACCCCTCCGCATCCCTCACTTCCCCCTTGACTCTATAACTCTCCTCTGCTTATCTCTCAACCCAAACGGACACTAGGCCACGACAGTTCACTTCCTACTCAATGCATGCCGATCAAAGTAATAATAGTAGCAGCAGCAGCAGTAGCAGTAGTAATAATAATAATAATAATATCCCCTTCGGTGCAATTTGGTGGATCGGTTTTGGGCGATAAAATCAATGCTATTTCACTACAATATTACAATGAAACTGAATTAAATTAAATTGAGATATTATTTATGGGGGCATAGTTTTAAAAACCGAACCGGACTAGCCGGTTCGATCGAGAACCAACCATCCACCTTGTTCGGTTCCTATAAAATATCCAATTACACTTTCAAAGAAATCAATTTCAGTTAAACTAACCAATGAACCTAATTGAACCGGTAGAAAAATTGGTTGATTTAAAATTATAAAAAAATAAAAATATATTATAATATACTTATTTTATTTTACTATAGACATACTTATATTTTATGTTAAATTTTTTATTTAATATAATCGTTATATTAATAATTTTATTATAAATCATATTTAAATTATAATATTATGTAAATTTATTAATAATATTATTTATTAAATATACTGTTTAACTTATTAAACCCTCGGTCCGACCCATGAACCCATAAACTTATACTTGCATCGATTTTCGGTTCGATCTAATTTTAAAAATTATGTATAAGTTTCAAATATATAGTCATGTAAAAAAAAAAAAAAAGGTCAATGGGGCATCGTCATCAATTGATGTGAAACTTGAAGATTGTCATAGGACAGCTGGAATTCCATTGTATCTCTCAAGCCATAACAAAGTCAGATATTGCTACATAAGTTTTTTTTAATATATATATATATATATATATATATGAACACGTAATATGTATATAGGAAATTGTGTAATCTAATTTTTCTCCAAAGAAAAAAAGAACAAGATGATCACACATACATTAGCTGGTGCTCGCTCACTTAAAGCTTAGAAAATCCAAATTTGTTTTTTTTTTCTCGATTTATTCTCATTTATTTATTTATTTATGTACAGCCGAGATATAATCAATTTAAAGCGGAAACTAAATATTCCAGAAATGATATTCAATGACCCCGCTGTCTAAAAGCATAGTTTTAAAAACTTGGTCGGGCAGCGAACTCAACTGAGAACTTGCTACTCATCCAGTCTGACTTTTATAAAAGATCCAATTGTATTTTCAATGAGGTCAACTTTGTTTAAACTAACTAGTTCTTAGTTTGACCAGTGAATCCAATTATGAACTCGTTAAACTATAATTGGCATAGACCATTACTCCTATTGAATCGGCCTAGAATCGTTGAAAATTTGCCTAGACCTCCAAAATCCTGTAAATCAACTGTCGGATTTTGCCATGCCAATTTAATATATATTTTTAATTAAAAAAGATGGACAATTCACGAGCAAAACTAGCACAAACCATTAACCACCTAGTTTATAAACGATTCCGAGCCTGTTCATATTTGCCTGAACCGTAACACGTAATCGGACCGACCTATTTGCTTAATAGACCAAATCGTAACTGGGTCAAACGATTTCAGGCTTATTTTGAACCAACTTGGACTGCACTTTTAATGTGGCCATGTCACATTTCCGTGAATGGGAAGATAATGCCACCAATTGCTAGACTATTTTGATGGGGATTTGGTAAATGTTGGATTAAAATTGTTGTTAGAAAAATTGGAGGACTGATATAGTGACCGGTCAAAAATTGGATGATTAACATAGTGGTCAGTAAAAAATTAAATGACTATTTTAATAATTTTCTTCTATATAAATTATTTATAAATTATACCTATACTATATTAATTTAAAATAATCATTAAATTCAAAACAAGCACGCCAAGCAAAGATTTAATTGTATATGACATATTTAACCAAAAAAAGGGGTGGGGTTGGGAGGTGTCAATGGCACATCGTTATGGACTGATGTGGATGTTGAAAATTGTCATATGACAGAAGGATTTCTATCACATCAAGTGAGCCATAGTAATTAATACTCATATATGGCGACATAAGGGTTTTTTTTCCCTAGAAAAATATATATATATTCCTGTATAAGCACAAATTTGTGTTCTGGTGTTCTAATATTTTTTTAAAGGAATATATTTTTCCCAAGAAAAAGAACAAAATAGTTACGTACATATTAGCTGGTGCTCACTAAAAAGTTTTTAGGAAATTCAAATTCAAGTTTGCTTAATTTTCCTTTATTTATTTATTTTTATGTACAGCCGAAACAGTTTGGGTTCAAGTTGAGGTGGATTGGATGGGACCAAAGGGGCCTCCTTCCTTCATTGAACGTCACCGTTCCGTGGAGCCTTCCCTTTTTAAGAAATGGCATCTGCTCCCATCATCGCCAAATGAAGGTGAAAGGGATACGTCGACCAACCTCATCAGAGCCTGAACATCGAACCATATATCATATATGTGAAACAAATGTTCTAGTGCCAAGTTGAATTGGCTTAGCTTAAGGCGGCTTTCACCACCGCAAAACATTGTATCCAGCCGCTCGAGGCCAAGTCTGGCCATGCTCAAATTACTCGTGTAAATAATCCTCAAATTTGGTATTATCATAACTTGTTATAAGAGTTAAGATGTGGTTTTGATTTACTTATTAATAAGTTTCTCTAAATTATATTTATAGTATTATGAACTCAGTGAAACTTTTATGAAGATAATGAATAATTAATATGAGATATATTATTTTTCATAAGGGAAAAGAATATCACATGTGCTATATTTAATGTTAATTTAAGAAATATCTATTTTGAACAAAATAAAAATGATAAGAGTTTTTAATATTTCATCATTGAATTAATTACTTGGGAATTGAGATATATATATGAGTAAGTATTGAGATTTAACATTGTATCAATATTATAACTTATTCAAATCAAAATATTGTTTAACATAAAATTTTAATTATATAAAAATTAATCATTAAAGAGTGTTTGATACTTGATATGTTATAAGCCGTGAATCTTAACCTATAAATTTAATTATTTAAGAATTAATCAATAATTTTATTAAATTATTTAATAAAATAAATTGATGTAATGTCAGTTTAATATGGAGCTAATAAGTCATATACAATACAGTTATTTTTTTATAAAAAATTAAATTTCTTTAGTACAAAATTATCCAGTCAGGTAATTTATCAAATAAGATTATTTATGAATTATATTTATGAAAATCTGATAATATTCTTAGTTGTGCACTAATTGCCAGATTTGATTCGATGAAATTTTGAAGTTTAATGCTTCCCTCGCGTGTTGACTCCCAACGCGTACCACCTCCGGACTTTTTTTTATTAATAATTCATTCATGATTTCTTTGAAAAAAATTAATTTAAAAAAAAGGAGGGAGAATGAGGTTATAATTGCAAGCGTGCACGTCTCAATGTTTCTTTAAAATCCAGCTCATGATTGATCCTTAGAAAAGTTTTGGCTGGGACACATACGCCCGTTAGATGAATACCTCCATAATATTTATATTTCTAGAATAAAATTATGTGAATCAAATAAGTTAATTAATATTTCAAGGATTTCTAATCTTTATTTTTCAAATTAATCATAACTTTAATAATAAAATAGCTTATCATTTTATCTAATTTCTTCCATATCTATTTTAATAAATTTATCATAACTTTTATTTATTATTGATCGTATCTGCCTTTATTTGTGCCTCGATTATCCTTCTATCTCCTCATATAAATCTTTATTTGATATTAGAGTCAGTTTATTGCATGGATTCATATCTCACTAGATTCAAATTCGCAAAAAACGTTTGTCTCATGATGAGTTGTTGATGAGATTTGGCGGTGGAACTCGTGGTTATTAAGTTTAATCTCCTTATTTTAGTGTAGAAGAGAAAAAAAATACTCTATTGATAAAAAGTTATTGAGAAACATGTATTTAAGGACATATAACAAGTATGAGACATACCGGCACACGGCAATGGACAGAAAAAAAATAATCTCACACCATAGAATTGATACAAAGAAATTTACAATTTACAAATTAATGGAGAAATTGGTCTGATTGTGACCCACAGCATAGTTACTAAAATCAAGTTTGGGTAGTCGTTACTTATTTATAATAAATAAATAAATAAATAGTATTGATCAAATATTTAATATCATACAACACGTACTTCTATCATTCTCAACTCCAGCAAGTCTCCAGATGTCCAATTCAATTCTGAAAACAACCCAACGGAGCGGAATCTCATAATTCTCAAGTGTAATCCAGAAATTTTTTTAAAATTTAAAATATGAATATACAAATATTTATATTTTTGATATTAGAGGAAAGAAAATAAAGCCAACTTATTGCAATGTACTGCTATAGTAGAGGAGTATGATTTATTATATACTCATTTGACTTCAAAAAATTGCATATTTATTAAGAATAAACATTAAATTACAAAATTACATTTAAAAGTGCAAAATTTAAATTCTAGCCCACCAGCCTCTTTTTTTTTAAAAAATTATTTACAATAAACTATATTTGAATCAACAGAACTGATGTTCAAATTTACAAAGAAAAATGAAGATTATATCATAAATTTTTTATAACCAATTATACAAATGAATTACAATATTGAAGGGAGAAGCCCTTTCTGGTTCATTTTTCTCTTTTTCCCACCAATTTTATTTTTTTTTTGAATTTATTGAAAAATCAAAATGAGCATTTTGCTTTCTACTTTGCGGTGGGGGAGAGGGCTTTCGGTGAAGGCGGAGGCTCACAATGAGGGGCCGACGCACGGGGCGTGGGCCTGAGCATGTGGGCCCATTAATGGAGCACAGCTCACACATCCCTTTCCCCTCTTTTGTCACCATCCCTTTCAACTGAGCAAACCGCTATACGGCAGATGCCATTTTTTTTTTGTGGTTCTTCTCAACCTCAAGAATAGGAGGAAAATAATCTTCTGAATGGACACTTCGAGAAACTATGTTGGAAAAATCTCGATAAATTCGATTGGTCCTTCTGGGCCGACGTACCGGTCCCTGAGAGCTCCTCGGCTGGTTATGATTTACGTGGCTTCTGTGCTCGCTCCGAGTGGGCCACCGGGGGTTCTTCATGCTTCAGTAGGACAACCTAAGAGAAACTCTTAAGTCCGATCAGTGGCTTGGATCGACCTTTTGATTCTTGGAACAGAGTGAGATCTAAGAGTGAGAGGGAGGGAAGGCCGGTCAGGACTGATGGTTGCTTCGGTGGCATCTGTATCATGATGAAGACGTTCATAGCCACACGATTGGACTAAGATTTGTATTGTATGGAATGAAATATAACATAATGACTGTAAGAGACCATCGTCCGTCGGTTGTCGTGCGGCCCAAAGTGACTCCTCGTAATTTACTCTATCATCGATCGGTCAGGTCGAGAAACTACCAGAGACCAACAGCGTGATTCCGGGGAATATTCGGTCATGTCTCGGGACCTCCTCCTCTCTAGGCTGCTCTCAGAGGTATAACAAGCATCCTTTCAAAAAGACCTCTTTCTTTTGCTTCGAAATTGGCCGCAGATGCCACCTCAAGTTGTTCAAATCAATTGGGCTTTTGCTACAATGCTCTCAGCTTTATTGACTAGGATGACACAGACAGAGTTCGACTTTCGATAAGCCCTGATTTCATCAGCAAGGAACACTAGAACACCTCCGGTGACCTTGTCGGAGGAAGCGTCCAGCGGAGAGCCGCCCCTAATGTCTTTTGCATCCCTTATTATTATTGGTAGTAGTAGTAGTAGTAGTAGTAGTGGATTCCGCCTGTGTATGCAAGTCACGTAATAAAAAATTAATAGTGTAAGTCCAAAATGGTTGAAATATACTAAATAATGGAGTATTTAAAAGAATATGCTGTATGAATTTATATTTTAAATATTTTTATAATGGAAATATTATATTAATAAATTTTTTTGGATAAGTTTCGGCTTCAACTTCTTCTTTATGAGTGTAGCCAGACCTAGGCCTTGAGTTTGTTCATTTGGCGTGCAGTGGAGCCACCGACGAAAAAGCTCCCCTTTTCAATATTCTTCACATGCCCGGTGAACCATCCCATTGGTTGCGTACGGTTCTCTCCCACCTTTTTTTTTTTTTTTTTGCCCTTCACCAATTCTTTCCCTTGTAGATGAAGGTCGTTGGGTTGACCGTCGGCTTTGGCATCTGTCTGGCTCGGATTGCTAGCTTGGGGACTCACTATGATGATGCTAAAGCCATATATGGTTATCCGAAATGACCCGTCGATGCTCAGTTAGTAGTATTCGTACGAGATATTCAAGGAGGAACATGGTGAGAAAGGGAAGAATAAAAGGGATGTCGGAGAGCCAAAAAGGATGAAGCGCTCGGTTTCCACAAGAGCGAGCCAGCATAAGTAAGAGGGTCGCGTGACGTGACTTTTCATTTCATGTATTTCAAGCGTGCGCACTAGAAGTGGTACTTGAAGCATAGTTTTTAAAATCGGATCGGGCCGGGAACCGGTTAAGGTATGAGTTCATGGATCCGACCAGGGGTTCAATGGATTGAACCGCATGTTTAATAAATAATATTAATAATATAATATTTTAATAAATTAATATAATATTATAATTTAATTATGATTTATAATTAAAATCATTAATATAATTATAATA
>CXYZ01020035.1:228699-263856 GCA_900006705.1 Sonneratia caseolaris
AAAACCGGCCGGTTCAATTGAATTTGACCTCATTTAAATAATAATTAGATTTTTTGTGAGAACTGGACCGGGGGAGTGGCTGGTTCCCGGTCGAACCGGCCGCCCCGGTCCGGTTTTAAAAACTATGACTTGAAGTGTGAGTTCAACTTGACCTAGGAAGTCAATTGGAGGACCCTGGGGAGCCGGTTGGACGCTTGCCCATGTTGTGTGAGTCGGGTCAAGTGACTCATATAGGTAACAATGTCCACGCCATGTCCACATCACTTGTTATGGGGGTTTCAGGTTTCATCTACTTTATTTTATTTTATGCATTGTGTAGGTAATATGCAGCAGGTAAGTAGAGAGCTCTTTTATAATCGAAATGATCGACAATATGAAGCAACAGATGGAGTTTGTAACAATATCTCATGAGCATAGTTTTGAAAACCGTACTGAGCCGGTCGGTTCGACGGGAACTGGCCGCTCACCCGGTCCGATTCTCATAAATACTCCAATTACACTTTAAATTAGGTTAAATCTGGTTGAACCAAAAAGTTCTTGATCAAATCAGTGAACCCAATTGAACCGGTGAGAAAACCAGCCAACTTAAAATAAAAAATTATTATAACGTACTTATTTTATTTTACTATACTTATATTTATATTTCATGTTAAATTTGATACTAATATAATGATTATATTAATAATTTGTATTATAAATTATAGTCAAATTATAATATTATATCAATTTATTGATAATATTATATTATTAATATTATTTATTAAACATGATATTCGATCTATTGAACCATCGGTCCGACCCACAAGCCTATACCTTGACCGATTTCCGATTCAGTTTAATTTTAAAAACTATGCTCATGAGTAACTCTCCTTCATTGTGTGGAAGTTTTAAGGGTCAATAAATGGGATAGTAACGTGGGGAATAATCAGATATGGGGCCAGCCATGACACATACGGGTCGGAGAACATGCCCATGGAGAAGCCCAACCCTAATCTAGCCCGGTCCGTTCGGCCATTAGCCAGCTATGCTTTTCTTCGAGTTTTAGAAAAAGGGGATTGTCCCTTCTGAATTTCTTCGGCTTCGCTTTTACGTTCGTAAGATTTACTGTCCAATACATACATATATATATATATTTATTAAGAATTGGAGAGGGAAATCGGGACTCCCTCCCAGATCTCTCCTTTTGCAGGTCATCGGAGTGGTGGCTACGAGGAGGCAGTGGTGGTAGGGTGATCGTCGCCTCCTCGTCGAGCCATTTCCTGCAAGAGAAATGGAGGCGATCTTGCCGGAAAAACAATCTTTTTTTCTTTTTGTTCCGGCACTTCCCCGGTGAGCCACCTACCTCCGTTCCATCGAAGCTCGGTGGTCTCCAACTGCCCATATTTGTAAGTTATAATTGAAATCGAGAAGGTGTGCATGCAATGTGCAACCTGTGCTTCTAAGAAGATTTTAATTGATCTTATCTCACAAATTTATCCCTATATTTGATAGGAGAATATCAATAAAATTTGACACACTGGACACCCTATTAAAGGTAATTTTCTTTTCTTTTTACTCTTTCTTAAATTTAAAAAAAACCTAAAAATGACCCTAAGAAATGGGTGTTTCACTGGAATAATAATTATATACCGGATATTCAGCTCAATGTGCAAAGGAGAGAGAATATGATATTTTTCGAAAGTAACTATGATTAATAAAAGGAGTTAATAAATACATGTGGTGTAATATATCCTAGCCGGCGGAATCCAATCGGTGTTTCCCCACCGAAGGTGTTGATGAGTTAGTTGGTGAGGTAGGACCAGCCAGTAACCCCACTCCCCCACGCCGACTCTGCTCCTCCACGTAAGAACGTGGTCGGTCGAAACATAAGCATTCGACATTACTCTTGGCTATAAATTCAAATTTTAACTAAAGTTAATTAATTTATTTTTGAATTGAGTGTGAATCCGAGAATGTGCTTCTCTCTATAAATATTTTTGAGTTGAGCTACGCCTATGAGAGATGAATTGTCCAAAGTAAGGTTGAATGAGGGGAAACCGAATGAGAAGGGAATATCATTTACATGATAGGGAATCGCACTGAGAGAAGAAGGAAAATTTTTTTAAAATTAATTTAATATACTATCTTTTTTACATTAAAAAAACACTAGATATATTTTTACCTTAATCCTCTTAAATCTCCTTTAAATTATTACATCCCGACAGGGTAAAATATTTAATTCCTTCCCTTCTTCCTCCTCTCGTTTCTATCCAGAAAAAATATATATTTTAAATTGAGTAATTTGAATGAGGTGTTATTGACCCAAAAGAAAAAGAAAAAACCTGTTTTCGACGGCCCGATTCGAAGCGCCTCATGACAAGTTCGTGTACCGTCTCACACCAAATTATTCCTCCGCCGGCCGGTTTCGCTAACTTAGCCAATGCCAGCGCCCAGCAGTATTATTTAGCGTAAGATTTCAGTCTTGCTCGTAGACGACTGCTCCAAAGAACGAAGGGAGCGAGCGAGCGAGCAAGAGAGACTGGTTGGGGTGGGAGCTCTTCTCTCACTGGTGGTGGGCGAATTCCGATCGTCTACCTGATCGAAGTTGAATCGCCGGTGTCTGTAGTTCTCTGAATTTGGCTGTTAATCTGATATATACGTTCCTTGGAATCGCCAGAGGGTTTTAGGGGGTCACCGGTACCTTTTCCATGCCCAAACGGCCGCTTCCACCAGGGTTCCTCTCACTCGGCTGACGTCATCATCTTCATCTGTGACGGCGCTTTGATCGGCTCCGCCGTTAAATGTCTATCACCGACAACCGCGTTGGCAACACCATTACAGCCGATCACCGCCGCCCTCCGTCCACTCCCTCCGCGAAGCGGAAGCTGGACGATTATGCCTCGGCGGCCCCTGACGGTGACGAAGCTGCTGATTTTACTTCCAATTTAGTTACTGTAAGGATGCGGAAGGATGAATTCGAGGCCGTCCACCGCTCTGCCTTCGCGGCTCCGGTCGCAGCATCTTCATCTTCCTCCTGGGCGTCTCCTTCCCAGCCTTCTCCGTTCTGGTATGCCCGGTCGGCCCCTCCACTGAAGCTCCAGTTCTTCGTGAGGATGATATCTGAGAGCAAGACGGTGGTGATTCAGGCAACTTCTCGGGACACCGTGAAATCAGTCCACGAGAAAATTCACAGTCTCACTGGAATTCCAGTCAGCGAGCAGAGATTGATTTATCTAGGGAAGCAGCTACAGTGTGAGCAATCCTTAGCTCAGTGTGCGATTGAAAAAGACGCTAGCCTGCAATTAGTAGGCCGAATGCGTAGCACAGGACATCCTAAAGCTTGGCAGATCATGGATGACATGATCTCTGTCATCTGCCGCCTTTGGAAAGGTGAAACTCTTCCGGGCGCTCTGAAAATTATAAAAACTCGCTTGTCTGAATTCCTCTCAATGACTCCACCCGATGAGTGTAACACAGCCCCCGCATATCTTCAGATATTCATGTCCTCTTCGGCCCCGTCCGCACTAATTATGCTTTACATGTCCTCCATTAATAGCAACATGAGGATAGCCGAGGAATCTATCAAGCATTTCCTTTTTTTGACAAAAACTGTCAAGCCTTGTCATTCTCTCTGTGCGCCAATAGTGCTAGAGTTCTGTAAGCTGATCAGGGGGTTTCCTCAGTACGATCCCCTATACTCCTCTTGTCGGACTTGCCTTGGCTCGTTGCTGGAGACGATTGGGCTTTCTCGAGCTTCCAAGAATTTAGATTGCATAGAGAGAGTGATTTCGGTAGAAGAGATATTCCCGTTTGTTAGTGAGCTAGCCAATAGTTTGTCTAGAGGTTTGGCTTGTAATAATGAATCAGATGCAGGTTTAGAGCAATTGCGAATTGATGCGAATGACTTTGCTGTGTTCTTACCTCATGTCATTGCTGCAATTCGCAAACAATCGGGATTTGAGTATCCAATTCTATGGCCTCTGCCAAAGGAGAGCTGTAATGATCCAAAATTCATTGAAGAGATTGGTCGTCTCCATAAGATTTTCCATAGTATGATGAAGAAAATGGATCATTGTCTTAATAGGATGAAGGAGCACTTGGATTCAAAATCAAGTGGGGAAGGTGATATGTTTTCTCAACGATGGTCCCTGTATCTTGCTATACTGAAAGAACTAAATGCAATCTCCAAACTCTATAAGGGTTGCGAAGAAGGGTTTTGGGCTATAATGAGACAAGGAAAGCATTCTCTTTGTGCTTTAATTCTTAGATATGTCAAGCGAACTGATGATAATCAGTGGCTCCTTGAGCATAAGGATGTTACCAATTTTGAAGCGAGGAGGCATATGGTGATGATGCTTTTCCCAGAGGTTAGGGAGGATTTTGATGAACAACATGAGATGCTCATTGACAGGTCACAGTTACTGGCAGAATCATTCAACTATGTTTCTGGGGCAGAGCCTGAATCTCTACGTGGCAGTTTGTTCATGGAATTTAAAAATGAAGAAGCAACTGGTCCTGGTGTGGTGCGCGAGTGGTTTTACCTGGTTTGCCAGTCTATTTTTAATCAACAGAATGCTCTTTTCGTTGCTTGCCCAAATGATTGCTCAAGATTCTATCCTAATCCTGGTAAGTTTATCTTGATATGAGCAGACAGCAAACTTCAACATTTATCTTGTTTTCTATTCATATGGCATGACAGAATAGGTGAAATATTTATATCCCTCAGATATTCATTGACTTGCATTACCAGTGGAAGTGTAATTGTAAATTTCTGATGCTATGCTGCTGCAAAATCATGTTGATTTTGTTATGTTATCTGCGTTGGGAATTTTTGAAACTTAAATTCGTTCTTGCATTGCTGGATATGCTGTATTGCCAGTCAAGAATGGCTGGTGGACCTATTACACTACTATTCACGGGCTCCATGATCATGAGTCCAAGGCTGGCTCTGGGTACAATTTGGCCCAATTACATCCATTGGTTGTGTGCAAGATCAAAAATAATTTTGTCCAATCCGTGGGTTGCAAGATTTGTGGTTATTGCTATATGCTAAAGGATGTATATGACATTGAAAGGACTTTCTGTTTCAATAACATGCTTTTCATTTACCCACATCACTTTTCTTTCTGGTGTCATGAAAATTCTTCCTGGTTTCAGTCTAAATAATAATTTTAGCTCCTCAGTTATTGGTTGCTTGTGGATATTTTAAAAGTGTTATTGAGGGGCAAGCAGAGCTCATTAGGGTCTCTGAATGAGTGAGAGCAATTTCCTTTGTTCTGTTTATTAGGTGTTGCAAGGCTGGCTGTAAGTTTGTGGGTCTTTGAGAGGTTCTAGCAGGCTTAAAAATTCTCCAAGGCACTATACTTCACATGTTTTCATAAATATGCTGGTGAAGTTGGAAATGGTAGAGTGTATTTTGGCAGTGTCTTCTATACTAAAATTATATATATATTTTGGCAATATTTTCCAAAGGCACAAGGAGAGGAGGTGGAGTGGGATTCTAACTATTGCTGATAAGCTTAATTTTTTATCTACATAGATCGACTGACCTGCTGATCAGCAACTTAATTCCCCAATGCACAGCTTTGTTTATCAGGTCTATGTTGTGATGTCTTTATTATTTGCGGAGGTCAGAAATGAAAAGTTCATGTTTTGTAGGCCTGGCAATCAGCTGCTTGATTTAGATTCATGCCTTTCTGTTGCAGTTCTTTTAGATGGTCTATGGAAGTTTATAAATTATGGGGGAATACAGATATTATTATACTTAGGGGAACAACATATTAGGGCTTGGATTGGAGGCCTGTATTGCAAAATAAAGAATTATGTTTTAGAGGGATTAGTACTAGCATCAAAAGAGGTTTAGTTAATTGAGACAAAGGCATCTTGTGGGGCCATAAGGGATTGTTTATTTTGTTGCAAATAAAGCTTTACCATATAATCAAGTATATTTAATGATTGGTGTACTCCAATTGCCAACTAATAGCTATTTAAATTTAATTATCTCAGTTCTTTGAAAGGTACAGCTCCAATTCTGAAGCTGCTCTTTTTTGCCTCTTTTTAGCTGTTCTTCAGGGTGGTAGAGATCAGAGAACTTTTTGTCTGTGGTCTCGTTATATGCCATGATTGCTTTAAATTGAGATGGTTTAAGTGTTGAAGAAGATGGACTACTAATCTGCATTTGAACATGTTAAGAATTCAATGGAAATTGTGAGAAGCAGATACTATTAACCTCTCTTTCTAGCCTTAGCAGCAGTCTGTGAGATAGGAGATGGATTGTATGAAGAGATTGTGTTGGAGGTTCTTTCTTATGCTTGCCATATTCTCTTGCAATGATAATCTTCAAGATGTCTCTCAAAATGTTATGCTGGTGATGTCTTCAGATGCAATAGTTGAAGGATGTTGATGTTGAAGGACTCATTGTTTTAGAGGATATGTACTAAAATGTAGAGGAGCTAACAGAAACAGAAAGGCTTCCTTCTTTGGGATGTGATGAGGTAGTTTTGTGGATTGTTAATTCGTTTCTAATGAGTTGAAAATCAATCTTGAAAACTGGAATAATGGGGGCCTGTGGACTTACTTGGAAATTTCTTTTTCCTTCGAATACTTTTGTAAGGGATAGAGGCTCGTCCAAATGATACAATTGATGGTTGCTTTCTTTGATTTACAGAATTGGTAGTTGCTTGCTCTGATTTCTTGGATCATTCTGGGGAATATCATTCTAGAGTAGATTTTTGTAATGGATGAATGCTAACTCTAGTTGCCAAATGGAAGAAACCAACCGCATCTTATGTATTTCATGAGGATGTAGGTTATTATTTTCAAGATGCTAATTTCGAGGAGATGCTGTCACTGCAATCACTGTAGTGATGGACCCTAATTTTCTCGTTATGTTTGTGCTGTTTCTTCATTAAATATTGCATTCTGTATGGTTATTCTAGTTCTTTGTAAGTCAGCTTGAAAGAATTATGCACCGGTTCGAGGAAGGTGATGGATAGATTTGCAGGTGAAGTGACTGTGAAGTGTGTCCTTGCATTCAGATTGTCTTTCCTCTTGGTTTATTCTATGAAATGCAGTGACTTGTAGGATTTCCTATGATAAATTACTTGATCAAAGATAGAAACTACATTATTGCTTCCTAAACTCTGATTGCTTGTCTTTTCCATTTGCATTTTTATTTTTTTGCATGCAGCATCCAAAGTTGATCCCTTGCACCTCAAGTACTTCATGTTTGCTGGCCGGGTTATTGCATTGGCTTTGATGCACAAAGTGCAAATAGGTGTTGTTTTGGATCGCATCTTCTTCTTACAATTGGCTGGGCTGCAAGTTTCTTTGGAAGACATAAGAGAAGCAGATCCATGCCTCTATAGAAGCTGTAGACAAATTCTCGAAATGGATCCTGACCTTATTGATACAGACACTCTAGGACTAACTTTTGTGAGAGAATTCGAAGAACTGGGGTCGAGAAAAGTGATTGAACTTCTCCCAGGTGGGGCAAACCTTGTTGTGAACAGCAAGAATCGAAATGAATATGTTAATCTTCTTGTTAGGCATCAGTTTGTATCTTCCATCTCCGAGCAAGTGTCTCATTTTGCAGCAGGGTTTGCTGATATTCTTTCCTGCTCAAGTATGCTGAAGTTTTTCTTTCAGAGCTTAGATCTTGAAGATCTTGATCTTATGTTGCGAGGAAGTGCAGTTGACATATCTGTCCAAGACTGGATGGCACATACTGAATATGAAGGCTATAAAGAGACCGACCCTCAGATAGTCTGGTTCTGGAAGGTATGTAAGTCAAAATTTTGTCCTTGGGAACTGAAAAGGTTATATCCTTTTTATTGTTAGCTTTGTTCTCCATTATTTAATCTTGTTTCCTTTTGTTTGTTCATAAATCCTCTCTACTTTATATGCATTTAAATTTAGATTACCTTTGTTGAAGAAAAGCACTTATAGTTTTCATGTCTGCAACTCTGAAAACACTTGATTTTCTTAGAGTTGATAGTAAGTTCTCCTGTTTTCATAACCAGAAGGTTTTACTATTGGATTTCGAGATATTTTTCCTTTATTTTCATTTCCCATGGAACTCCCTCTTGAAATATTTGCAGAAATTCGAGTGTTATTTCCTAGTTCATTAAATTAAGAACAATTTTTTTTTTTTTTACCAATTTTCAAATTTCACCAATCATAACCACCTGGCTCATTCTGTGGGCATTCATTTGATGATCTATTACTTAAGTAATGCCCAATGCATTGCTTCGTTGCATTTATGGTCCACAATTCATTTCATTGTTCGGGTGCACTTACAGCCCAATGAGGAAAGGCCTTTACTGATCATTTCATATGTATTAATGATGAGCCGTTTGCCTATGGCCCATAATGAATTGAAATATAAGACATACTAGATTTACTTAGAAAAATTACATACAAATTTCCTTTTCGATATATATGATTACCTGAATCCGATTTATCTCCACATTGGTTCGTTTTCAAAATAATAAACTAAATCTGATTTTTTGCTGACTGTACCTGAGTTAACTAATGTTCAATTAATTTTTTGTTTTTTTTAATGAATAAAATAGGTAATACTAATTCCAATTATAAGTTAAGGATAATTTGGTCATTTCAAATTCAATTACTTATTACCAAACATATTCAACTACATTACTTATTAAGTACATTCGCCATCTATATATTTCCCCATAGATTCCTATTCTTGATCAATCACATAATTCTTACTACCGAACATGTTGTCTGTTTTCCAGAAGATAAGATCTTTTTGTTGCACTTATAAAAACATATGGGATTTCAGAGTCTGAGGAAATGCAGCAACACGGTTCTCCTAACTATTCTTCAAGATGAACTGAGAAAAGTTTTTGAGAGCTGAACTTATTTTATTCACACTTGAAGCATTTTCCAATGAGATAGGATGGCAAAAACAATATCTAAATAATCTCTATTCCTCATTGCACGTATTTCTGTGTCAGTGATATTATCTCTCTTTTAAACTCTCGGTGCAGATTATCAGCAAGTTCACACCACAGCAGAAGAATGTGCTGCTCTTCTTCTGGACCTCGGTGAAGCATCTTCCAGTAGAGGGCTTTCAAGGCTTGGCTTCTCGTCTCCAGATTCAGATGTCCTTGGAGCCTGTCCTTCACCTCCCAACCTCTCACACTTGCTTCTATCGCCTCTGCCTTCCTGCCTATACTTCCATTTCCATGATGCAAGATCGTCTCCTCGTCATTGTCCAAGAGCATGTGGGCTCCAGCTTTGGAACCTGGTGAAAAGGTAAAAAGAGTTGAAAGAAGGGAAAAGGTTTGGGGTGCATGACTCAGGTAGGAGTGGCCTTAGTGTTAACTGCACATAGATGATTCGAGTAATAGCTTCTGTACAGAGTATAGGGAAGAGGAAAATCATCTTGTCTGTTGTCATCCTTGGAAGGTTGCGCATAGGGTGCCTTTGTCTCGGAGTTGCTGCGGTTCAGTTGCTGTCTGACTGCCGCATTTGGTATGTCTTGTTCTGTGTTTTCGAAGTCTAGTTTCTGCAGATATTTATGTATATAAATAAAGATCCAGACTGGGAAATATGAGACTTCCATATCATTTTTACCAAATGCATTCTATTACGATGGTTGGAACCAATACTCATCCACCAGAATCCCGCACTTGGTGCTGGCGATCGGTCTACTGACTGGTTGGCAACTTGTGAATGGCGATGTTTCTAGGGTGGAGCTGGTACTGTTTTCCGGAAATCCAATCCGTTCTCTTGAGATGGCTTTTGGAAAATGACTTTTGGGATTAGTTTCTCAACACCTATCCAATCAACTGAGAAGCTGTTTTACGTTTTTAAGGTTGCTCACGGTTTGAAGCCCAACACCAACCAGAACATGTTCTCATCAGAATTAGGATGCCGTGTTGTACTTTAGTTCCAGATGCTCCATTTCACTCTCTTGAGTGGTGTTTCCGGGAACTTGTTTTATGGAAAACATTTTCCCTCCTAATGGAATTGGAAAATTCACTTATAACAGCTCTTGACAGACATCTAACACAAATTTACCGGTTTTCAAAATTATATTCAGATAGACACCATGTTCTCTACTAACAAGAGAGAGAGAGAGAGAGAGAGAGAGAGAGAGAGAGAGAGAGAGAGTTTAAGGAACAGGATAGAGAAGATATTATTGTTGTTCATATAATGTTGTCTGACAAATGAGAGAGACACTCTGAAGAACACACAAACCATAGCAAAATCTCGACTTCTCAGAAATCATTAAATCGAAAACCATTAATACCAGGCATTACTTTTAAGTAGCTTCGCTCTCCTTCCCTCTAATTAAGATCGTCATATAATTGATCATAAACTCGTTTACTCCTCGGCTTTCTCCACAGCAACTTCAGTGGCAGCGGCTGCCTCCGGCTTCTCCTCCTCGACTGGAGCTGCGGCTTTGTCTGCTGCGGTCGTCTCAACGGCCTCTTCCTTGGCTGTCTCCTCCTCCTGCACAGGAACTTCCTCCTTCTTCACTTCCTCTTTTGCCTCTTCCACTGCAGCAGAAGCCTCGGCCTCGGTCACCTTAGTCTGCTCCACCGCTTCCTTGGTCTCCCCATCTACTGGTTCTAAAGCTTCAGCTTCTGCTGGGGTAGCCTCAGGCTCAGTCGCCTCAGCTGCCGGAGCATCTGTGGCTGCTTCTTCCTTGGCCTCTTCAACCACTGCCTCGGGCTCAGCTGGCGGAGCTGCTGGTTCTGCCACCTCTTCGGTCACTGTTGGCTCGTCGGTCTTTGCCACCTCAGCTGCCGGAGCCTCGTTCTCGGACAACGTTGTAGTAGCTGGTGCAACCTGTGACAACACAAAACATTTCTCTTCTTTCTTATCTCTCCCTAAATGAGAAACCTTCACCGATCAGCTGGACTTCACATCAAATCCTGATTCAAAGCTTGTAGCCATATATACAAAATGAAATATGCAGTTAAATGATGTGCTATAAGCAAATACTGTCGATTCATGACATCATAAGCTAGATCGAAGTTCGATCCAGTCAACCTCAACTAGAAAATACCGACTTCTGATTCTGATTATGAGTTCTTCGCAAGTTCAGGATTGAAGTTCGGTATTGTAATCATACAACCAAGTAAGAGTTGGTGGGCTCTGATCCATGCATGTATAGATCAGCTACGGTTCATTTCTTTCCTCTTTCAGTTCTCTACCAAAGAAAAACAAGAAACACCAAGTACGTACCATCTTATAATTACCAAAAAAAAAAAAAAAGAAGCCCGAATCGTCATGACGGGGTCGATCTATATATCTATATGTATACATATTCACTCGCACTGACTTCGAGTTGATCAACTAAACCAGCAGAACTGACTGATCATGAAACTGCCAAATAACAATCATTATATGCGTATAGGATCCAAATTGATATCTCATTTGAGACAGAACAGAAGCATAAGACATAGGATGGAGAATACTGATGACAATGAGCGGATCGGTTGCTTAAACAGTTTTATACCTCTGCTGTGGCCATCTTAGGTAGCTGAATGGGCAGCCAAAGAGAAGCCCAAGAAAATGAAGAAAGTGTGAGGGAGAGGCAGAGGGAGAGGGATCAGTTGCTAGTGAAGAGATGATCAGACTCTTGAGGGCTATATATAGTGGCTTAAGTCGCATAACTCTAAATTAAAATACAATAAATCAGAGACACAGAGAGAGAGAGAGACTGGGAAAAAGGGAATCTTGGCAAATTGATATGATACACATCATGTTATGTTACTGACACAAATAAAATTGGACAACATCAGCATGTCCAGTTGTAAATGTTTCTGCTTTCCGTGATCACTGCTGCTTCCACCACCTCAAGATTTGCTTCGATGATCTTATTCTTATGTTATTAAATAATGACCTCTCACTGTATGTATATATATCATGACAAGGAACTCACCAAGTCCAGCCTGTAGTGTCACAGGTTAGCATTCCGGCCCCTCCCTAATACTAGCGATAATAAGCACACTTATTGTACGATACTTACGTCTCTCTTAAGTTATACCGATTAACATACGATTCGTACTTAGAAGAGGTTGTGCTTGAGCTTAATCTACTGTAATATGAAATCGTATCGATTAAAGTTTTATAATATAACCATCAAGATTTCAGAGCACACAAAAGATATAAGATCATTTAACTATAACCAACACTTGCTCATCAAATCATACGGCCCATTTCATTCTCCCGTATGCAATCCAATGCACTTACTAAAACATAATAGTCCCAAGTTTTTCCATGATCAGGAAAATTTTACCATTATTTAAATTTGCTTGATAATTTTTATAATTTCATTAATTTAAAAATACTTGAATCAAGGCCAATTATCAGTCCATGGATACGTGTCATGGAGGTTTTTTGTTCGCCTCATAGATGGCTGATGTATATATATATATATATATATTCAGTGAAAAAGCCTTGATTCAAGTTTTTGACAACATACTATAGCTAATAAGATCAGACAAATTATGTTATTTAAGGGAGAGTAGAGGATAGTGAACTTACAAAATTAACCATGATAAATATAAATTTAATATCAAGAAAAAAAAGAATATAATAAGGATTGAATACTACATAAGTATGCAACTACCCATTAAAAAATTATCTTCTCCCCCAATAACTAATATATTTCTATTTCTTTCTCATTATATATTTTCTTTTTATCATTGGGTACATTTAACAACATTAATCATTTGAAAAAAAATGTAACTAAAAAATAATAATAATACAAAAAGTTAGTCTTTAATATAATATATATTCATAAACATATATTGTATATATATCTATCAAATAATTTGATGGGGGCAGGGCGGGGCAGGCTGGCTGCCATACCTACTAGATCCACACCGACCAGTGTGCACGTCGGGGCAAGTCACATCCCCGTTCTTGGTGCCGGTCAGGCCTAACCTGTTCTATATATAGCAGGTTGGGCCGACCGGGGCGGGTCAGATTTGCCATCCCAATGTGCTTGCCGTATGTTGGGGGCGATCTTGTCGAGTTTATGTCGATTATTTGTGGTCGGCATTCCCCACATTAGACATCATGCCTTCTTCTTCTTCTTCTTCTTGTTCTTCTTTCTATTTATTTTCTAGCTAGTGGGTTTCTTCTGTACGCTTTGTTTCACCAATTCAATGTGCCTACGGTGGTGTAGCAACCAAATAAGATTCCTTGATCACGTCAATTAGTGTAACAATCCATTGTACTATCCTACTTATATGGTGCTTAAACTCGAATTCCCTTTTTCAGTTTATCGAGGCCCTTATATGTCATTAGTCGTTTGCTTTTTCGTTTATGGCCAAGTGGATCAACCTATAGGGAATCTTATTATCAGTAAAAAAAAAAAGAAGAAGAGAGCTTATATAATCCAATTACTGCACTGTTTAGCAATTAAATCAACCTTCCATAATCAATTATATATATACATATTAAATAAGGAGATTTAATAATTTACGTAAATTTTACTTATATCTTGAATTATTCTAAAATTATTTTATACATGGCTCTATGTGGGTATTACTGTTTTGTTCAAGTTGAACAATGTGCATAGATTCGAAAAGAGCCGACAACGGAAAAATTCCATTGCGCGCAATGATCTCACGTCGAGCAACCGTACGGTACAATTGCACAGATTTCAATAAGCCCTTTCCTCGGGAAATGTGTTGAATATAATCATAATTTATCTTAATTTATTGTTTATCTTTAGTATAAAAAGAATTGACAAAAATTTTCTCAGAACATTTTTAGTGTAAAAATGATTAGTAGAGTATTGTGGCAATAATGGAGACAAGAAACTGCGAGCCTGAAATAAAGTTTACGTAATTGATGGAATAAATATATAAAAATTATTTATTTTATAAAAAAAAAACTCGTTCCATCAATTTTACTAAAAATGTTATTTTCAATAAAATGAACGTATTAACTATTAATAAAAGTATAATACATAGAATGAAAGTATAAAATATCAATTTCATTCCGCCCATTGAATCATGCCAAACATAACATAACATTATTTTGACAGCAATTAGGCACTTTAGACAGATTTTATTGTACGACAAATTAAATGAAGTAAAAATAATGTGTGTTTTTTGGGGCTAAAATGTTCCTACTTTTGAGCAATCTATTATGTTTAGATAAATATTATTGGTTTTTTTTCTTAAATAAGGTTTTTAAACATAGTTAATGCATAAAATCTAAAATTTTGGGAACCCCACTCCTAACAAAATTGATGTAACTCTAAATTTAAATTGATCAAAATTTATTAAAATTTNAGTGGACTACATGCAAATATAAATAAATTACGCATATTTCAAAAAATTTCACTTGGTTATAATAAATTACTTAATTACACGGTACTATCATCTTTACTGCTTCCAATTTTAAAAACAATTCACCCGACAGTAGATTTATATAGGGAGTAGTAGTTTTTCTTCTTTTGATTCTTCGGCCTCGACTGAGATCTGCTGTAATAAAATAATTCATGTTTCAGCGTAAAGGTGAGATCAAAGATATGCGTAGATCTTAAAAGCTATGGTCAAGGAGTCATCTCTGTGCATGATCATGATGAGGGAGGGAGGAAGGGAATTTACAGCAGTCACCCATTTTTGGGTTCAAAATGCAACATTTTCTTTTTTTTTTAATTGGATTTTATTGGAAGTACATCTATCTAAAATATAATAATAAAATAAAAAATAAAAAATTATATGAAATTTTATGATAAAAATTAAATTTATCCTTAATTAGTTATTAAAATAAGAATAATATTACTGTGTAAAAATTCATATTTCAATAATATTTTCTTTAATAATTTTTTTCCTCTAGCTTTCTTCCTCTTATTATTTATTTATTCATTTTCTTTAACATGTGTATCACATAATATTCAAAAATTTAAAAGATTGTGAATAATTTAACTCGGATAATTGATTTGTTAAATAGTAAAAGTACAAATTTTTTTAGTATAAATTCTCTCAAATTCATAAAATTCAAATTTAAACGTAGATTGCCGAATCATTTCGAACCTATTGGTTATTTATTTATCGATATTGATGTGGGGGGAATGAGCCAAAGCTGAGTGTGAGTTTCATTGTACCGAGCCATCTCTATTTTCGAATCAATTGATTGTAATGTCGTCATACAATTTTAAACTCGCCCAGATGTGGATGGATTGATTGAAAGTATCTTTTGTCGCGGTGGAGGGGTGCATGGGCCTCGATTCATCAAGTCATCTATCCTTCCAGCTCATTGTCCAACCAATCTCCTTGTATTATATATATATATATATATATGTATGTATGTATAAATTATAATATGGTCGTAATGCAACCAAACAGTAGAATGAGTCTATGGCAACTGACCTATTATTAGCATTGTGGGTTAGGGTGGTCTGGTTTGAGTATTATCAGATTATAATAAACATTAAGATTATTATGAAAATTTTAATTATGTTAAAAATAAATCTTAAAATTATATATCGAAATACGGATTTTTTTTCTTCATATTGTATCTTATCTCTGGATGAGCTAGCCCGGTTTGAATATGATTTAGTTATAATTATTGACTTTTTGGGTACTACTTATACAAGAAAAAAGTTGGTGGTAGCATAAGAATTCGACATGTTTAGGGTGTAATAACTTTCATATAATATAGAGTTTTAATTTATGCCATCTTATATTACAATAAACTATGCAATCGAATATTGTAATTCGTAACATAAAATTATGGTTTTAGGTACAAATAAAAACCAACAAGTTCAAAGGGAAAATCAATGATGGCCATGAAATTTGGTGAGCTTTGTTGTGGTTCTCCTTAATTGCCCAATCATTCTTGACATTCCTTTTCTATAATGTCATGGAACATGCTTGTTATGAAGAACACTGGTACCTAGGACCGACACCGGTTCATGTGCGATGACAATTATAGAGAGCTACTATCGACCTTGAGGTCCTGTGCACCACTACTCCCTCATGTTTTTGAATGTTGAATTACTTGGGACTGGCAGTAGAAGAGAACAGCATATCCTTCACTATGTAGTCCATCCTAAAAACCGACTACTAATGTGTTGAACTAGCTCTTGGACCTTCTACACGATCCATAAAATGCCTGTACCTCTGCCATCATGCAAGACTTACCATGTTACTGAGTATACAGATAATTACATATTGACTACTGTTAGCTAATGTGCATTTTGATACAATAACAGTTAAAAGCAGTCTCATCAAGAGAACTAATTCACCGTATGTCAAAACTTGACGTTATAACAGATCCCAATAATGAAGTCCTTGTCGCACGTCTCATTTTCACATCCCTAGTTTTATTGCCCTTTCCATTTGGTGCTATCTTATTTGGGTAATTAAAAGTGTAAAGGAAAAGGGCTCCATCATTTTCACTATGACCACTCCCATACCCTGCCAATACATTATAAAAAGAGGAACGAGATTGGGCGGTGGAGGATGGGACCTACACCTGGCAACATTCCCCCTAGTTATGATAATCAATTTTTGACAAATGAGATGGAAGGAAGAGAGGATGGGAAAGAATTTTATTAATGAAAATTGAATTTTGAATATTTTTGTTGAAATGTCGAAAATAATGTTCTTATATCTAAATGGTTTATCACTATGATTGTTTTTGTGTACTATGTAATATTTAGATGCGTTATAGATCTAATTAATTCAAATTTGAGATGAGTTCACCTACTATTACTAATGAGTAAAACTCATCCAATTGAAATTTTTTATTCACTATGACATTTTATTAAAAATTTTGAAGTATGAAATCACCTGCAACCATGCATGCTCGTTTCTCCTATCATAATCCGGGCCATAAGGGCCATCAGTAATACTTTTGCTTTTACCAGCAAACGGACCCTAAAATGTTTGTTTGTTTGCGGTTTAATCTTTTTCTCAAGAGGCAGACAGCGATGCAATCTTGATTGACCCTTTTGGTGGGTTTTGCTGCCGATTATTTTAAGGAAAGTTCTATCAGGCCGATCCCACATGACTTTGATCTGATGTGATATTGGTGGTGATGACGTGGACCAATAAGCTAGCCGATGCCAACGGGTGGGCTCCCCACGAACACTCAGAGCATGATTGGCGCTGCTGGCATTGATTGAGGTTAAAATTCTTCCATCCAATCCAATGCGGGATTTGATATCAAATGCCTGTCCCTCCTCCCCTTTTTTTGGGCAGTACTTAAAAAAGTTATAACCTAATATTCCACGGTTCACAAAGTTCTAGGATCAATTTCAGACACATTTTTTCCTTCTACGATCCAATTTCAGACACCCTTAATCCCCCACCACCACCCCCCGCTTTCACCTTTAATCAATCACTATGCCAAATCTTTATTGAAGGCACACCTGGTATCCCGTGCCAGCTTTGAACACGGCACAGGACCAGGCTTGGTCTTTTAAGGACTTCATTTCGCCTTTGTGCCTTCGAATTGCAACCAAAATTTCCGGTATTAGAGGCACCACTTTAGTCTATAGGATCAGAACTGATCATGATGCAGTACATCGACTCTTGCCAGCAAAGCTCCCTAGCTTGAAACTCCAAAATGTATGACAAATTGAAGTGCAAACGGAGTGCTTGCGGGTATTGGGTAGAAACAAAATCGGTAGGAAACCACCTGATCAGGTAGGTTTTGGGTAAAAATTGATAGATTTCACATAGCTTTTGGGACCGGTCGGTCCAAGTTTTATTTATAGTTCTCGCTCACGGGATACCAAATATAAAAACTATTTTATATAATTAATCTTAATTACTTATAATTTTTTTTCATGTGAGATCCAATCTCTACGCCATTGGATTTCTCACTCAACGGCTTTTCAATTCATATTCATATTTATCGTATCAAAAATTTTATTAATTTAGAGGGAATTTCTTTAAAAAAAAAGTATGTAATGTACATAGAAAATTCCACTTAAAATTAACTATAACGCACTAATATTTTGACAAAATAATTATGCTACATCAAATTAAATTATGAAAATTTATGCTAAACTCGATTTTTTTACCAGTAATTGTATGTGTGTGCGTGTATATATATATATATAGAACGACCACATTCTAACAAGATACCCAAAAGTAAAAGTTTCGAATATGATCCGGTTCTTACCCATAAGAAGGCAAGGTCCGATTCCAAAAGTTTAGCACCGTTCCTATTATACAGGGTAGGATCATGCGGATTTCACGGTACTGAACCGATCATTGCTGAGTGCAAAGCCATAACCACTGCAAAGGCAGTGATGAGGAAGGACTAGCACGCCGGACAAATTCAGGGCCAATAATTCACACCGCGGCCACGTTGCAACAAAGTTCAAAAATTACCAAACGTAATAGTTGAGGAATCTTCACTCTTCTCAAAAGCAAATTGACATTCAAAAGCTTAAAGATGGCTAAAGATATCAGTTGGTGGGTTTCCTGTAAGAACTCCTTATCCTACTCTGAGTTCCCTGGCTGAGTAAATTTGTTTCACAAGGACCGACATACGGGAGCTCATGCATTTTCAGTGCCGTGGATCACAATTTATTTGCTACTGCTTAGTGGACGAGCTTCCGTAGTACTGACTCTGCACGTTGCTCAAATTTTGGCAAAGCCCACTCGTGCTGAATAATGTCAAGGCCATCTTTCTCAGCGCCCAAGCTCTGCAAAAAGAACACAAGCACCATGGGCTCAGGGGATATGAACCTATAAATGCACATGTAACATTTGTGCACACGGATAGATTTCCACTAGGGAGTAAATCTCATGCAAGAGGAACTTAATCATCATTCTCTTAACTGTGTCTCAATTGGAAGGTTTACTAGTACTAAAGTGTTATTTGGAGGTTCCTACCCTCGACGGATCAAAGCCAAACCCACTCATTTGCATCATACGCTGTGTATCATCAGTAGCTGCAACATATGCACATTATGATTAAATATCAAAGAAAAGGAAATTGGATGATGTTAAAAAGAAAACTAAATACTGACCATTTTCTTCTCCCAGAATGAGACTAAATAAACCTCTTAACCCAAAAAGATTGAGAAAGTACCTGACAAAGTAAAAGGACCAGTCAATTATTGGAGGCAATCAAAGAAATGCCTAAAAGTAACATTCAGTCTGAAAGGTACTACTCCTCATTGAAGAATTCAAACGTACCATGACCGGCTGCTGACATAACTAACATCAACAGTGCTCAGATCAATGCCATTCTGCAACATTGACCGGAACCTCTGAGTAAGAGGAAACGGAATTTTAGCTGCATAAAGGAAAAAAAAGCCATTTATGCACTATAATCTCATAAAAATGATACATATACCATCACATTACAGCATCAACATCAAAGTTAAACTGTGCCTAATAGAACTAATATCATTCGAATGAGAGAATATAAGGTTCAACAAAGTATAGAGCCAGCGGAGAGGACAACCTGCTACAAACCCCGAAAAGAAGAAGTTGACCCATGCAAAAGTGAGAGTCTGGAAATAAGGGAAGGATTAGAACACTTTTATATTGGCATGGCTGATGCACAATGGTTCAATTAATCTGTCAACAAATTGCAACTCATGGCATCACTCAGCAGTACCTGTGGAATGATCATGGAGAGGTTCTTCTTCATCATATCCATGGCCATATTTGGGTCAGAGAACATTTGTGCTTGTGCATTTTGAGCCTGACCCTTTGGCACAAAGAGGAGCCCATTCTCCTGCCAAATTGATAAAACACACGAACACATTAGATTCCAATCTCCCAATCAAACAGGAGAAGCTTTGAACAAAAGTTACTTCATTAAAGCCCATTTTAAATGAATCAGAATAAGAACTAGACTCAATCACACTTCGTGAAAGAATTTCCAGTCCAGTAAAAGGTGGAATTTGTGCCTGTAGAAATTATCGAGTAATTGGAGATGAAAAAGAAGCCATGAAGTATTGTGAACAGTGTGGAGATGATATTAAATGGGATACATCTAACCAGCCAGCCCAGTAACCCACGTGTATTATTTGAAAGGCCTTCAATCCCAAGGATCAGGAACTGCTATTGTGAACCTTCTCAGAAGATTCCATCCAAAACTGTAAAATAACTGCTATTGTGAACCTTCTCAGAAGATTCCATCCAAAACTGCAAATTTTACGGATGATTGATATTGCTCATCATCATTTGGCTATTAAATTAAATTTTCGCATTCCAGTAGTACGTATAGAACCAACTTCAGGATTGAGCAAAGTAATACTAACCTAGACAAGTATTTTAATGTTTTCAACAATAAGGATTGCCTAGTCATAGAAAAACATTAATAAGGGACTCATATAGCCAAAGACAGCTAAAAGAATTTCACCAGAAATAGGAATGCACATCACCTCCACTGGTCAACAAGCTCAGTTTTTTCTTTTCAGTTAATGCCCAGGAGCCAAACCAATAGCAAGTCCAGACATAAAAAACAACAATTGATAATTCAGCTGCTGGCAATACCCTTTTAAATAGCTATGCGCTGCACAACAACAATCTTAAGCCTAAGCAGCATCGTGATTTCAATAAACCCAACTCCAGGTCAGTCGTGCAAGAGAAAAGAACAACCAGAAATCGAAGGCAGACCTCGTTACTGTAATAGAACCTGCGAGCACGGAACGACTTGGCAGGGATGAAATTAGCAGCTGCACGCAAGTTCCTTGCCCGAACAATCAATTGCCTGTGAAGAGAAACAGAAACAGAAATCAATTACATCGAACGGCAGCATAATAATCGAACAGACACTATGAGAAGTTTAAGGAGCAATGGAGCAGACGACAGACCCTTCCTTTACGATCTTAGCGTCGGGGACCTGAGAAGACCGCATGAGCTTGCTAACGAAGTGGCGAAGGATCCCGATGAGGACCATCACCACCGATAGCGGTATAAGCACCCAGTCTCTGATCGCCGTGTCCAACACTAGGTCCTCCGCCATCACTGTCGATATGATCGGAGCTTCTCTGTCCCTAGGGATTGCTCCTCTGTCCTGTAGTATGGATCTGTAATCTGAATCAGCAACTAGAGAACCGAAGATGGCGTTTAGGTGAATAGCACCCACAAGGTTGGCCACTATGTCCTTTTACTTTTCGGTTGAGAGCCGCTTCCTCCTTGCTTCCTCCTTCAATTGGTCCCAGAACCCATAAATGGGCCGAGAGCCATCAAAAGTTAACACTAACCACGGCCCAGCCCATTAAAATACTAAATTTTTTTATACAAGAAAATCTCACCCTAAAAATTTGAATGAGAAGTAAATTAAAAATAATATTATTATATAAAATGCATTTCGATTTAGAAGAAATTCTTGCATTGCATTTACATGTTATGATGGTATATCAAAGGTAAGCTCCACGTGGTGCTTAATGTATTATCAATTAGGTGCCAAAATTAAATGTTGATAAACTAAAAATTGATATCTCCAAAAAGATAAAAATAAAATAAAATACGTGAATAAAAAGATTTCAGATTCACAGAATAGCTCTTCATTGAAAATTTTCTAAAACAAAATTCTTTTTACAATTTTTAGAAAATGCAAAAAAAAGGAGAGAAAATATTCCTAGCTTGTCTAATAGGGTTATGTGTACTGACACGTGTTTTCTTTTTTGTATAAACCACCAATATTCAATTGGATTTTGTCAAGTTGACTAATTCGAATCGTCCCGGGTCGGCCCATTTAAGGGGTTAAGAGCTCCACTCCGCAGGTGGAACTCGAATTCAAACTCAAATCCTCCCATTGAAATGATGAGTGTCGAACCACTCTATCACGCACACGATAGGTAAAACACGTGTTTTCTTTAATAAGCCACTTTTATTATATACATCTATCTATTTTGATGGGATCCCAAACTCTCCCATTCAAAATGAATTCACTCATCTCTCTTCCTAGAGCCATGGCTCTGTGCTCCCATCCACGACGATCTTCTCACCTTCTCAATGCCATGAAGCCGGCCAGTTCCTTTCATAGCTTCCACCACGCATTCCCGTCGAGGTCGCCGATCCCGACCCACTTCATTCCGATTTGCAAGGGCCGATCCCAAAGGAACTGCATCAACGGAGACTCCCAGCCGGCTGGAGAGGGAGAGGCGGACGGAGATCGTGTCCTCCGGGCAGTCCTCAAGCTCTACGATGCGATAAAGAGCAAGAACATTGGGGACCTGTCGGAAGTCTTTGGGGACGAGTGTCGGTTCAGATGCAACTTCGTCCCGCTTCACCAATCATTCAATGGGAAGAAGGTAACCGTTCGATAGTCGTGTCGGAGGGTAAAAAGCCTCCTAGAAGAGATTATTTAGAAAAATCGTCGATTTTTGCAGCAAGTCCTGGCCGCCTTCTCTTACTTGATGAAGGCTTTAGGAGACAGCATTAAGGTTGTAATTCGACGCACAACACGAGATGGAATGACTGTGGGAGTTTCTTGGAGATTAGGTAAGGTATACATGCACGACATGTGTTCTTACTCCTTTTAGAATTTCAAAAACAAAGACAACAAATGATTAAAAAAAAAAGACAACAATTATGAAATGACTGATCATTCCCCCCCCAAAAAAAAAATGGAATTATTGGGCAGAATGGAGCAAGAACAGCCTGCCACTCGGAAACGGTTTTAGCGTCCACATTTGTCAAGTATACCAAGGGAAGGTTTTGATAAGGTAAGGAAAGTTAAGGGGTAGAAAATAAATCATATGCGCAATTTCTGGAAAAAATCAAACAAAAATATTGATTCGGTCTCATCATTATCGGTTCAAAATCGGAAGATTATAAATTTAATTGTTATTTTTAAACCTTAAATTCGTTTTCTTTCTTTCTCATATTTCCCCCGCTATGTTTATTGGAAAAACTAAAATACTTTGAAGATAACTTAGTTTTCTTCACCGCAAACATTCAAAACATAATACTAATGCACCAAACGGGTTTCAGGAATGTGGAAATGATGATGGAACCATTGTTTCAGATGCAACCACTTGTACAGGTAATCACTTTAATATGACTTTTCATCGTCCATATCAGAAAAATTCAAGATGGAAATAATGACAGTAGCTGTAATAGTAAAACTTGCTCTTTACCCTTGGACAGATGGGAGACTATTCCATAGAATTAATCTCATATCATAAGGTTATTTGTCATTAGTTTCTCACTTCATCAAATTCGATTTTCTTCTCTCTTTTGGGCAGAAATCGGTGGATTCCATGTTGAGAACCGTTGAGAAGACGAGGCACTTCAAGCTTTCAGAGGGCAGAACATCAAAGACGGCTATGTACATCCTACTTGCTACAATTGTGCTGGTTCTTCTAATGTTCTTTTCATAGTTTACAATTGTATCGACTTCTTCTTCTTCTTCTGTTTTTCTCTTATGGATGATTCATCACCAGTATAGAAAACAACATTCACAGGAGTCACTAGACACGATCCATCCAAGTCTCCCATGTGAATCTGCTTGGGTGAGGGTTGAGACGTCGACAAAGGTCGGACAAAATTACAGTTCAGTGGCCCATTTGGATTCAGAAAGTTTTGAGCCCTAAAGGGGAATGATACATACGGTCTTGGAGTTAAATAAGGACAATGGTTCCTCTGATGTTACAATCTAGGGGGGGAGGGGTGTACGGGTACCGGGTAGACCCGGGACCAGGAGGATAGATCGTGATGGAATTTGGGTAGGTTCCGGGTAAAAGGATTGGGAACCGGTCGGTTCTAGTTCCGATTCCAATTCTATCTAGCTCACACCTTACCAGCAAGCGGAACTGCACACCAAATATTAATATTACTTCAAGCAGTTAATTTTAGTCGTCCATAACTTTTTCGTTTGAATGCCAATTCTTATCTTATTTATATCCTCATATCTCTAATTCCATGATCTTTCGTTTGATATTTATGCATATTCATCAATTTTATCATCTCAAACATATTAAATAATATAGAGAAATATATATATATATATATATATATATATAAAAGATACTATACAAATGTATAAGACATTTACCTAAAATTAACTTTAAATATACTTAAATTTTGATTAAGATAACTCCATTAAATTATTAACAAAATTATGAAAATTTACATTGAACTTAATTATTTATCATTAATTAAATATAAAAAATGAAAATATGTTTTAACAAAGTGTCTAGAAGGTATGGTATAATACAGATTCGGAGTAAGGTTCGGTTCCTATACTTAATAGTGTGGGGTTCGGATATGAAAGTTTGGAATATGTCTCTTATAAGATAGACTATAGTTATTATATATATATATATATATATATATATACTGGATATCTGGATCCGATCAGAGCCTAACGCATCACCTGCTAGGAAAAAGGAGCCGTTGCGTAAGGTGGAAGCACATGGGATAGTTTTAAGGGGGAGGCACTGAATTGAGCCTGGAGATGCCAATATCTAATCTCTGCCTGTGCTTTCACACGGTATACCCATAAGCTTGATGAGGTTCGACTCATTAGGTTAGGTTTGAAATCTACGACTTGCAAATGTTAGCAAGAAATATTTTCTACCATGAATGTAATATTCACAGTTTTGTCCTTCGAAAGACAATTAAGTATAAAAAAGAATGTGAAAAGTTCAGGATTCTTGTGTCTCATCTATATAAGTGATCTTAGTTTCACTCTAGTAATGGTACCAATTAATGAGATGGACCTATTAACTTGAGACATGAAAAGACTTGTAAGAGGTATTATTTTGTCATGACTTAAAATTTTGACTTTTTTTAATATAATTTGGAATATTCTCTACCGAAAATATAAACATGCTATATAATTCATTAAAACAGTCAAAATCAACAAATATTTTTTTATATAATTTTCAGGTCATATCCTAATGTGCAAAACTTAATAAATACTAAAATAAAATTTAACATGAAAAAAATCTGAACGTCAATTTTCAACTCATCCGCTATAAAACAAAAACTACATTATATATCATGTACAAACTTTCAAGTTTTAAACTTATATGAAAAAATATAAATAATGTGTGTGTTAAATTTTGTTAAATACAAATTTTCAAGATAAAATAACAAATTAATATATTTACATATTCAAATAATATGCTTGATGTCCGACTCAACCGTCATGTTTGGGTGTAAACTACCCCAACCTTTAGGCAATCGATTACAATATTTAATTATAGAGTTTATTCATATTTCCAAAAAAATTATATATATATATATAGAGAGAGAGAGTTTTGTAATTAATAAAACTTTTATATGTAAAACACGTTAATCTTGGATTACAACAAGTTAACCTTGCAAAATATTAACTTTACAATAAAATAGTATGACATATTTGCTATGATTAAATTATATTTAAAATTTTTGGTGTTATATTAATATTTATGATATAATAATTGGAACCAAACATGATATTCTCATACTAAAAATTGAATGATACGCATAGCGTTTGAATTCCAAGTTGCAATCAAGTTGTTAAATTATTAATAGACCCCAGAGGGAAGGTGAATAGAATAATCATGGATTCAAATTTTGAAAGGCCAAGACATTCATATCAATACATACCTATTCAAATAATAATAATAATAATAATAATTTTCCAAGCATGAGTCTCCATTACTTCATGATGGGATGGGATCCCATGAATTTTGCATTCATTGCACCAACTTCATTGAAGTAGCCTTTTCTTTTGAAGTGAATACGGGCACTCATACTTCAAAGACAATACTTATACACTGCAATTTCATTTTCCAGAAAAAATTCCCTAGAGACTAGACTTAAGAAAAATCCTCAATTCACTTAGTATAATTCTGAAAATTTTTTCAAGAAAATGTCGGCCACATATTGTTGGGCTCACAAGTCTAGCATCTTATGAAACGATGGTTAGAGGAGTTCCTCATCCCCTAAGACTTGGCATGCAAAACAATTCATAAAAGATTCGAACTTCCAAATCACCATGTTATATATATATATATATATATATATATATATATATATATATATTTTTACATATCAAAGGATAGAAAAAAAAGGAATTTGGCATATATATAAATATGTATATATCTTATATCAAGGTTACCATCTGATTCTCTGGGCAGAGAAATGCCAAATGAAGTGGATTTTGTCATCTTGACTATTATACTTCGACTAAAGGTTTCAACACACAAGTTGACAACTAGACAATGCGAGATTTCTTTTGCTTAATTTAACTTATCTCTATATAGTACTTGCAAATCACAAATCTAGAGGTCCAAAAAAATTCTTTGAGTTGGGCAAGAAAATACCAATTAAATTATGGTAAATGAGTATATGAGTATTAATCATCCTAGTCACTGCCATATTATTGCTTATTAGAGCAATTTTTAACCTTTTGAAATCTTATGAATTGGCAAACGACAAGGAGAGCAATGGGGTCTAGCTAGAAGGGGTGATATGGATTTAGTATAGTTGATTTAAATTATTCGATATTTTCCTTTTTCTTAAATAAGGTTTAGGATTTGATTTTAGGTATGGAAAAAAAATTTGGGGATGAGAGGGTTATAGGTTTTGGTATATTGGCTAGTTAGAAGTTTGATTAACCAATGCTCAGTGAATGTACCACCGTACTAAAAAGACATCCTTCAGTAACATTCTTATCACCTGCAGAGAAAGAACTGAAAGGGGGAATTAATATGGATTATTTGAATAATTATCCTATTTATTATTGGTTGGAAAATCTTATAGGTTCACATGCACTACCGTCTTGGTGGTGGCATTTAAGAATTTCTACCCTGTTCGTGGGTGAATGTGTGCTGTTGGTATCAGAGGCCATTGACGGAGAGAATTCCTCTCGGGAGTCTCCCTGCGTGGAACCAACCTCATCGTTTTGAGAAGTGCCCCCCACGATCTCCCTGTCTCCCTCTTTCTGTCTCTGCTCTGTATTTTGACCTTATTGGCTCAGAGTTTCGGATCACCGCAGGACCGTTTCCTCGTTTTTTAATCCCTTCTTTCTCTCTCTTCTACATTTATCTTCTATTCTCTCCCCCCTTTTGTTCGTTTTCTTGTTGAAGAGTTATGCTTCCAGGGGCATTCTTGATTGTTTCCTGTTTACCTTTCTCGGATTCTCCCTCTTTGACCTAAAGTCTCAACCTTTCTCGTCCAATTCTTATTTGGTTACAATCCTCGGGCTCCTCCCGCTTTTTGTTCTTTCTCATCATCAAACGGGGTCAAGAGATTCTTCTTCCTAGTGGGATTTTATTTTCTTGGCTTTCTGCTCTGGGGCTTGTGTCAAGCTCAGTTCTTTTTCTGGGAATTGGTTGAGTGAGTTTCTTGAGCTGTGATTTGTATCGTCCTACCCTGCCTTTGATGCACTATTGATGTCTTTGGCCATTGGAGTGGCTTCAAGTTCCAAAAGCATGGGATTTGATGAGGAGAAGGCTGCTGAGGTCTCCGAGAAGAGTCTGAAGACTCCACCGAACGAGAAAGCAGAAGATGATGATGATGAGACTGCGGGGAGTATCCACAGAGGCCCTAGTGAGAGCTCCATTGCTGCCGCTGAGGATGATGAAGATGAGGACTTAGCCAGGAAGATTGACTTGGGCCCTCAGGTCACTCTCAAGGAACAATTTGAAAAGGATAAGGTTTTGGTCCTTCTCTCTCGTTTTGTTTCTTCTTATTCCTTCATCATCTGATAAACGTATCATGACCTGCAATTCGGATTGGTTATGATCTAGATAATTAACGTGGGATGAGTAGTATGGTGTTCAACCAATGTTATTGTGCTGTTTCAAGCTCAAGCATTGCCTGTCCTTACCTTGATCAATATTTATGGCTTTACTGTTGCTAGGGACGATGATGATATGGTGTCATTCATAATCATGACATGTTTGGTACCAGCGTCATGTTGGTTCTAAATATATCAAACTACTCTTCATGCTAAACTCGTACTATAACTCATATTCACTCATCTTTAACTGTTTTATTAGGTTTCGTTTTCTTACATTTTGCCTTGAAAGTTTGGGTAATTGTGACAGTGTTCATGTTAGATACTGCTCAGTACTTCAATTTTTTTGAGGGTACAAAATTATTGGTTCATGATGATGACGGCATCGGAGAAATTTTTAGGATGACGAGAGCCTGAGGAAATGGAAGGAGCAGCTTCTTGGAAGCGTGGACTTTGAATCAATTGGAGGTAAATTACCAAATCAGACATCCGCTCAAAAGTTTGGTTCTTGCACCCCACTACCCTGTCTTGATCTTCATTTTGTCCTGGCCAACTATTTCATTTTTTCTCCTTTTTGGCTGGATCTGGCAAACTATTCCTTGATCAGACTGTTAGAATCTATTTTGGAATATGTAAGTGTACGGTAACTGTAATGCTGTTGCATAAATTAATCATGGGCTGTTCTCAATTTCTAACTGATATCCTTCAAGAGTAACTTTGGTGGGTGGAAGCGAAACATCAGAGGTTGATTCATATCCATCCTAAATAAATTATGGTGACTACCCTCTTATGTTTATTAAAATTTCATTTTGTTTTTTCAATATCAATCTCTATTTTTTCAATGGATTCTTTTCTCAATACAAGGTAACTTCATTGAACCTCGCTAAATTTCTAGAGATCAATCCTATATCCAACGTAAAGCTTCAAAGACAGGTGATAGTGCCTAACCTTTTAACATTCCCAAGATTCTTTTCCTAATTTTCCAATGTAGATTCTATTGGCTATTGACAGTGGATTCTCCCAACTGGGTCCTTAAACTTCCATAAAGTTCCCTCATTTGTTCCACAGGTTACGATTTTGGATTTGCTTGCCTAATATGATATCATGCAGATCCTGAAATACTTCGGCAGATCTCTGCATACGATAAACTTTAAACTTGCACTTTTTATTTTTGGGCCAGAACTTTTAACCTTGAACTGTTCTGACTGTAATTGTGGCTTTGCGTCAATGTGCTCTGCTTTTAGTGCCTAGTTGCATTTGTCTCAATATGTTTTCAGAGACTACTAGAAAATTTGCAAACTGCCCTTGGATTCTTATGCGTATGTTTTCTTGAGAAGTAAATTGTTGACTGACCTTCACTTGCAATCTTGGTGCTTGGTCTGTAATACAATACTGCCCAAGAAACGCATAAGCTTATGATTTCTCTCAACTTATTTTGCCCATCAAGTCTAGAACAATGTAAGCCTTCTGTTAGTGAAACTTATTGAGAACTTTGTCACCTGCATTTCTAGAGTCTTTGGAACCAGAAGTGAGGATCTTGAGCTTAGCAATCAAATCCCCTGGCCGACCTGACATCCTTCTCTCGGTCCCTGAGAATGGGAAGCCTAAAGGTTCGTGGTTCACTCTGAAGGAAGGCAGTCGTTACAGCCTAAAGTTTGCCTTCCAGGTCAGCAACAACATCGTATCTGGTCTCAAATACAACAACACTGTCTGGAAATCTGGCATAAAAGGTAAATCTCTAATTCCTTAAGACTTAAAGTGATGTGATAACTATTAGAAATCAGGTTCTGTTTTTTTGCATGGAAGATGCATTCATGTTAGTTCCCCCATTTCTAGAATTTTTTTTTGTTTGAAAACCGAGACAGTTATTTTTATTTTTTCCTGAGTTTTCAAGAGGAAGAAAATTTACTAGTTTGAAGATTTTCTAGCAATCTAAGAGACTATTCTTTCTCACTAATAATTGGTAGGGAATTAGGATATATTTTACCTTATGTGGTACCTGCTCTTGTCTGTAGTGGAGAGTATGAAGGAGATGCTTGGAACTTTCAGCCCACAGGCAGAGGCATATACACACGAAATGCCTGAAGAGACCACTCCCTCTGGGCTTTTTGCTAGAGGCTCATACTCAGCACGAACCAAGGTTTTTCTTCTTCCCCAAAATTTTTCCTTTTTGCCCAAAATATGATTTTATGGCTAGTTTGTTGTGATCAGAAGCAGGCCTCTTGAGAGCTTCATCATTTTTTTCTTTTATCAATGGGGGCTTCTTCATTTTGGAAAACTAGTCTTTCGTGAGAAAAGCGTACAATTACATTGTTGTTCAGTTTATAGAAAACAAAACATGTTTTTTCAAGGTTTTTTATTTCTTGAAAACAAATTGAATGGGTCAGTCATCTTAAGATCATTATGGAGGAGAGATGGCCAAGGGGTTCATCTTCTTAAGTGCATTCCAACATTTCTTACGCAATCTTCTTATGTTACTCAAGAAATGAATGTGGAAAGTTGCTACCAAACATGCACTGGTTCAATAGTGCATTGAACTAAATTCAGAGTTTTTTTTTTTTGGGCATTCTGTTCATAAGACCTGTTTGAATTTTTGGCAGTTTGTTGACGATGACAACAAGTGCTACTTGGAGATCAACTACACATTCGATATTCGGAAAGAATGGCAGTAGATTGACTTTCAGCTCCCAGAGGCATTGAACTTGAAGCGGGGGGGAAAAAGTGAATTTCTCCCTGCAAGTGTTACAATATTAATGCTCTAGCATGATGTTCAACTCCGTACCGTATGTTCCATCAAAGTGTAATCCTTTTATCTTCAGTCATGTGTGGGATCTGCATCTAAACGGCTAAGATTGGAAGTCGCAAACTAATGAACAATAAGTTGGTATCTGCGGAGATGCTAATTCTTTGCTGGATCTTTGGTCGATACTGAGAGTTGTTCTCTTTTTGAATGATTCTGCAGTCTTGTTCGGTTTGTTGATCTAAAGAACAGCAAAGCAATTGTTGTTATCCTTTTTCATCAGCAAATCGTTCTGGGTTTTGTGAGCATACTGCTGCTGACCGAATTGACTAAGCAAATGAAGCAGATCTTGCCGGAAGCACAGCGATGAGAGAGATGAGCTTCAACAAGGCCTTAAGGGACAGTTCTAATAGGAATGCTAGAGCGATTATAGTTCTGTGTGTCGGCCGAAAAAGAATATGATTTGTGTGAAAAAGAGGGTTACCCTCTGTTGGGGGATGAATGAGAGGGGTGAAACAAAACAGTAAGTACTATGGGAAGACGAGGTATCTTTTTGCCATAGAAAAACATGGGGAATGTAATTGAGAGGAGTGATGGAACGAGGGGTTCTGTACCCAGATGTCGTTCCCCTGGTTTGAAACCAGTTGGTTCTTGAGTTTTAGTCAAGTGCAACCGATCAAGAAGCTTCCCACATGTGGCTTGCCCATACCCAACTGGTGAGAGTTCATAAGATTTTGGGATATCAAGTAGTATATGTCAAGAAAGAGATTGCGCTAATATGCTCGGACTAAGAAAACTCACTACTACTTCAGAATCCAATTCTAGAAAAATGAGTTACCGAAAATCCTACTCCCAAGCCATGTTGAGGCCAACTTGAACGGCCCGCAACTTCGTCGGGCCAGCAATCCAGTAAAAATTCTCCATGTACAGTAACCCCTGGCAGACTCACAATCATTTTCCAGATAAACGCCTCCCAATTTGTACGTTGATTTTACTCAAAACACCCCCCACTAGAAGTCAGTTTCCAGAATGGTGCATCGCTATGTCTCCTCTAGCTTGGAAAATTGCGGAAGTTATTACAAGTACTGAATGACTGGGAAGCAGGTGTGTGAACTTTTCCCATTCCAATTCCCTCGCCTGACCGGTAAATGCACAAAACGGTGAGATTTTTGCCATGCTCGGAGATTTGTTCTGTAGCAACCTCAAGCAAACGGTGCAACCACCATGAATCAACCCCGAAAACTTCATTAAGTTCCCTGCTTGAATGCCCCATCCATGTCCTGTTTTGCAGATGCCGTAGTACCTACTGCAAACATCGCATTTCAAAGCCATGATTTATCCCTACACCTGATGAAATTTGGTAGTATTGCATGTGGTCCATCATACTTATGACGTAGAGCTTGCACCAGGAGGTAATTTTTGTTGCTGATGATGTCCCAACCTAGTTTTAAAGGAAAGAATCGTGGAGCTCTTGCATCCAGTACATTGCTAACCCTGATTGACTAGATGGGTTTGAGTCACAACTTGTTGGTTCACCATATAGATCCTCCGTTTCTCATCAGTGTGACCCAAATGAAGTTGCTCGACATAATTGTTCCACACTGTCCAGAGCTGCTCGAAGGACCTTTATTATCTCATGTAGACTGACTTCATGAGGTGACACGTCCTGCTATAGATAAGGTCCCCCCCAAGCCCACCCGTCAATGATTTTTTGTTATTTGCATCGAGCACTTTAGCGTCCAAATTTTTTGTGCATTTGGATTTTTTGATCCACCCATGGACGCTAATTCACAGATTTCTTGTAGTGCCATGACGGATTTGCTATAACCTTAGCAATAGTTTTTTTTTATTTTTTAACATAATTGATACATTTAGCAATCAGCTTATACGGAATGCTACATAAGCTAATTGAGTAGTTAATCCAAATGCAAATCGCATGACATTAAACACTATGGTTTGGGTCGACGACACCCAATCGAATTAGTCGTGCTAGATGTCGAGTTTGCCTTAATATATTCTTCCAAGTAATTGCTTCCCTCAATATATGTATTTGCACTTCTGATCCGTCCACTTGAGTATTTAAATCCAATCCAAATCACATGACGGCATGGAAAAAAGTATGATATCAATTGACAAAATTTATTAAACAGGCTGGCCTCCAATCAATAACTATATTAGATGAGAGAACCTTATACGATGATGTCAGTTTTTGACGTATACTTAATATAATGAAAAGTAAGCTCAAGTATAACATAGGCAGACCATACGGGGAACTACAAGCTGCTGCTCTTCGCCTTCGGGAAGGGCCCTTTCGCGACGGAGAAGACCCTGTGCTCCCTCCCGCATTTCATCGCCGTCGCCTGCTTGCCCGTCAAGGTCCAGCAAAAGCTAGCCCGAGATGGCCACAAGGACAAGCTCCCCGGGGAAGAGACGGGCCGTAGAACATTCCGAAATTACATCGTGAAGGCGGCACTTCTAGCTGCGGTGGTCCGTGCCTATGACTTCCACGACAGAATCCATCCGACGGTCATTTATTTCCTATACTGCTTCCACATGTACTTCGCAGTGGAGAATCATTCTAGCCGTCCCAGCAGCTGCCGTCCGAGCCGCTTTCAGAATGGAGCTAGAACCACAGTTCAACGAACCGCATCTCTCGACTTCGCTCCAGGTATATATATATATACTCTCTTCTTTCTATTTACAGCAGCTTCCAGTGCCAAACTACTCAACTGCAGACCATATTGGACCAATCTATATAGCTAGAACTGCTCGATCGTCCGATTCATGACGCACCTGTGTCCCCAAACGTAAGAATCACCGGACAGTTTTAGATCAAGCCTCCATTTCCAAGTTGTGAAACCTACTTGTAGCTGTAAAGTCTTGTGTAACAGATGTAACACATCATTGGTGTCATCATCCCATAATATAATTGCATCTTCAATAAAACATTTTAAAAAATTTAAGAATCTTTTACGGAAAGGAAAATTTAAACTCTAAAAATAAAGAAAATATAAACCCTAAAAAATATTTAAAAACTCTAAAATTTTATTAACTAATATAACAGTCATATACCACAAAATAGTTGGCTTATGACACTAACTAATATCAGTGACGTGACATATCCACATATGACTTTTTCTTATATGAGACTTATTAATCCTTCTCAAACCATCTAAATAAAGGTATTTTATAAGTAAACTCACATGCTGTCTTAAAACAATAGTAATCCTTGCTATGGTACGAATGACAGGTTATTTCATGTGTAAATGCAGGACTTCTGGAGCCGACGCTGGAACCTCATGGTCCCCAGCATCTTGCGTCCGTCAGTTTACGAGCCAGTACGCTGCGCCGTGGTGTGCATCGCCGGTCAGAGGTGGGCTCCACTGCCGGCAGTGCTAGCGGTCTTCCTGATTTCGGGACTGATGCACGAACTAATGTTTTACTACCTGGAGCCAACTCCACGGCCCCCAGCCCCAGCGCGAGACATCATCGGATTTTTTCCTCCTGCACGGCGTGTGCCTGGTGGCGGAGGTGGTGGTCAAGGAAGTGGTCGCCGGGAGGTGGCAGCTCCCGAGGCTGCTGTCTAGGGTCCTGACTGGCGGGTTCATGATTGCCACTGGGCTGAGGTGGTTCCTCCCGCCGCTGCTGAGGATGGAAGTGCACAGGAGAGCGCTGAATGAGTACGGAGCTGCGGCGGCGTTTATAAGGGATGCCGCTCCGGCTGTCCTGTCTCCGTCAGAATTTCTACCGTTAAAAGCCTGGCTGACGTGCGAGGATTAGGTCTTTTTCCCTTCAGATTTTTTCCCCATCAAAACCTTTTTCTCTCATTGTTTTTCAGTAAGCCACTAGCTTACTTTAAAAAAATAAACAAGTATACGACAGCTGTTCCGTGCACCTGATTTTTTTTATTATAACAGTTCAAAAGATTGAGAAAAAATGGAATAAAATTTATATGAATTTAATTGATAAGAACAGAGTAATATTCTTTGATTTTTTAGTGCAATAATTTTTCACAGAATAATAAATATATTTCACCCTTGCAGTTAATAAATAAGATAAAAATTTTATGAAAAGCACCTGTATAACTTAGGTTAAATGGTTCAATGTATATTTATTTAAATATGATTTCAATTTAAGTATTATAAATTAAAAAAAAAATTTACGGTTCATTTAAAAAAAAACAGATTACTTTCCTTCTAAAACTACGTGCGATTGGAGCTGGCGTTCTACTTCCCACGGGAGTTGACCCAGCCAATCACTCATCGGTCAACTCGAACTCGTGTTTTCCTCTTGAAAATTTTTATGGTCGAAGAAATGCTGGAGTAGATATCGCGAATCATTCATTGATCATAGAACTATTTTTGATCAGGCTGGTCAACGACTCATCAACCAGACCGCAAAACCTTCCTCATGACAACTCATCCAGCAACGTTGGAACTTGTGTGTTCTCAATTACATGCCAGCCTAGCCCACGTGTAATATTCTCTCCCTCTCCCCCACGTGTAACGTTCTTGCTAACAACCCTCATCGCCTCGTCAATTAGGCATTTTGCCCAGGTGGGCCCGCTCGACTCGACATGACATTATGGTAAAGGAAGTTTCTATCATCATATGATAGATATGTGAACTCCCTTTTCCACTCTCAAGAGAGCGTAAGAGGGGAAAAAAAATGGTCCACACATAAAAATAAAAATAAGTATAAGTGTGAGGGTAATGTGATATAATAATAATAATATTATTAATTATGTATATATTAAAATTTTAAATTTTAATAAAATT
>CXYZ01020035.1:264098-312489 GCA_900006705.1 Sonneratia caseolaris
ATCTAAAAAAAAATTCTTAACAAGCATAAATTAACTACTGAAAAATGAAAAACAACAGTCAAACAGTAAAATTACTATTAAAATTAAAATCATCCCTTAAATATCATAACTAATTATATATTTTATTTTTTTACACTCAGATTATATATCCTAATGTAAAAAATATGAATTGATTTATATATTTAAATTAAAATTTTTAATTTTATCATACCCACTCTTATAAAAAATTATGTTCAGTTATTTTAATCATACTTAAAGACAGCATTTCTAATCAATTTTAATTAAGGTTATATGTATAATGTATATTGCGGGCCAACATTGAGTATAATCTGTTCGCCTAAAATCGATTTTGGGTATTTTCGGGAGAAGGGGAAAATTCGTCGATCAATTATTTAACCGAACTTGGAAAAGATTCCATCTTTAATTGATTTCAGCGTTTTTTTTTTGTATTTTTGTATTTTTTGGATTCTCTACGGAAAAAGAAAAATCGGCAACGAGGAGCCTTCTGCGTTGTCCCTTTACCTCTCTGCCTTTGCTTGGCGTGTTCTCTCTGCCATCTCATCCTCCTTCGCCTTTTCCGATTCCTCGACTCTGCTCTCGATCTCTCGCAGTTCTAGGCGGGAGCAAGGTTTGATTCCTCTATCTATTTCTGTCTCTGGACGTCTCTCTCTGAGCAGATTTTCCATTGGGATTCTAATGTTTTCTAGGTTTTGGATGGCCTCCGGGAAAAAATATTTGTTCGGCTTCCTTGTATACGTCCGTTGCTGTTCGTCATGTGCTCGAGTATGGTAGTGGCTCAGCTCGGATTTATTGCTTTTCTTGTGCCACTCTTCCGTTTTAGCTTTTCAGTGAGCACAAGATTTGAAAATGATTGCGGCGGATTTTATTTATTTATTTAATAAATTTTTACCGTTGGTGCTGTTTATTGGCTTTGAAGTTACTAGTATGTAAGCTCCTCTAGTTTCATCAGTTTTCATACTCTCTGCTTATGCCTCACGCAGAGTTAGTTGATGCAATATCTGCCCATAAATGATACTTCTTTTCACAGTTGTGGAGGCTGAAGAAATCTTACGGTATTACTATTAGAGTTTTCTGCGTAACTTCTTTGCAGTTCTAAACCTTAGTTGGCATAAATTCATTGCTTCTATCATTATGGTTGTTGGTGTATGTAGAAGAAATAAATTGACCTGATTCTAACTGCTGCATCTTCCAAGAGCTTGTTTTAGGAATTGGCTGGGTTTCTTACTTGGGTCAGGTCATGGGTGATTCTCGATTTCTTGGTCCCCTTTAGGGAATTTATTGCTTAAGATTGTATAGAATTCCTTTAAGCATGAGCAATTCTCTCTTTGATGATATGAACTAATTAAGGGTGGGATAGTTATTTTTTCTAAGTGATTCGTATCATCTCAGGTGTCAGATTCCTTACTACAAATTGGTGGGCACTTCCTGCTGACTAGAAACTAAACGAAGAAAGCTATGCAACGGGATAATAATGCCAATGCACCACAAACGCCGAGGCAGCGGCACCGAAGACGGTCTAATGAGGTTTGTCAGCAGAACATCCATAAAAGCTGATTTTGAAAGAAACAAATGAACTTATCTCTATTCTATTAATATCGCTAGGTTATTCCAGAGGCTAGTAAAGCGAATGGAGGCAATTTACTTGTTGATGATCAGAACAAGTATCGTAGCTTCATGATACGTGCACGCTCTACTGTATGGATGATACTGGCTTTTGCATTAATTATATACATGGGACATCTTTATATTACGGCCATGATAGTTGTTATCCAAATCTTTATGGCTAAGGAGCTTTTCAATCTCTTGAGGAGATCCCATGAAGATAAACAGCTCCCAGGATTTAGGATGCTAAATTGGTAAGAGTAGAAAATTTTCCTGGTAATCTATATGCTTACGTTCAGAATCTGTTTTTTCCCCTTTTCCTGCTCACACCCTTTTTTTTCTCTAATAATTGTTCTCTGCCATCTAATTTATATCTATACAGGCACTTTTTCTTCACAGCCATGTTGTTTGTGTATGGACGCATACTAAGTCAGCGGCTTGTGAATACTGTTACTCCTGATAAAGTTTTATATCGGCTCGTGAGCATTCTGATCAAATATCATACAGTTATCTGCTATTCCTTGTACATCTCAGGTTTGTTAAACAAAAAATCTCTTTCCATCCTTATTTAAGCAAATTTAATTGCAGTAGACAGTGATTATACTGCTCTTACTGGAACTATCAGGTTTTGTCTGGTTCATTCTTACTTTGAAGAAGAAGACCTACAAGTATCAGTTTGGCCAATATGCTTGGACTCATATGATTCTGATTGTGGTGTTTGCCCAGTCATCCTTCACAGTTGCAAGCATTTTTGAGGGAATATTCTGGTAATTGAGCTTCATTTAAAAATTAAAGTTAGGGATCTCAGTATTCACTTGTTAGTTGCAGAGAAGTTTTTCTGTTTTCATTGCTTCTTCTCATTTGCCCCTCTCTTTTGAAAATGTACCTCTTGGCCTGTTGTTTTCCTTTCCAACACTGGGGTGATTATGGTTCAGGTTTCTTCTTCCAGTAACACTAATTATCATAAATGACATTGCCGCCTATGTCTTTGGCTTCTTTTTTGGAAGAACGCCATTGATCAAGTTGTCTCCAAAGAAAACTTGGGAAGGGTTCATTGGAGCATCATTCTCAACTATCATATCTGCATTTGTGGTAAGCATGAGTGAACATTTTGGACTGTGGAAATTTTTAACTGGATAATCCAGTGACAGTCCAGTAATTGGTACTTGACTTCATTCATTTTTTTTTATAATATTTATGCAGCTTGCTAATATTTTGGGGCATTCTCAATGGCTGACATGTCCCAGGAAGGTAACGGATGATGACCCCACAATTGTTTGGCATTTGTGTCCAGTCTCAGTCCCAATTAAGAATTTTATTTGCAGGATTTATCAACTGGCTGGCTTCACTGTGATCCGGGGCCTCTGTTCAAACCAGATTATTATTCTTTACAGAAATTTCTTCCTGAATGGGTAATTATTATTGGTTCAAGTAAATACAGAGGGAAATTTATATATTTTGAATTATCTTTTTTTGGTTCTTTGAATCTACATTTCTCTCAGCTGCTGTAAATTCTATTTTACATTAGTATAATGATTTATTCTCTGTTCTATTGTAGTTTCCTTGGAAAGAAATATCTATTTTACCAGTTCAATGGCATGCTCTCTGCCTTGGTCTGTTTGCATCAATAATTGCACCCTTTGGTGGATTTTTTGCCAGTGGATTCAAACGTGCTTTCAAGATTAAGGTTTGATAGACACTACTCTATTGTTTGTTCCATCGAAGACATATCTTATAAACTCCGGGACAAGATGTTGAGAATTCATCTTTTTCCAACAGGATTTTGGCGATAGTATACCTGGACATGGTGGTATAACTGATAGAATGGATTGTCAGGTGAGTTACCACATATACATATGCAGCTGTTCACTAAGAAAAATTGGGAGATATACAGACGAGCAGTATCTATCTACCTGCAAATTTGAATCACTGATTTGCTGTCTTTCATAGAGGACATCTAATGTTATATGTGGTCTCTTTTATCCTTCAATAGCCACATTACTTGTGCTCAATGCCAGTAATTTTCACACAGAATAATGTACTTTTGAAATATAGTAGTCCAAATTGTGTGCTTGATGACTTAATGTAAGCTATTTTATGAATCAATTGGAATAATGATGCAGCATATGCTTCACTAGTAAATATTGTGAATCGGCATTAATAGGAGAGGGAAAAGAGAGACATGTAGAGGACGGAAATGGTGAGGGAGAGAACTGTGAGTTGATAGTTAGAGCACCTGCAAGAGATATGCCTGATTAGATGAATTTTGGAAGGTTCATGGAGGTAATGCAATGGATAATTCTGAAAAGGAAATATTATCGAGACAAATGGCTGCTTGGGCCTTTTATAGTAGTTTTGAATACTCTAAAAGTGATTCTGTTGCCTCTTTATATGTTGTTTTCATCCTGAAGTATGAAAGTTGGTCCTATGTTTGTGAAAGGCCTGTATCTAATCTATGCTGCTCTTTACTTTGTCTATATAATGTAGATGGTGATGGCTGTGTTCGCATACATTTACCACCAGTCGTTTGTTGTGCCTCAGAGTTTCTCTGTTGAGATGATCTTGGATCAGGTAAAAGTTATAATGGATTCACGATTCCGGTTTTTCCCCTAGGTAAGGATTCTAAGAGATGCACACTCATTTGGTATCCTCTTCTGGGCAGATATTGATGAGTCTTAGTTTGGAGGAGCAGCAAGCGCTCATTGTGAAGCTGGGACAAATTCTCCAGGAGAGAGCGATAGGAAAGTCTTAGGAAACCTGCCTCTCAAAAAATGCTCAGTTCGGCTTGGTTCAGTTTGTTTCTTTGGCAGCTCATCAACTCCGTAATCGGAGCCCAACAGATACGGGTGGCTTATCAAGGAAGTGAATGGATACGGTCTGTACATTTTGTTTTCCTCCCTAGAGCTGTAGTGGGCTTTTGCATGGTCATTTTTGCCGGAGGCATCTTAGTAGTAGATGTCCTTCATGTTCTGTATAGTCTACTGCTAAATCTGGTATCAGTTATTGTGAAAGCCATGGCATTGATTTTCTTAGCCAGCAAGTAGTCTGTTTCTGATTATTTCAAGGAAAAAAATATATTTATACATACCTTTCAATAAATTCTATTCACGAGCACTCATTCATACGGTTTTTTGTACTATCCTCTGATAAAAATCAGATTCGCTGTTTGTTCGTTGAGTTTGCTTTGTGTCTGATCGCTTGAGCAGGGCGTCCTCTCTACATTTTCCTTTCTCCTCAGGATTTCCCCAGCGGGGATTTCCAATTAATAGCCCTCTGCGGATGTTATTTTGCTCGAAGTTCCGGCGATTTTCAGCCGCAAGGACATTCCTCAGGTTCTGTTAAATCTTGAATTAGGTCTCAAGGATGTGAATAAACTGAGAGCCGCATATCTCAATTTTGTATAATCTAATTCTGGTTTGCTCTACCACATGTTTCTTAGAGGCCAGTGTTCGACGCCCGCTCAATCAGCACCTTCAGTTATTACGGCTCAGGCACTGCAGGTGGGACGAAGAGGACAAACGGAGAACGTATGGACCAGTGGGCTCTCCAACTTGACGGTCTTATCTTTTGGTTGGGATTCATCGGTCTTCCGGTTTCTCAATCTAAGTAGGTCAAAAAAACCAGCAGGGAAAACCCAATGAACCATGCAACAAAATATGTTAAATGGGTAGGTTCCATTAAGATCTATAATCGCTTTTATTAGGTTGTAAAATGGTTACCAGTTGAGTTTAAAAAAATAGGCTTATTAAATAAAAACTGACCCATCATATCTTTTCATTGGACCAGCCTTCAATTGTTTGGGAACTGGCTCGAAACCTTAACCAGCCTGAAACTGATACAAAACTAGCCCGAACCATCAATAATCCTATAAATCAATAGTATGATTTTGTTAATTCAATTTAAAATTTTAAAAAATATATTCATTTAATTTTTTTTAAAAAAAATGAATGGTTTAGGGTCAAACCGGGCCAAATCTTGACTGGCTCCCTTATGAACAATTTCAAGCTGGTTCATAGTTTCTTGAACCATAACCGGTAGCTGGAACAACAAATTATGTTTAATAAGCTGAACTGTAATCGGGATAAATGGTTTCATATCCATTTTGAACCGGTCGAGACCACCTATTTAAGATCTTTGCATGCAACATATAGTGAGAGAATTTTCCGAAAGAAAACTCAGAATAAAAAATTTCCTCTGCAAGTCAAGAAAGGCAGCGTGGAAAGCCGACGTTTGGCACGAAGAGTAATCTGATCCGAATGGAGTAGAAAATCATCCGAGTTACACTGGGGATTCCTCTCCAGTCCATCTGATCCGAAAGCTAGCTAAGCTAGCGGCCTCTATACTGAGAGCAATTGGCAGGACTCCCGATCACAAAATCGGCCAGAAACCTTCCGCAGAACTCGATCAGTGTCAACAATCCCTCTTCACCGATGCCATTCATCGATCATTAGGTTCTGACCACCATCCAATTTTGAGCCACACAAGATGAAGAAAGAAAAAAAAAACTCATCGATGACCTGCAGCTAGCTCAAATGAAGAAGCGAAAGTGCATAGCAATATAAGGATTTCGAGACTTACCCGCGTTCGCAACCTCGCGCAGTAGAAAAAAGCCTTGCGATTCAATGAACCTAGACAGAACCTTAGAGTCGCTGAACTTGGTCGCTTCAAGAAACCAACACAACAATTAAATGCTTTCAACTCCAAAAGTCATTTTTCATTGTGCCCAGTGAGATCTAATAAGTCCACAGACTCCACATAGTAAATGGGTTTAGAATTTCAATTGTGTTTATATGAATTCGAGATTCACGTTAAATCGAACAGAGCCTTAATACCCCCATCCTCACCGCACCCCGGGATTTAGGATCACGTTCTGAACGAATCTGGGCGTTAGTAGAACTAATGTAATCCTTAAGAATATAGGTGGATGTGAAAAGAGATCGGATTCATAAGTAAAGGTCAGAATCAGGGCTACGTTCATACGTATCATCTCGCACATTACTGGAAGGGTGGCGGCAGCCTTCGACGAGGCAGCTAGAGGCTGGCGGATGTGCGAGAGCAGCGGCAGCAAGCCCTCGGGCGCCGTGGAAGATAGCAGCCTGGACAATCTCTCCGCCCTAGTGGCCTCGTTCATGGAGGAAGAAGACGGCAACGCTGTCGAATTTTTCATTGGATGAGGAGATTGAGAAATGCATCATTGAGGAGTACTCTTCGTTCGAGGCTCATCGCCGAGCCGGTTTTGATGAGGGTGCGGCCATGTTGAGAGATCTTTTCGGTTGCAGAATCGAGAGGGATGATGCAAAGGAGGCGATTCGGGTCGAAGTTGAGCTCGCTTGCCGATTGACCGGTAACAAGAATGGGTACGCATCAGAATGGATGCGTCAAGCATCAATCAGCTCATGAGCTATCTCCGCGGAAGGGAATTCGATGCCGGTGAGTTCAATATGTCACTTCACTTCAATTTCATCGATCACTTGAGCTATCAATCCTCCGAACTTAGTTCACAGGTCTCTGCAAATCCCGGTGGGAGAGAGATCGAGGCGACAACCAGCTGGAGACTACCAGTACGTAGACATTGTAGACGTGAGAAAGTGGAGTCCGGTACATAGTCGAGGTCCGTCTAGCAGCCTGCTTCGAGATAGCCCAGCCAACAGCCCTGGTGTTTGTGGGCCGGCCCGAGGAGCTGAAGAAGGTGGTGAGGCTGATGTGCGGAGCCATGAAAGAGTCCCTGAAGAGCTCGGAGGTCGCATTGCCTCCATGGAGGAGGAAAGCTGCACCAGGATGAGAGTCGGGCAATGCCGGCAACTGATGACTGCGACATTTTGCCGCCCGGAAAATCCTCCTGGTCGAGGGCCGGTGCAAGGAGGGGGATGGAGTTCCTGGCCCAAATCGGGAACTCATCGCCAGAGTGTTCCTAATCTGTCATCAATCGGGTAGTAGTCTTGCGACGGAAGATGGAACAACGAGGCCTTTTTTTTTTTTTTTGCGTCGTGTAATTCATACAAATTTTCATACAAGTGATCATAGGTATAAATTTTGAAATACACACATCTCCATAAAATTGATTATAAATATTCATTTGGGTACCGTTAAATTAATTAAACCTAATTTTTTTAATAAAATTTAATCTGATAAAATTGAAAAGGTCTAATTTTAATGTGTAAAATGATTGATTTTCTACCTTAGAATAAATAATTTAATTTTAAAAAAATAAAAAAATAGAGTATATAATTAGTTATATTTTTAAATGGTGGTGATTATGATTATAAAAGTAATTTTAATATTCGGTCCTTATTTCACCTCCTTTTCTTAGTTAAGTTTACATTTTTTTTACGGATATAAGTTTACGATTTAAAGTAATTTTAATCTATTGTTTGTTTGCTTAAATAATATATATATATATACACAAAATTTATTGTAAAACTTAAAAGATAAGCTCAAGCTTTTTGTTGAATATTAAAGTTTAACTTTATAAATATATATATTATTGAAGTAAAAAGAAGGTAGGTTTTATCATTTTGAGACTTCCAAAAATACTCTTAATTAATATAACTACTAAATTGTAAAAGAAAGAAAAATAATAATTACCATTAAAATTATAACCATCTTACGATTTCATTTATTTTCAAAAAAAGGATCTTTCTTTTTGTTGGAAAAATGGTCCTTCCGCTTATTGATGGCCTTTAAAACATACGAGAAATAACCATAAAAGAGAAAAAAAAAAAAGGAAAAGAAAATCGGAATGGATAATTGATATTACCAAAAAAATCGAATGGAAAACTAATTTAAAGAAAATATGGTCACCGGCTGACGCAAACCGCCAGAATGTCAAGGCGGCCTGCCTGGAAGATGACCGGAAAGACGGATTTCGTTAATGTAAGAGAAGGGTCTCATGAAACGGCTAAGTTTTCCGTCGTTTCCCTCTTCTCCCCCTTCTCCGATCATCGGTTTTCCCAGAACGTTTTCCTTTTTGCATCTTACGGGAGGGTGGAACGGAGTATCTTGAATGTGAGAAGTTCGGTAAGCAGATAAGCCGACGGGAGAATAGATCTCACGGCTACCGGCCAGTTAACTTCTCGTGGATTCGTTTCGATCTGGCTACAGCCTCTTCGGCAATTCAAGATCAAGGGCACCGATTATCGCAATCCATCCCTTATCTTGGTACATGTAGCCTCAAGAGATGATTCCACCATATACATGGGCGAGGTTCCATGGACGGACGACGAATCTCTCTCCGTAGCTGGACAGGAGGAGAAAGCCGCTGAATAAGAGCAGATAGAGGTTGGCCAGCCAGTTAAGATGGAACCCTAGACGCGGCGGCGATCTTTATGGGCAGAGATGGAGAGTACGAGGTCAGATCTCAGCCGTAGATCGTATTGATGGGCCGACCCATATTCATTGGGCTCGTGTAAATTGTAGGCCCACATATCGGTCTTAATGATATTATTGGGCTTTGAATTTGGGCCATTATTGGGCTTCGTGTAAAGAGGTTGTTGACAACTCACGTCGGTCAGCTACGTATAATCCACTATTAAATTGGACGGTACATCAATTTTTCCTGCAATAATAAGTGGCATAGAAAGATACTAATGGAGGGATAGACCTATCAAAAATGGCACGATTCGGGCACAATCCTAAAAGACCGAGCATGAACTGGGATTTTTGGATCACTAGAGAATGTTAGCCAAAGCCGCCATGTACCACCCTAAATTGATAGGTATATGGAGGGATTATACTGTAATTAAAAAAGAAAACTCCCTAACGTAACCATTTTGATGGAATGTCCTAAAACTTGTTTTTCCTGTGGATGAGATGGGGATTCTGAAAATTCAACATGGTGGGTAGCCTCCATCCATCAATCTATCCACTCCCCTCAAAAAGCGGCAAAAGAATCAGGACTTATCCCTCGGCCAACCACCAATACGGAAAACAGTTTTCTGGGACGCGTTCCCTGAACCTGGCAATTACCAATCCCATCTCCGACACGGCAAGGAGCCAGTCCCCTTCCCCTGTCCCGTTTCCCCTTCGGTTGGTTTCACGGGGATCGAATTTTGTCCATCCTCGAATTCCATAAGACGTTGCTTAGTTTTCCATTGATGGGGAAGGAATCTGAAATCGTTATGGACGTAAGTACACCATTAATTATTTTCAAGGACAATTTTTCTATTAAACTTATGCTACGATAAAAATCTTTAAAAAAAATTAAAAGGATATATCTGTCGAGGAATTATTGGGACCTTGTAAACCAAGGAAAATATTTTTCCGAAAAAAATTATTTTATTTAGGAAAGATAATCATAATTTGAGAAAACGGATACCTATTTATCTTATTATTTTCTCAGTATCGGAAAAGGACAATTTTCTAATCCGTTTTCCATTTTTTTTCCTCGCTCGTTGTGAAATAAGAAAACAGTTTCCTCTTCTCAAGGAAGAAAAGAGAGAGAAGCTTTCTTCAATCTCGCAGAGTACACATCGACAATTCTCAATCAATTTTGGCAAATTCCGCCACAATCCTCGGAAGGCATTAACGGATCCGGCAGCGGCCGAGTCGAATACAAGCCATGGAGGGAGTCGGGGCGCGGCTCGGTCGGTCATCGACCAGGTACGGCCCCGCCGTCGTGTTCACCGGCCGCGTTAGGAAGTGGAAGAAGCGATGGATCCACGTGACGCCGTCGGCTCCGGATGCCTCCGCTAACAGCAAGCACGGGAGCGCGAATGGCGGCAGCAACCACTCCCAGATGCGGAGCCTCAACGGCTCCGTCTCGTCTAATGGCAGCAGCAATGGGTCTCATCTCCTACTCTATAAGTGGACCCCATTGTCGCAGAGCAACGGCGGCAATGGTGGAGGCGACGCCGCTAGCAACGGGGACGACAGCTCAGCTGCCGTGGATGAACGGCCGAAGCGGAGATTCAAGTTCGTTCCCGTGAGTAATTATAAATGTTGGGGCTGCCCTATACTTTCCTGCTCGAGGTTTTTACCCGCAAATAGGCAGTTCTGGAGGAACCACTACTAGTAACACATATCTGAATAATCATTTGATAGTCTGTAGGATTTAGGGATTTCAGTGACGATTCTATGGGAATCGGGATGACTTGGGCACGTGGTCTTGTGGTTTTCTTTTTTTAATTTTTGATTCAAAGGTTCTGTTGGGTTTAGTGGAGAGGAAGTGGGATAAGCTACAATTTTGGTGAGATGGGTGGCTATTCATGATAGTACAGTAGTGAACTTGACTAAAGATCTAGAATAATATATCTGAATTTTGGATAAACATGGAAGTTTTCATTGGTTTATTTCTGAATGCATTTACTTATCGTCTTTCTGGGTTGTGGTGATATGGATCCCATTTTGATCTCAACCTAAGTCTTTATTAGGTCCATAAAGCTAAAATGTGGGTTCATAAGTATGCGAGTAAAAATATTTGGCTTATTTTATGTTGCATTTCTTATTGAAAGCATTAATTTTCTGATATTGGTACAAGAGCTCGGTAATTGAGCTTGAGGTTTCAGTGTTTCTAAAGTTGATTTGCTACCTAGTATGAAGACCTAAAGAGGAAACATATCAAATTGTTGGCATCTCTCTCTTTCTCTCTTCAGAAATAGGTTGTGGAACGACAACTCATAACATTTGCAATATATTTAAGATGATTGATGACTTACGCTTAAGCTGCAACTGTTTAAAATATGGATCAGGTAGTTTGATTGATGGGTCTTCAAAACAGAGTCTTTCAGTCTTTATTTCAGAAGAATGCCAAATCTGCTTTTGGTGATCATTTATCTATATTTGATCTCTGTTTTTAACTTTAAAATTTTGTGGAAGATATATTGCAAGAATGATGCTCCATATTTCAATTTGTTCATTCATCAGCAGTCTAGGAAGTCCTTGAAAATGTTCTGAGGTAAACGCACTGTCAAGTTGCTGTAGGATAAAAGTATGTCCTTTTTAGGCATTCAACTTATTCATGCTGCATTTCACCATTAAAAATGTGCAAAAAATTGCATTTGAGATTTACAATCAAAAGACTAGGATCATATAATACGCCCCAGTGAGGACTTACTTGAATTCTCTGTTTGAAGTCTACTCTTCTTTCTGTGAGAATATTGCTCTTCTACCTGTTCATAAAGCAACCAGTTACCAGGCTAGGGTTTTTTTTTTGCATTTTTGTAGACTAGTAGTGTGTTTTCTTCTTGTCCTTTTCCCCTGATAACAAGGAGCAATATTTTCTAGTTCACAGTTATGTGGTAAGGAATACTGTAGGCGTGCAAATGATACCATTTTGTGTTTCAATGTCTTCTCTTTCCACTGAATCACCAAGGATATCTACTTATGGTTGTTAACTAAATTAGTGGAGTTCCGAAAATCTAGAAATGGTCAATTTGGTGGACTAAGTATTCTGTTTTGTATCATTTTCACCTTTTGAGCCTTCATTTTACAGTAGATCCTTTTTTTTTCCCTTTTGCAAATTCACAGATGGTCCTAGTAATTTGAACGAACAGCTTCTTTGTTATTTCCCATTCTCTAGAGAATCATGTTGTCCTTTCAAGGAATGGGATGCTTATATTAGTTCTGGATATATCCATCCTTCTTGTTTCATATGTCATTCCAGTCTTGTGCTTGCAGAAGGCAGTTGTTTCTAGCGGCTTGTTTGGTAATCGAGAATTCTTCCCACTTTATGAATTTTCCTTATTCCTATCCTAAAACCATTGAAATTGAGGAAAATTTCCCTTAATCACTTTCAAAATTCAAATGAACATGTTTCCATTCTCCATATTTTTCTGAAACTTACAACGATAAATAGAGCACTTGAATAGTTCTCCAGCAGGGGAAATATACTGAACATGTGTTTTATTGACAAGACAGATTGCAGTTCTGGAAGAGCAGAAAAATGAGGAGCTAGAGAATGACAACAATGATGATGAGGAAGCTAAACCAAGTGATACAAGCCCTGATGGGGCTGAGCTGAACTCCGAAAGCAATGGTCTTAACGATAAACCAGACATCAATGATGTTCCAATGGAGGAGACTCAGGTAAAAATCATGACCAAGCCATTTGTTGCCAGCATATTTCTTTGCCTTCTTGAAGTTAATTATAAAAAATGGCATTGCTTTCTCTTTTAGTAGTGCCAACAATGATATTGTTTTTTCCATGGGAAGCCTAGATGACAGTTTGATTCTGGAAAACAGCACAGTTTTCCCTTTATCTCTTCCTGAAAAATGTAGATTAGGTTAAGTGCTGGTATTTTTCAGTTTAGGTATGAAACTCTGTTTCCACCTGTAAGTTTATGTAACTTTAATGGGAAAGACGTCTAGTTGTTATTTTGACTCGAGAAAAAAGGAAGATATTTTCGAAACCAGAGCTGGGATGATGCAAACACCAGTTGTAGATTTGAAATGGATCGATTATGATGATTTATTTTGCACCTTATTTTACTCTCTCCTGCATATTTCAGGAACCCAGTCGGTCTATACGGCAAGATCTCAATGAGAGCACTCTGGACTTGAGCTTGGGCTAGAAGACCCTCATTAAAAACCGCATTTTCAGATTCATAACAAGTAAAGCTAGAGAGGCATCCATTTGTGAAAGACAACTTATCTGAGGAATATAGATGGCTTTAGCTTTCTCCCGTGTTGCTATCCTTAAGGAGGCTTACTCATGTATTCTCAGTATTCTCGGTCCACACTGGAGATGGCCGTTTCCCTGAGCTGATCAGTAGTCGATTATACCGACTTTTCCATTTGAAAATGAGACATTATTCGTTACGGTGTAAAACCATTGAAATTTTATCTAAATTGTTGAACGAATCTTGCCTCGGTTGTCATTTTCTTTAGGTAAATATAATAATTAAATACGAATTTTGATAACATTTTCAAATTTACGATGAATGCTTCTACGTACACTAATCAGACATCAACTATGCGGGCAGTTGAAATTTAATATGAAGTTCAGTTTTCCGTTAAGTTGAACTTAGCAGAATCCACCAACTAGCTGCACAAACAATTGAATGTCCAAGAAATCATGTTATTATCTCAATAATACCCTTTTTGGCTGCATTATCATGAAGATAATTATAAGTGACTAAAGTTATTAGTCATGATTTTTTTTTTTTGAACGTGCATACGGTGAAAATAAAATTGGACGTTAACTTGATCACATGAGTTGATTGAAAGAAAGACAGCATCATGTAACCAATGAGAGAAAAACATGAACCTAATAGTGTTTTTTATGCAAAATACATGAAAATGAGAACACGAAGATGAGACCAAAAAGGGATATCTTCCATATAGTGATATGGATAATCAAACACTCCGAAGTGCATCAGTTAAGCAATTATTATCATTGTCATCATCATCATCATCAAAAATAGTAACAGCAGAATTCAGTATGAGTTGATCATGAAGAAGAGCAATACATAAAACAAGGAAACCATCATCATCAATATCATCATTCTTTTGCAACTGCTGGTTCAGCATCTGAGAGGTAGTCGTGCCTGTAAAATTCAAGTCAAGCAGTTAGGCTGCATTTGGTCTCTTCAAAGACTTGCCATATGAAGAGGTCAAATAGAGCAAATAAGCTAATCATCTTATGAAATATGTTTATAAGTTGAAATACGATAGGCCTAAAGCTGTCAAACAGCTGTTTTGGCAGTGGTTTATCAAGAGAATTTTTTGTTGTAAGTATTGAACAAAGAAATTTCATTAATCGTGTAACAAGTATGGTATATCAACAGAACAGTCTCCCAAATGGCAAAGAAGAATCAGATGGTCCTCCAAACTTACTTGACTTTTCGACTTAGTTGGTAGAGACCGGTCCCAGCCATTGCAACATTCACACTAAAGAGATTCCAATTTTTCTGCAATTACAGGAGCGATAAACTGGTTTAAATGCATAGACAACCTTGTTTCAAAATTGACATGAAACAAAGCAACTTCAAGAAGATCTTGAAGTCACTAGAATTCCTATTATGGTGATTATCAAGATCCATAGCTTTTATACAACTGTATTAACTACATACATATAATTTCAGTAGTCTTAAGCATGTCAGTATCCAAACCTTGATGCTTCAGACCATAAAGAACATAAGTTCAACATATGAAACCAAAAGAGTAGAAAGCCCATTTTTCTTGAAAGCCAATTTAGTAAACTAAAATGGAACAGGAGAGCAGCAGTTCAGGACATTGTAATCTTTACTTTATCCAGCTTCTTACCTTCTCATTCTACTGTACAAATCGAGCCACAAGAATTACACTAGTTATGATGCAAGCAGAAACTCAGGATGCCATTTAAGTCAACAATTAATATTTCCTCTGTGAAGAAACACTTACTGGAGTAATGACAGTGCTGTAGCGAGACCAGATAAGCCCTGTGCATGTAACAGCTGCACAATAAAGGATAATAACTCAGTTTTAGCAAAGAGTTTATACCCTCTTCAGGTCAATTAAGAGAAGAGTCATTAACAACGTGGATTTTTGTTGCAACGGACAAAAAAACAGCTGTGGTTGTGACAGTTCTAAAAGCAGATAGCTGTTATAACTTATTGCAGTACAAGAATTCCAGAGCTTCCTATTACGTGAGCCAAAGAGAGTGCAGATATTCTCACATGGTAAGAAGCCTTGGTTATGCATTACGTGGGAAAACCAATAGAATAGAGTGCATACCAATTTGCTGAGGGTAAGAAAGCTTTTCCGGGGGCTTGGAGAAGTCAGCAACATTGGCTATGCTGATGCCCCACTTGAAAGTCGGTGCCCAGAAATGAACTGATCATAAAAGAGAAGTTTCTTCTTTAGTAAATCTTCTATTTCCTTCATAAAAGAGAAAACGACATCTGTTATTTGTAAACACTAACCACGGGCTTATAGCCCAGTAAATTAGCCATCAGACATAACCAGGGACAGGGAATCAGACAGGGATCAAATTAAATGTTTTTGAGAAAATTTAGGACTGCAGAGTAAACTAGAATTTCTTCAGAAGGATTCGCACTTTCACAGGGAAATGTGAGATTTCTTACATAGGACCATACAATACAGTTACTATATAAATGACAAGCACAAGCGGCCATTTTCTTTTAGATTGATAGAACCAAGACTGTCGCTCAAGAAAGGCCTCTCAGAATCATGTTATAAGGCTGTTTCTAAGACAGGGCTCATATGACTCATTGGGTATAGTCAAACAGCAAAACTGGATCGGGAATGCCTTTCGTCCCGACATAGATTTAACCATCTTCTTCCCTTCTTTTCTTTTTCCCCCTAACCCGACAAATGACTTCGAAATAGCCACAGAGGCACTATAAAACCTAAACAACAACGATCTTAGGCACAAGGAGACACGACACACTTCATCCCAGAATCCAGAATCACGGCAGACGACAACCCGTCGCGCAGAAGCCAGACGGCAAATCCGCTGAATCTCACGACGGCATGAAAGGCAAATCGAAAGGAGATCGTTGCTTACTGGTCTTTGGGCCAGCTGGGTGGTTCCAGAGCGCCTGAAGCTTCGAAGTCGCCATGAAAAATTCGATACTGGCTCGGCCTCTGGTCGAAATCCCGCCGAAAGACTTCAGCAGGCTAAACAATTCCTCCAAGAGTCCCGAAAGGCTATTTGACTCGGCCTCTGTCGCTTCTGCGCGGTCTACCATGCCACGTGTTACTTAACAGAGAGAGCTCACAGATCATTTGTTGACTCCTTATTGGGTCATAGCTTCTACGCATTATTTCCGACCCTCGAACTCTGGATTATTCCATTTTAGTACATTTCCCGGGGATCCTAGGGATATTTTTCCATTGAATCGGAAAAGAGATTTTGACTCACATGCATTATGGCCTGCAAAAGTATTTGTATAAATGTACAAATGAAACTAGAAATATAATTAAATGAATATATCATGACCGATTTTAAATTAATTGTGCATACTAATTTTTTTTAATATTTAGTTCTAATACCAATTTATAGGAATTTAACTAGTTCTTTGATTTCTACCCTAAATTCTATTGATATTTTTATGGGGATGCACTAAAAATATACTATATCATGTGGTTTCTTGCGGAAATTAAAATGGGTCTTGCTACCATAAGATATATGGTGCATAGTAGTTACCACAACGACGTTAAACAACACATCACTAATCGATGATTTTATCTCACCCACAATCTCCCTTCATAGGATGTTTATGCACAAGGTAAGGAAGACTTTTGTTTATGGAATGCTGAAGAAGCGAAGGCGATCAAAATCCAGATTTCTAGACCATAACGTCCCCCTTTTGACAGCGGTCTAGTTCACGATCGAATTGCTGAATTCAGTAGTTGTGTAGTACTCTTGTGTCAAAACGTCAAACAAAACCAGCCATCATTTTCCTTACGAGGAGAGGCGGCATGTAGAAGTTCTGGTGAAGAAGGTGGACTTCATTTGACATAATTTATAGTGTAGGGTCAAAATGAGAAATAGCAAAACTTGAGGACCCAGTCGTGAGTTGGGATGGTGCGGTCCAATGGCATTATCGTCTTTCCGCTGCTCCTGCACGCACGGTCAACTTGCTCCCAAGAGCAGAACAAAATGGGGCAAGCCATGGCGGAAATGATATGAAGAAGCCGATCATTCTCCTGACAGTCACCGTTAACGTCACCGTCCTCCTCGTCTTTCTCTCCCGGGAGAACCCATCATCGTCTTCTCCGACACCTCGGACGGCAACTAATTCTAGCTCCTCCATGGCCCGGAGCTTTATACTGTGGCTCCACGGATTGGGGGACTCTGGCCCGGCGAACGAGCCCATCAAGACCCTCTTCACTTCCCCTGAGTTCAGAGCTACCAAGTGGTCTTTCCCCTCCGCCCCTTCGAACCCCGTCACCTGTAACTGTAAGCTCTTCTATGATTCTATCGGATCTGCCTGTAATGTGTTTGACTTGCTGGACTCGATATCGGTTTGATGCGAATTGATGATCTTAGGCTATTGTTTCAGGCACTAGTTAGGATTTCTATTGTGATTGAGCTGCAGAGATGGTCAACGATGGAATTTCAGTGTCGGATCATGCGGGTTTATTGCATGTTTCATAACTTTTAATAAGTCCCCACTGGCTATGTATGCTGATAATATGGAATGTGAATGATGTTGATGTCGCTGTTCATAAAAGAATTTCTGCAGCATATTTACTTCTAGATTGTTTACATGAAGATTTAACCATTTTCTTTTCCAACGAATGGTTGTTGGACTAGATGAAGTGGGATTTTCATTTTTGGGGTTAAGTTTCCTCTGGGACGTTGAGATTATTGTGCTCTCATGATATCCTCCTTGTTGCAGATGGAGCTGTCATGCCTTCATGGTTTGATATTCGTGAGATTCCAGTCACTGCTGTAAGTTGTAAATTTCTTCCAAATCGTACATATTCTATCTTCTGCATTTTCATCTCTCAGTATTTTGTCACACTGTGGTGGCTGGCTTTATGATATACTTTTGTAACCTTAGGGGGAACACCTGTTGTTTATTATCCACTGTCAGTTGGGATCTTTATTAGTTGTCTTTGTAACTACAGCTAGTGCTACTTAAGTGGTGCAATCCACTGTTGGAAAATCTAATAGATATTAATTCTTAGTGATTATGTAGTCAGCTGTAATGTTTTGTGCAAAAAAATGCATTAGATCATAAGTGCTGTGTGAAAAGTAATCCTCTGTCTGAAAAGCTTGTGCTATATGATAATGGAATCTGTGCCCTTTCTAGTAAATGATCATGATCAAGACTGTGCATACAGCACAGAGCAGTTTTATGGGCTTCTGGTGGGTAGAATCTTGCTTGAATCAGCTGGACTTGGTCAATCACCATTATTATCAGCCTAGGTCTATGAATTTAAACACAGCACATAGGCAACTGATAATCACTGGGAAAAGAGGAATTTTTAGGTTAGAGTTCCCAAGAGAGGAATGTTAGCGTGTCCCCTTTCCTATGCCATTAAGCTAACAAGGAGTGATGGCAGTATCAACTAATCCAGAATAGATCAAGTCCAGCAGCTAAGACCTGTAGATGACTTGAAAATTGAACATGAGAATAATCTTTGGTTTCGTGCGTTCTATTCATCAATAGCTTGATGTGAACTCTGCTATATTTCTATGGTTTTGCCCCGTGAATGCTTGTGTAAATATTCTTGTGCAATGACGCGTTTTATTGATTGAGAGAAACGAGAGAATGCATGCACCCTCTTGAAAATGTCAGTGAAATTCCATTTTTACTGTGAACAAGGCATTATTAGATCTTGAACTTCAATTCCACTCTTGGACAACTTATGAAGAGGCTGTGAACTTTGGTGCTGGCTCTAGATCTCTTGGAGCTTTGATCCTAATTCTTGAAAACATTTGTGCCAGGATTCCCCCAAGGATGAAACAAGTCTGTTCAAAGCAGTAAAGAATGTGCATGCGATGATTGACAAAGAGATATCTGCTGGGACGGATCCAAAAAATGTTTTTGTCTGTGGATTCAGTCAAGGAGGTGCTCACCTGCCTACCAATCTTTCCCTCTCTCTTTAATCTGCAAAATTTGTTTTTATTATGGAAATGCTTCCAAACATTTGCAGGAGCATTAACTTTGTCGAGTGTTCTCCTTTATCCAAAAACTCTTGGAGGAGGTGCAGTTTTTAGTGGATGGGTACCTTTTAATTCTTCCATTCTTGAACAAATCTCCCCTGAAGGAAGGAAGGTAATTTAGGCTTTGCTCTTCCTCATCTCTACCAGTTATTATTATTTCAAAGCCACGATACTACACAGCCTTGTTTTTTCCTGGTCAGTCAAAGCTGATGACTCATGCTTCAGTCCTAAAAGTTTTTTAAGCTCAGTATGCTTCTGTTTTTTTGTTTGCAGACTCCTGTATTGTGGTCCCATGGAACGGCTGACAAGACAGTGCTGTTTGAAGCTGGGCAAGCAGGCCCTCCTTTCCTTGAAAAAGCAGGCGTGAGTTGTGAGTTTAAGGTAATCATGACATGTCCTTGACAAAGAAATCTAAAATCCCCATTATTGATTGTTCATACTTGGTTAGTTAAAACTTATAAAGTTTTAATCATGATTGAAATATATGCAGGCCTATCCAGGTCTTGCCCATTCGATAAGCAATGGGGAGCTTCAGTACCTGGAGTCTTGGATTAAAGCTCATATGCAGAGCTCATCGTAGCTAGTTCTGTTCCTACTTGGTTACTTCCTATGTTGCTGCGGCTCTCCTTGTTGCCACTGAAATAAGTTGTAAATGAAAATGCTCTTGAAACTTTGTAACTTCATGAGACATAGCACTCATAATTGTTGAATCTGGCTTGGCAAAATACATCAATAGTACTATATTAGAGCCAGTCGAAGATTGTGCTAGATTGATGATACTATGTCCGAGTCATGACAGGAAAGTGATTCCTCACTGTTGAACTTTCCCTTGAATTGATGTGATGAGCAATCCAATGGACACTGTGAGTTCTTCTTGATTATTTTCCTTATTAACAACGAATGTTTTGTCTTTCCCACAATAGTCCTTGGTTCCCAAGTTTGTTTTCTAATTGAAAGATCAAGATTCTCATTCTTCTAGGGGCACGCATTGCACCGAGACCATGGATGTTGCTGGTGGAGAATTGCACTTTTGGGTCCTCCATTACAGTTCTTCCCCTTTGAAAATGGAGAATCCACCACAGTACTCTTGTTCTACAGATTCCTCAATCAATTAGAAAGATAATTGTTGATTTTTTTTTTAAAAAGTTTAAACGTATAAATGAGTGGAAGACAAGGTATTGATAGGAAAAAAGAATAAATTAGAAGAGTCTCTTTCTATCGATTTCATCCTCAATTCATCTTCGCGCAGAACTCACGGTCACGGATTCTCGGCTCCAGTCTAGGCCGCGGGGAAGATGCTTATCGGCAGAGTCCAACTGTAAATGTAATACTTACAACATCTTCAACTACAGAACCAGTCAAATGTTGCACAGATTGTGAGAAACCGTTGTGATGGCACGTTATAGCCTAGTTACATGGGATCTATACGTGAAAAGGAACAAGAAAAATGTACAAAATAATATCAGAGTGATCTAGCCCTAGGAATTTCAGAGGATTCTACATGGGTGTCAGGCTTGTACCGGTATGGATGATCTCATTGACACGCAACCTTTCAATCTGCTCATGATCATGTTTCGGCTCACCAGCGGTGAGTAGTGAGTCAAGGGGAGGCCTTCCTTGACGCATTCATCGTACTTCTCAAGAGCCGCTACAATGTCACGGAAATCAGGCCGCTTCGCCGGATTCGTCGCCCAACACCGCTTTATCAGGTGGGCAAGTGCCGGCTGGCAACTCGCTGGAAGAGGCGGTCTCTCGTTCTGCCAAATGAAAGAAGCCCAACAAATAGGCCATATGTAAAAAGGCTGTAATTTCTCCAGAAATGCTTTCAGAAACAAAAGAGTGCATTTATTTAGTTACTCATCGATGTGCCGGTCGACCACAGTAAAATTCGGATAATGTAAAATTGTGCCCTTTTTGATACTGGTAATGGTGAAGAATGCATTGTTCTTCTATGAGCAAAAATGCCTTCATGAGAAGCAAGCGTCAACTTCGAATCGAAAAGATTCGTGCTAGCATTAGAGTTTAGTTCATATCTAACCTTCTCGGCCACGGCAAAGGCCGCCTGCACAGGGGTCATCCCTTGGAACGGAAGCAGGGCTGTCGTGAGCTCCCACAGAACGATCCCGAAGCTGTAAACGTCGACCTTCCGAGTGTAGGGCTTCTCCTTGATCATCTCAGGTGCCATCCACCGGTAAGTGCCCTTGTTGCCCTTGGACTCCCGGCACTGCGTCTCAAGGCAGGAGGTGCCAAAATCGGCCACCTTCACACGCATCTCGTCATTCAGGAGTAAGTTGTTCGACTTCAGGTCTCGATGAATCACCGCCTGGGAGTGGAGGTACTCCATCCCGCGGGAAATGTCAAGCGCCAACCTAAGGATCGTTTCGGTCGAAAGAGAGTAAGGCTCCTTCTTGTTGAGGTACATCCGGAGGTTCCCCTGAGACATGTACTCCGTGATGATGCAGTACACTGGTGGCTTCTTACATGCTGCAATGAACTGTTCAACATAAATGGCTCATCAGATTCCCCACATGTAGGACAGACGAGAAGATGACCCATGTTTCTAGTGTTAGGCTCGCGAAATCCTTTCTCATATACTCTTCGGCCTCATGAACATCTCGTAGGCCCGTAGTTGAGAGCTAACTAATAGTATTTTACTGCTATACAGTAACCTTAGCTGAAAAGATATTGGTAGGTGGGAAAGGAGAAACCAAGCGTACATATATAAACAAAACTTGCCTGCACAATATTAGGATGAAGAAGACGCGAGAGGAAGGCTACTTCGGACTTGAACTGCTGCTCAAGTGAAGCTCTAGTTTCCTCCTTCTGGTTCGGGACCCGGACCATCTTTACGGCGACGGCTCTCTGCTTATAAATCCCACGGTAGATCCGACTGTGGGCGCCCGAGGCAAACTTGTTCCCGATGAAGAGCTGCGAGAGATCAGCAGTCCACTCCTCCTGGTCATCCTTGGAAGCCTCCCAGCTCTCCATGTTCTCAGACTCCAGAATCATCGACCATGACTCCAGGCTGTCGAACCTCTTTCTTTCCATGTTCTCCATGTCGGAGTTGAGGTGGGTCTTCGAAGATGAAGCCATGGACGAGCGCTTGCTCTTCGATCTCCGGAGTCGAAATGGGTTGAAACATGAGGAAGCCATTGAAGCTGAAATCAAGGGACTTTTCCTCTCTCTCTCTCTCTCTCTCTCTCTCTCTTTATCTTGTGACTATTTATTCGTCTGAGTCTTCCTCCTGAAAGTGTGGATCGATTTTAGGAACTGCATGAACTGATTCAGGAACATGGGTCCTTATTGATATTCATCAAAACCCGGTTAGAAGAAAACGGAAAAGAAAAGACCCATCAGAGATCATCAGGAGGAGAAGACGGAGAAAGGAGGCAGACAGCAGCATGGAGAAGACGGAGATGAGCCATGAGGGACTGCAGAGGGGAAGAACTCGGGAAGAAGATGAAAATGTGCAGAAAGGAAAGAAGAGAGAAGAGAAGAGAGGTTTCTGAATTTCACGGCTTGGCAGTAGAAAGACGAACTCGAGGCAGAGAGGTTCAGAGGTGTCTCGTGATTGCTTGGCTCAAAAGCAAAAGGAACACACCTCTTTTTTCTTCCTCTTAATTATTATTGTTATTATCTCCGTTTTTTCAAAAATCAAATTTAATTTATTTTTTCATTGTAACTGAGACATGAAACTTAGTAGCTGATAAAAGAATACGGAATAAATTGAACAATAATCAAACATATTATTCGTAAGTGTCAAATTAATTATTTTAAAAGAAAAAAATAATCAAACTCAATATTTTCTAGAATAAAACGATAATAATATTATAATATTAATTTAATTTATTTTATGTTAGGGCTTTGTTGTTGCATCATCCACTCGAGAAAGATTCATTAAATACTGCTATAAAGTGAACGGAGAAGAACGTGGGAAAGCATGAATTTTGTTCGTTTTCGGTTTGGTTGGTTATTTGCAACCAGAATTTTCAAAACTCTATCTTATTATTTTCTATATAGTGAAATATAAACTTTTTATAATCAGAAAAAAAGAGTAAAGATATTTATATTTTTTTCCTTTTGGCATAATTTGGAAAACTGGGGATATATGCCAACTGAATTTATGGTTATAATGTGGGCTTGTTGGGTTCGGAGCATCAATGGAAAATGGGGACAGGAGTGGACAAGAGCCACCCAGCCATCCGATTCCAATTCACATTGCTCGGAAGATGTTTTCGGATATACCTTTTGAACATGGAAACCTTCAAACATCCAATTTCAGCTCGAATAGTCGACGAGTCAGTACGCGTGAAAGAGGTTCATGCTTAGACCGCCTTTACATCTGCTAAATTCGACGGACTAAATTGAATAACGATTCTTACTTATTTATGAGATCATTAGCATTTTCGATTGGTACTACACTTTCCTTTTCTTAATTATTCAACGAGGGATTAGGATTTGAGAAGCTCATTTTATGGCGGTGATTAGCAAGTGGCTTGGTGGGGGCAGGGCTATTACATTGTGAAAGCCTATCGACATTTAATGTCAAAGAATGTGCAATTCAATGATATCGCCACAAGTAGGTTCCACGCGACATCTCCATAAGAGATTGAGAAGCCTTCAGTATTGATCCAAACCTTCTCCCGATGCTCAACTCATATCAATACTTAAAGAGGTTTGATGGGTCTAACCGATGGATGATTCATGTCTGAGCCATTTCTCTACTCATAAGACAAAAAACTTCCCATTATGGTTTTTTTTTTCTCCTCCTTTCAAAACATTCAAATCCAAAAACATTTTTCTAAGGGAAAAAGAAGGGACAGGAGCGATGGACCAACAGTCATTCATTATTTGGACTCTAAAATGAATCACTCACTGTTGAGGATTCAACAGTGTTAGTCGGATTGGGCCATAATGGGCCTCACAATCAAACTTGGGCCTATAGTGAGGCCCAATTCCTTGCCCTCCAATGTTCCACGTAGTAGAAGTCTAACGAGGGTGGCATTTTTAAACTTGTTGGATTAGAAGCATCACACGTATCTAATGATTCAAGTAAAGTGCCAAGAAAATGTATATTTTCCCTTGTGTTTCACTTAATAATATTCAAAAACCAATGGACCCTTAGTAATCTATATATAGAATTAGGAAGTTGGACCAATTCTGATTCATATTTGTGCAAGTGAGTTGACTTGTTGTTTTCTTTTTGCTGATTCGTATGGGTTTTTCTGTTATCCATTGCAAGAAGACAAGCATAGGCTGGAAAGCATAGTGCTGTAAACATCTTTGAGCTGCCAGAGGGGTCTCCGGCTGTTGCCCAGGAGTCAATATAAGAGATTGAGAGGCATTGGCGATGAACCTTCTTCGTATAGGCACGATTCGTGATTCACCCAACTCAGCATCTCGCCCGAGTCGACTAACCGTTCAGTCTCATGACCGGCCAGACTGTCCAAGTCACTACACACCGGTCATGGAACCGACCGCCCCAGCCGAACATACATCTAGCCTTGTCAATCATACATAAGAACGAGCTAGGCCATATCAGCTGACCACACTCATACCACGAATAAAGCAACGATTTCATGTCGAACTTGATACGATTTCATAAGTACTCGATCTGAACACCCAATGGGTGGATCCAGAAAACCCAATAATCGTGGATCTCTAATATATATATATATTCACATGCACGTTGAAACTAATATAGTACACAAAGAGAAATCATGGCAAAGGATCGGTCTAAGGATTAATAGGGAATTGGGGTTTGATTATTTGATTGTGGAACTTGATACGTTATCTGCATTACAACTTGTTTAGAAACCTTCATACGAAGGATTCTGAGCCCTCAAGGTGTAGCATGAATATTGGGAAGGGAATGACACAACTGGGCTGTTGAATTTTAATTTTATGATATATGGTCCAATAATATATTTATTGATCGCGTGTCTCTGCAATCCAATAAGTCAATCCGATTAAGTGATATAATTAAGTTTATAAAATAATTTTAATAGACAATAGGTAAGGGATAGAGATTAATATGCAGAAATCATAAAACGATTTTTAATTTCTATGATGAGTAGTATTATAAATTAATAAACTAAAAACGCTTATGTGTAATTTGTGATTGTGATCCTTGCGATATATGATAGAATATGCTCTTTTAATATTTTAAGAGACAAAATGAATTTCACTTTCTCTGTGAGATTTTCTCTACAGTCCTAAAATATTCACATATGATCGATCAAATGAGTTTCAACTATAGATTCAAGTTGTGAGATTTTCTCTACAGTCCTAAAATATCCACATATGATCGATCACATGAGTTTCAACTATATATTCAAGTACGTTTCTATTAATTTTCATGATTTTTCATTTATTTAAGTAAATTTTGGAATTAATTATTAGGTTATAAAATTCCCAACTGCTTAAGGAGGATGGCGGGGGAGCAACCTTTTGATGTATGGGGGAACCACCTAAACTCTAAACTCTGATATTTTGGGAGTATCATGCTCTAAGGTCTGTAAATATGGAAAATCGCTCTAGGTTGCCGGCCATGGTGGTCGAAACAATATTCCAAGCATGTGACCTTCCTGGGGCCGTATTGATGTAGTTTCTGCCAGAAATATATATGTATATATAATTTTCCCTAGTCACCAATAAAAGAGAAGAAAAAGTTGAGGTGATACACCCATCCTACGCAACATCCATCTTTCGGAACTGTAGTAATTTTTTACAAGATATAATAACTTGATACTATATTATATAAAGTTAAATGAATTTAAATTAATACATGATAAATGTACGTAATTTAATAAGATACGGTCAATATCCTTTGATTAAATACATTTAAGTATGTATTAAACGTATTAAGTTATTTAACTTGTTTAAATATGTACATTGTTAATTTAGTTTGTCATATTATGAAAACTTATTTGTTAAATTTTATTATGATAATCCAATAATATAATCATATTATAAATATTTTTATTAAATTCTAATTAAAATCGTATTAAATATGTTAAATATGTATTTTCATAATTGATGTGTTTAGTTTATATAGTTAAGTGAGTCACAAATGAGTTATTGAGGATTTTTTGACCGTCATCATTTAGACATAATATCCCTAATTTACCTCTATTACTTATAAATAAATATTAGGTGAATATTGTTCCTATACTATAGCTAAATTATATTAAGAACGGATTTAAATTGAAAAAAAAAAATGGTCTGATTATAATCTCTTATATTTCTACTTAAAATCAATTACCATGAATGTTAGCGAGTGCGGAGAAAATGGGTGGACCAGTGAATAGTTGAATAACTAACAAAATTACCAATATGACCAATGCTTTCCTCTGATGTAGGGTATTGAAACTTACATGTCATGGATTATTTTGGAAAGTGAGAATGAGATTAAGAGCTTCTCAGTGGTACGGATAAAAATATTTTTTTTTTCAATTTCTATTTTTCTCTCGTTACCCAAGAAAAAGGAATTGCAATTTCTTGTCCGCGGAAAAATGGATTTGTGGTTTAACAGTGTTCCGCCGTTGCAAGCAGAGAGGGACAGGAACGTCATTATCCCGTCCGTCNCTCCCCCCGCCCCCCACCCGACCTACCCGCCTCTCCCTTCCTTCCCGCTCCCGTGATAACTCACTCTCCTTCTCGCTCTGCGGTGCTGCATCACCACATCACTCTGTCAGTGTCCCTCCTCTCTATCTCACGCACACGCACTACAAAAAGCTCCATTTTTCTTCAGGCTATTCGCTTTGCTCGTTGCATAGAGTGACGGCAGCTACATGGGATCGCGAATCCCATCCCACCAGCTCAGCGGCGGCCTCTATGTGTCGGGCCGGCCCGAGAATCCGAAGGAACGCGCGCCGCCAACAATGGCCTCCCGCTCCGTCATCTACACTGGCGGGGACGTCAAGAAGTCCGGAGAGCTCGGCAAGATGTTTGACATTCCCATATCCGACAACCCACCTGCCTCCCTAAAGCCCTCCCGCCCGTCCTCTTCCTCTCAGCATAACTCCGGCCCCGTTCGATCCGGCCCCAACTCCGGCCCCGTGACGCGACACAGCTCCGGCTCCGGACCGATCAAGAAGACGTCCGGGCCCTTAAACCCTCTTGCCCCGACAGGTCTCATCACCTCCGGCCCTCTTGGCTCCGGCCCTATCGGGTCGACCCGAAGGTCCGGCCAACTGGAGTCAACCGGCTCCATGAAGGCCACGTACGGATCAGCCGTGACGAACCTGGGGGCGGAAGGGGTTAGGGTGAGGTTTAGGGTTTCCAAGGTCGTGGTGTGGGTCTTCCTGGTAGTGGTGGCGATGGGCCTGCTGGTGGCGGCCTTTCTGGCAGTGGCGGTGAAGAACGTTGTGATCATACTGGTAGTGGCGGGGCTGCTGGTCCCGGTTATCATAGCGGGTATGTGGAACTGGGGGCAGAGGAGGAGAGGGCTGTTAGGGTTTGTGAAGACGTACCCTGATGCAGAGCTCAGAGGCGCCATTGACGGGCAGTATGTGAAGGTTACCGGGGTAATTTCGCAATTCTCAGCCAAAGTTTCTTGATGTCATGATCTGCCTCATTATTTTTCTACTCTATAATGGCCTTTTTCTTTTCCCATTTACTATAAGTAGTAGATTAAATTAATATATCAAGCAAAAGATCTGCTTGCGTAGAAGATTATTTGGTCTTCCCTTCATTCTTGGTTTAGTTAGAGCTTTGTTAAGCGGATTTGTCTTCTCCGGCAAAGCTGGCTGTATTTATATGCTTCAATCATGTTTCTTTTTTATTATCTGTCTGATAATTTGATGCAAAGCTGACATCAAATGCACATGATGTGGATCCACTGCATCATTACATCGATGTGCCTAATTCCTTATTTTCCTGGTAGTGGTAGTGAAGGTAGTAAATCAGTTAGAAACGTGGCTTGATGGAGTAGCATCACCCTTGGGGCCAACTCATTAGGTGACATCTCATGTACCCATTTATTTCTCTCTTCCCCTGTACTTATAGGCCCATATTCCTAGCTTGCAAACGAAAAATAAAGGTAGTAAATCGCCTCTGATTGGTTTTGTAGTGTTTCTAATAATTCTTCATAGTGGAGTAGATTCCTAATTTCTTCCATTTGTCAAAAAAGCAATAAGGGTAACTTGCTATTTGCTTTCCCTCTCAAGGTGGAGGAGTGTCCTAAGGCTCACTCGGAGTTGGCGTATTTTCAATCATTACCTGTTAATGGACTTCTGTTGGAATATAGTTGGGAGTGTTCTGTCCAAGTATTTTCTGCTGAGTTCTGGACTTGATAAAGCACTGTATTTGCTATGGTGAAAGGGTAATTAGGTTGGAGCATCAGGACCATCCGTCATCAAACATAGACTTATATTGATGAATTAGTATATACGGTCCCCGTCTTGATTGTTGGTTCTCATATGAACCTTTTTTTAGTGATTTCTCTTGTCAAGGATGAATAGTCTGCTAAACCAGTTTTTAGCATCACTTTTCTTCCAGGTTGTCACCTGTGGAAGTGTACCCTTGGATTCATCCTACCAGAGGGTGCCCAGGTGCGTGTATGTCTCCACAGAACTGTATGAGTACAGAGGATTGGGGGGAAAATCTGCAAATTCTAAACACCGTTTCTTCTCATGGGGAGTGAGACATTCTGAGGTCAGTTCCACCAATCGCTTTTTGTCCTCCCCTACTTGGCATTATGATGATGAAATTTAGACCTCAGAGATTGATAGTTTCATGGACATCTATAAATTTATGGCTTTTGCTTTATCATCTCAGCTTTTATAATCAGCAGGCCAAGAAACTTCTTGAGGCAGTACTTTTATCACCAAAACTATAGTCCATAAATATTTGATATGGTTATGTTAGTGTGTAGTTTTTCATCCTGAGGTTAAAGTTATTTGTTTCATTCTAAATCTTTATGTAGTTCATAAAATCGCAGCATATAAGAGTGTAATTATGGTCCATGTAGCACATTGATAGTGTCAATGAGTTCTGCATCAAGAATTTGATGGGTTCCTTATTATCATGTATCGTGAGGACTAATAAAATGATTCTTCCCTTGAATAACCTAACTGGGTGGTTGATTTGTAATTCTGATTCTGTTTTGGTTGACGAACAGAAATATGTGGCTGATTTCTACATATCAGACTTCCAGTCTGGACTGAGAGCACTTGTGAAGGCTGGGTATGGAGCTAAGGTGTCACCATTCATGAAACCATCAGTTGCTGATATAACTAGAGACAAGAAGGAATTGTCTCCAAGCTTCCTACAGTGGCTTGCTGACCGAAACCTTTCCAGTGATGACCGCATAATGCGCCTCAAGGAAGGGTATGATTCACCTTTACCTGTTGCTCAGTTTTGGGACTTGGAACTCTGAATAGCACTGGTCCTGATAGTTCTTTACGCTGCATATTGCAGGTACATCAAGGAAGGGAGCACAGTAAGTGTAATGGGAGTGGTTCAACGCCAGGATAATGTCCTAATGATCGTACCGCCATCAGATCCTGTCTCCACAGGCTGCCGGTGGGCTTGCTGCCTCCTCCCCACATATGCTGAAGGTCTCATCTTGACTTGCGAAGAAAACCAAGATGCAGACGTCATTAACGTGTAAATAGTAACTACTTTCCTCTAGAATGCCCTCCTTATCCTGATCTTGATCTTGTTAGCAAACTTGATCTCTCTCGGAGTAAATATTCAACCAAAGCTTTGGAGGAAGCAGCATTAGGGTCTCTTCATCCATTCCCTTTCGACGTTGCTTTGAAGTGTAAAGCAAATGCAGAGCTAGGAGTCTGAAGGGTGTCAGTTAGATCTACGAGTCTGAAGGGTCTCAGTATTTATTATCTAGGATATAGTGTTGATTGAAACAGTTTGTTTTTACGGTTTTCCCGGTGTTAGAGGTGTTCTTGAACAGGGAAGGGGGGAGGCGTGGAGTATTCACCTCATCTTACCACGAGGAGCTCAGGGGAATGCTGTATCTTTGATGCCTTTTACACGGTGTGATTTTGGCTTTTTTTAGGGTGATTTTACATGTACATGAAGTTTGCCTTTCGAGTGTGCCTTGCAGGGTTATGGTTTATCTCCTTCAGATAAACTTTTTTGGTGCATTATACCTAATTTTCAAAAAGTCCGGCCGACCCGACTAATCCAGGTGCAGTTCAAATCAGTAGATGGCATGGACCTTCATCAGATCAATTTAAATAGGCAACTAAAATTGATTTCAGTCTTTGCTGTAATATGATCATCAGTGCATATCTGAAACAAGCCATGATACTTCATTTTTAGCCTATGCGTAAACACAATCAGCTTATACCATGCAGCCAGGCAATTTTATTAAGTATTCTGTTTGAAGATACCAAATTCCAAATCAAGACTCGGGCAGGGTCTGGGGGAGCTATAGCCTGGATGCGATTCCTCCAGCAACCACTAAGATCTCCCCGGTGATGTAAGAGGCATCATCAGATGCCAAGAAGGCCACAGCTGCAGCCATATCCTCTGTTGTTCCGAGCCTGTTCAGCAGTGTCTTCTCCTCAACTGACCGCCTCTGGGAATTTTCAATCCCAAAATTAGATTAACAAAGGGGATAGGGGGGAGAGAAAAGGGAGATGGAGAAGCTTACAATGGCTTCATTGCCTGTGATGAAATCAGCAAAGTGGGTCGGGACAAAACCAGGGGCAATGCTGTTCACCCTGATATCCGGTGACATCTCAACAGCAAGGGCCTGTACTCCAAAAACAAAGACAATGGCAATGAGTGGAAGTAAGTCGATCTATCACTTGTACACAAACAAATAGGCGAATTTTTGCGCTGTGCTGCACTCATAATCAACTCAGGAGTAGGTTGTGAAGCAAATAACAACCTAGAGTATTGTCTCAATTTTTGGTTGAAACAATGCCACAGATTTGAGAAACCTTAAAGTTCCAGCCATGAAGTATTCTTTGTTCGACTTTTACAAGGAAAAGGAATGCAGTCAATCAGCAGAGAATTATAAATGCCTTTAGGACATTCGTGAAGTAGACGTATCTCAAATGTTCTTGCTTACTTCCCAAGAAGCATTTGTGCATAGGAGAGCATATTTACGATAGCACCACTCTCACCTTTGTCAGCCCAAGTAGGGCAGTCTTAGTCACACCATACATAGCCATGGAAGTCTGTGGATGATATGCAGTAATCGATGCAATGAAGATTACAGAGGATCCTTTTTGCAAATGAGGTGCTGCCTCCTGTATCCAAGAAAAAGGCAAGCAACAACCCTAGAAGATAGCACTTGTGATTCAGGGTATGAGACTATCAACAGCAAGCTAAATTTGCAATACCTTCAAAAGGAGTATTGGAGCTTTAACATTTATTTCCCACAGCTTGTCAAGAACAGACTCTTGAGTCTCTATGATGGTTTCAATCGATGGATTTGCAGCAGCATTGGACACAATCACGTCGATTTTCCCATATTTCTGCAACAAAATCAAACCAAACCAAGCAAATGCTCTATCTTTATGTTTTAATTCCATATAATTTAAAGAAGCAGCTCATCTTCCATTAGTTGCATCTTCTATCTTGAAGTGACAAACAGTTGAATGAGCTTATTATGGCAATCTATATGAACTTTTCTCCATTGGATCCGCCAAAAGTCTATGTAGATAATACAAAAACATAGTTAGACATCTTAGTGAAACGTGCGAGTGTAATATTCATCCCCAGGAGCAAATCAGAAACGAGCAGCATTTTCCGTTATGTATGCGCTCAACCAACAACGAGATGGATTCAATCTCTCACCTCAACAGTCTTGGCGATCAGATTCTTCCTCTGCTGAGCATTGGATACATGGCAAACCACACCCAGCACTTCTATTCCTTTAGCCTTTAGCTTCTCGACCGCTTCGTCAACGTTTTTCTGAAAAAAAATCAAGCCAATCAACTCCCAATTTCAGCAGCCTAGAGTGATACCATGCAACGAGAACCGAAGTTAATCAGTGAACAGAAAAAATTCAACAATCAAGTTCAAGATTATCGTCCAGCAGAGCAGGAAAAGGGAAATTGAAGGGATGAGCGGACGGATCAAGCAGTGGGTGACCTGCTTGCGAGAGGAGATGACAACGGAAGCGCCTTCCAGGCCGAGGCGCTCGGCGATGCCGAAGCCGATGCCCTGAGTTGAAGCGGTGACGATCGCGACCTTGCCTTCGAACCTCCTCCCGATCTTCATCTTCTCCATCTCCGATGAAACGAAGAAACTGGGAGCGTGCTCCCACTCGGTTTCGCCAGGCGCCTCTTTTAGTGACCGGCGAGTGGTAGTTCCAGTACACTTAGATTAGTCGAATGGTCCGAAAAATCCTGACCGTCGGATCACTGTCGTTCGTTGGGATCTTCACTGTGTTATCTCCTAATACAGGCATCGTCTATGCAATAAACGAAGGATATCCACAAACTCTGGGATAATTAGTTTTATTTACAATTCTCAAGGTTGAGAGGCGGCTGATAAATTGACAGTATATAATATATTAGGTTTAAGTTTCAAATATCTCGAAAGTCGATATTTTGGGTTTAATTGGTAGGTTCAAAACTGTACAATATATCGCACGGTGGATTAATTAATTATTACAGTACTGAATACTATAGATATAAAAAATATATAGTTTTATTTACAATCCCGAACGTATCCCATTAATCCATTTGGCTATGCTGCCAAAATGCCATGTCATATGCTAGCCCAATTGATTAATCCGTTATTTTGTATCACAGTTAATAATAATCTAACTTTTCTGTAACCACAATGGTCCATTCTTTGGCCACCCCTCAAATGTGTTCACTGGAAATGTAACTTGCATCAATGGCTTTTGTGCTGCCACTGTCTTTATGAATATAGCATCCAAAGCAAAAAAGAGAGGAGGAATGAAAGGAAAAGGAATCATCATTTATCATCCCAACAATTCATTTGCAACGCTTAGCACTTGGTCTTGTCATATCCTCTATTAGTATAAAGTTTGTATGATTTTGTTGATGCACTTTTACCTTAACCTCTAGCAAATGGGATCAAGATTTAACTGTAAAGTTTTTGCTGGTGTTGATGCAGTTGTGAGAAGGAAAAGTGGATGGCTTCATAGCGCAGATGGATATGGTGTAACTGGTTACTTAGGGAAGCAAAGACCATGCATTTCAGCTATTAGACATTTACAAAATTTTGTGAGAGCATAATCACTTGTACCAAAAAAGATGAGTCTTAAGATATCAACATATGAGGTGGTGCCAAGTCCAAACACAGTGAAAAAAAGTCTGAGCAAACTTCATAAGATGATGCAAAATAGAAATAAATAGAATTCAATAGATTTAAGATTTTTAACCGTCTTAAACCAAAACTTCATTCATAGGGATTCCTGAAGTTCTTCAACAACTTCGAGATTTCATATTCGAGCATGTCATCCATAGCATGTATCATCTTTGGTTTCAACTTCTCGAACTTGTCAATATTGTAACTAGATAGGACCTCTCTGAAGTGATCCACATTCGAGAAATCTCTTGCTGGTAGATGGAAGTCCCTCTAGACCTATTCCACAATGTCCAGACAAGGAATAGTCAGTTAAATGAACATTGGTTAACAACATTAGAGCAAAAATTTGATTTGAAGGATGGTTACCTTGGAAAACCCTTCTTCAAGGTTGTCAATTAGGCGTTGTTGAACCTTTGCCTTACCCATCATGGCAGGCATCTCCTTCTTAAGGTGGCTCATTATGTAAGCGTGAATCTTAGTTGCCCGAGCACGCTTCACAAATTCATTGATTTGCATATGGAAGTTTCATCCTCTAGGGTAAAACTAGATATCGTCATAATCGAATAGCCAATAATACTTCCTTAAAAATTACTGATTGCCTTTTGGTCACAGGCCTTTTTTGGAATGTTTATCAGATCTGCAAGTAGATCATCCTGCTCCTTTTTGAAGGGATCACGCCCTATTCGGCCCACAGCCTCTTCATTGATAGTCTTGTCATTGAATGACCTGCAGTGGATTGATAAGTGAAAATTTAGAGTACACCAAGAGATGAGATGAGCAAGTGGTGAGGTATGATGAAGGTAAAGCCTACCTAATATAAACTCGAACGACCTCTAGGGTATTAAGAACTTTTCGAGTGACCACATTAATGCTCCATAAACTCTCATCAGTTGTGAATCATGTAGCATTGGTATGACATTAAGCATATTGTACTATCAACAAAAAAGGCAAGAGAAAATACAGATGATTCAAATTGAGTTGAGTTAAATGTCTTACTTGTTGTGTATCAACTTGGTCTGCCTTATTTAGAACCACTCGTATCTTGTCATCATTACCATGAAGAGATGCAATGACATGCTTGAACTCATCACTAATGTCAAGTTTATGGGGTTCAAACAAAAGAAGAATTATATCACACTTTGCTGCAGACCAAGATATAACTTCGGTGAAATCATAGCTCCGCTGCGTCCTTTGCTTTTCACCAGGTGTATCAACAAATGTGATTTGATCAAGAAGCTGCAAAGTTCCATTCCCATGAACAACTACTAGGTTAATAGTTGATTTATTTATTAATTCAGTCAACAAACATAGAGGTAATACTCGTAGGATGTGGCATTTGGGGACACTCGAACTTAGATCGAAATGATCCTCCAAAAGTTGTCAGGCCACTGAATGAGAGGTCTGCATGAACAACAATTGTGTTTCCAAGGATGCTTCTCTCTTGATGTCTAGACTAATTCAAACAACATAATTATATTAGTCAACATAATCAGATTGTTACAATTTATCACAACATTTTGGGAACAACATAGACATGAACAACAATTGTTTCATGATTTTGTCTTCTTTCATGGACATGAGAGCCACAAAATCAAGGGAGCATAATGTCTCATGGCCTTTACATGAACGAAAAGAATAAGAAAGCACTAGTCATCACTCCTTAATAGAGAAGGATTTCAAGATGAGTTATAATGCAACTCATGTTGAAAACTGAAAGTGGGACAAATAACATAACAACAACGAATATATCAGTTGTTGGCTCTGGTCCAATATAAACTCTTGTTCCCTAAAGAATGAAAGAAAACATCAAATAGGATTAGTCTTCACATATATGTGAGTAAAGGATAATACCAATAAGAGAAAGTATTCCGACTAACATGAATATTCACACCTCAACAGATATTTTATAAAAGTAGTTTTGCTAGTGGAGTACTGACCCAAAAGCATAACCATTAGTTTTGCATCAAAATCACTATTTGCCTACAAAAAGCACAATTCCATTCTAATAATGCAAGAGCACCATTTAAAAATAGATCATGCTAAAGTGAAGCTGAAAAAAAAGGGTAGATGATTGACAATCATAACATTGAAGTTGCTTGCATAGCGTGTAATTCAAACTAACAAGGTTTGCAAATTTGACCAATGGGTTGTTATGATATTGAGTTTATTCACTAGCAAAGGGGATGCAAAATCATTAAATCGATATGCAACTTCAAGAGGTTTGAGCTTTCCATGTACAATCTCTTCAAGCCATGTATAATTGATATGACCATGTACTGAGGAGCATGATTATCAATTAAGTGAAAAATGATTGAGTCAAGAAATTTCAGAAAATTGAAGCATGCTTACATGGATAGAATCGTGTTAGAAATTCATAAAATTCAACTCGGTGAGGCTGCTATAACTCATCTAATTTAACTGGCAAGTTATTCCACTTAGTCAATAAGAAATGATTATTACATAAACCTGAAAAAGATGGGACTGTAAAAGGTGAGTTACAAAATCAACCCTTAAGCTTATGCCAATTGTCAATTAACTCCATTGCTTAATTCATAATTTAGAGAACTTAGCTGAAAGATCTTTTGCTGATCTTTTGAATAGGATCCCAACGCTCTCGTTTTTATCTCCATATATGACGGAAACTGAAGCCTTCTAAATGCAGAAGAAAGGAACAAGATGAGGAAAAGAAAAGCTCTCTGTTATCTCTGCGAACTCAAGTAATTGCCTTTCTTATATTTAAAAGACAACGGAACGATGTTGTTGGAGAGAAGAGAAAGGGGATACTGACTTGACATGGACAATTTTAGTTGTGAGATAATTGTGGTAATGAGATATTGGACGTTGATTGAGTGGGACCCACTCCAAACAGGGCCCACATGGGTTTACTTGATGTGTCCGCACATTTGTCTTGGGGTAGGGGGGGTGGGTGTGGTGTTGGGAAGTGACAACAGCGGCATTAAAGAGGTGATTACAACTCCACTCATTTTTCAAAAATTGAATTTAGGCCCTCAAAACTAAGATGGCACCATAAAGCAAGGCTCAAGAAATTTAATATTTGTTGTCTTCTTTAAGTGGGGCCACCACCCAATCAAGTATCTGGTTCGAATGTGCTACCTAAGTCGTTTATACTTTAGCTCAAAATTTAACCATGTAAAACCGGTTCTTGCGAGATCTTATCGTAGATTCACTGATCCTTGAATGAAGACCATAGACATTGTCGATTGGCCTATAACCTATATGGAGTGACCCTCCTTTGCTTGTGCGAGTGGCATAACCTAAGTCATTTGTACTTTAGCTCAAAATTTAACCATATAGAACTGGTTCTTGCGAAATCTTACCGTAGATTCATTGATCCTTGAATGAAGACCATAGACATTGTTGATTGGCCTATAACCTATATGGAGTGACCCTCCTTTGCTTGTGTGAGTGGCATAACCTAAAATTTCACTCATGCTGTATATTATCTCTTACAACCATCACTTTCACTTTCCTTATGAAAAAGGCCTCCCAAAATAGCAACCAAATAAAAAAAAGCCATCCATGTGATAGTAATGGCTATGCAATACACTAGCAAAAACATTTTCAAATATATGATAAATTCTTATTTGGCCAAAAAAAGAGTTCCTCTTGAGTTTTGGCATGATTCTACATGACATAGCTATTAGTGTCATCCATAGCATCGCATGTATGGCTTCCTTTGGAAAACAAGCCATATCATATTTGTAAAATTATTGTTGCAATTCATTGAATAGGATTCTTCATATGAATGTAGTAGTAACTAGAGAACTAGAACGTAGTTATCTTTGTTAAATGCTGTTAAATTACCTTTGAGATTGTGGAAGGACTCCTCTATTTTTCTTAATTGATGGGGTATCTACAAATCGGAGACATGATAGAGACTTTTGAAGATGCAATGTGCATTCTTCCTTTTCGTTTTGTTAAAAATCATACTAAAAGCTTTCTATCTAGAGTTCATTTCAAGCCATGCCCTAAACATCAGTAAAGAAGCTGCTCTCTGATGCTAAGCCACAAAGGGAAAGATGAAAAATGAGGTTTGGCATTGAAATAAAAAGTATGTAGAAAGTAAGAGTAGTTCTCCTAAACTGAATGACATGACTGACAAAGTTGAGTCAAGAAAAAATGAGATAAAAGATTTTTCCCATGGAGCAAGTCGTATATTTGAAACTTATGGTATCATATGAAGGTCAATTCTCAGCTAGGCCTCTTCTTATGATTGTCTAGTCGGACAAGATTATGGCTCTACTGCCTTTGCATATATCTAAAGCTAATTTAATTGCTAATAGTGCTACTTGACTCCAAGGCAACAACAATGTTGTGGTGCTTCTCCACAAAAGTCCACTTGCCATGATTGTGACCAATGTTGACACCAAAACTTGGCTTATTATCACCATCAATTCTATAGCCAAATACTAGCCCTCATTGGTAGACTTTCCAGATGTAGAAAGAAATGACATAAATACAAAATCTTTGACAAATTGGTTGTCGGGTCAGGTTCATTGACACAAAATGAGTTTGACATAGTTTCTAAGGAAGAAGATTGTTTACAAACATTACTAGAAGAAGAAAAATAAGAGAAAGGAAAAAGAGGAGGAGAATATTTAGCTGCTTCTATTTTGGCCAAACTATAAAGGTTTAATTCACATAGAAATTGATGGGTTAAGACAATTCATTTGTACTATGACTATGTGCTCAGTGCACATGATATCTGAGGAACAATCAACTTGTAAAATGAAAATATATCTACAAAATTCAAGACACATGTATATACATGCTATGAGCTATGATTATTGATAATGTTTGAGTTCCTTCTTTATAAATGAGCATTTCTTCTTCCATCAATTCTATCTTGCTCAAAACTACTACTTGTAGTTGACATCTTGTCATACTATACTAGGGAAGCTATTCCTCATATTACATTTACATACCGGTAAGTAGTGGCTTGTGAAATCTATAGTTAGAGTACAAAACTTTTATATGATAGATGAAAAAATTTGCAAATGTTGTTGAAAATCTCCACCAAGTATCACAAAAGATGAATTGTTGTTGTTTTTAACTGGCTTTCTCAAGAAAGCAATAGTATAGACGGTAACTATACACAAGAAACTAAGAAAGGACTAGTACTTTGTAATACTCAATGTTTATAGATCTACTAAGGCATAAATTTAATGGAATGCAATTACCTCCTTCACTTAGGAGAAACTATAAGATTTCATTCACTTTATAAATTTTTTTAATAAAAAATATCTTATCTTGCCATTGTGATTCTATTCTTGTATTCTTTTTTTTAGTGATGCTTCTCTTCAACTCAATTCCCAAATCCATTCCAAGATCAATGCCTTCTTTAACTAGCATGGAGATTGGTCTTACTCTACATTATGAAATTATATATCAAAAATTTGTTCTATCAACAATCAACAAAAGTAGAGACGACATCAAAGAACAAGGAAGCTTGTCCCGACAACATACTTGATAGCATGTCTTCTACTGTTGATCACCTATTATTAACAACCATCAACTTACCTTCAATTTGATAATCAATATATTCATATAACTCTATGCCTATGAACCATCAATAACTTCAATTTAATTCAGAACATTAATCCTATTTTAGTTTTACATGTTCAAGCTGTTGTACAAGCAAATTGACAATGTCTCAATTGAGGCTCCCTTGCGTGAGAGATGCTTCTCCAGCTTGTCTTCTCTAGCCATTGATACTATTGGACTTATTGCACTTGATGATAATTGTGGCATAGGAACAACATAAAATGTTTACTTGAGAGTTGGGGACTTGAATTGGATTTAGAACTCTACACTTTTGAAAGATAGGGATTATGATGTGTGGAAAAGCATGCCAAACTAAGTAATAGAATGAATATGTGGTTTTCTAGTTTACTTTCAATGGATGTGTCGCAAAATTTACAAAAAGAGCCATCGTTTTTGGCATTTTTGTTCATTCCATGAAAATAGTATCAATTTAATTTTCTTTCTATTTATTAGATAATAACAAAATTATCAAAGATAGACATTCTTATCATTATTAAACAAGTGCAAATAGTTATGACTACACGATTGTTAAATCATTATTTTGAATAAAATGGATAAAATAACTTAGTTTTAAAAATGAATACAGAGTCTGACGAATTATCTGCATTTCTAATCCATGTTTGTCATAGACTAATAAGATATAATAATTGATATGTGAACATTCACCCATTATCCATCATCTACTATATTTTAGCCTAATATGATCGTTAGGTCCTAACTCATCCCTCATTGGATGAATCTCCTCGAGATTTTCGGACACTAGATTCTAGATGTCAATGTTTGTATTGGATTTGTTGGTGCTTTCCTCTAAGACCAAACTCTTCCTTGCAACATTCCACCAGTTGGGATCATATGTATAGAGTGTGTACTATTTTTAGAGGAAGGGATGCATGTCACCTACTACACAATATGTTCATTCTTATCTTCATATTACTTTTATGCATTCGCTTAAAGACTGGTGTCACTTATCCTAATTTAATTTTAGAATGAATAGATGGCAAAATCTATAATGTGATTTCATTTTGCCATGAGAGAATTCCACAGTCGTTATTTTTTCTATCTTATTATTTTACTAACATACATTGGTTGAGATAATTTCACATTTTTTCCCATTTCAATAAGATCTTGAATGATTAATCTCACTAAAATATGAATTAGTCAAGTAATTAAGATTCTAAATATGAGGTAGTGTATAGCCAAAGAAAAATTCTATAGCAGTAAACAACCAAATCACCCAAAGTTAAAATGAACAATCCCTTACAGATAGAAAAGCCCTTCGATCGATTTCTACAATGACATGCCTCATCATCATAGCAAGATAGCATAGATAGACCCACATCCTAGTTCTCCTCGAACCACACATATTAATTATTCCTTATAAGCTAAACCATGAACTCAATAAGGACACAATAGGACTGAACTACATAAGTCTCTCTTCCTCCACTTCCTATTGATAATGGACCAGCTTCATATCTCAAGTTTTCCTCTTAAGCAGTTGAGATTGGGATGGAAGCAGAGGTGGGCTCCACAACCTTCATGGCTTCGAATCTTGGCTCCTTCGCCTCAAACTTGTGCTCGATGTAGAACTTCATGTAGTCCGCAAACACGAACTTCGGGTACACAGCCGAGGACTTCTCCTCCTCTAGCTTCCTGACTAACTCTGGTGCAGGATAGATCATAGCATCGCTTCCTGGGTTGTAGAAGGATGCTATGGACATCCTGCTCCCATTTGCCTGAGCATTCACTCGATGCTCCACGCTCTTGTACTTGCCGTTCGTGATCACCTATAAACAAAACTGACTCCGAATCAAGATGAACACAATCAAGGATAGACCTAGAAAAATGGGCCTAGGCTAGACATTAAAAAATCTTGCTTGGGCCAGGAGTTTAGGGCCGAATGCAATTTAAAGTTAGTTTGAGGTATGAAAAATTATTTAAAAAGAAAATTAAGACAAAAATATGAATAACCAGCTAATTGTGTAAAGAAAAAACAATTATGTTTAGAACCTTGTTTCAACATTTCTTTTAAATTAGGGTAAAAATTGGGCTCGTCGGTTAATTTTACCCCTTAAAAGTTGAATTCAAAGTACAAATCATTTACACTTTAAAAAATAATAATAATCCCACACATAGTGGGCCGGGTTGGGTGGCCCGAAGAGAATAAACCGTGCCTAAGCTTGGAAAAGTAGAGGTGTAGTTTTTCGGACCAGGCCGAACTGCCAGTCTAATCAAGAACATATTTAATTTGAAACGATAGATTGCACCTCTAACTGGTCGCCGAGGTTGATCACGATGGCATGGCGCATTGGAGGGACGTCGATCCAATCCCCATCCTTGAGGAGCTGGAGGCCGCCAACCTTGTCGTCCTGGAAGAGGAGGATGACGCCGCCGGCGTCAGTGTGGGCCCGGAGCCCCTTGATCAGCTCGGGCTTGGGGCAAGCGGGGTAGTTGCTCACCTTGGTCCCAAAAGTCGGGCAGCTGGATCCGTAGAAGATCTTCTTTAGGTAGCCTTTCTCGAGCTCGAGATTCTCGCAGAACAGATCCAGCACGTACTCGGCCAGCTTCTCTAGCTCCGCAGCAAATTCCTTCATCGCCTTCCTGTCATTTTTCGATCAATGACGTAAGGGAATTAATCCCGCTCAAAAGCGAATCTCACCTGAACCCGAGTCGTTTTATTGGACTCATCGTAATCGTTCGTGTACTTTGTCTTTCATCAGCATTACTGATCAACCTCGGCGATAAAGGAAGTTGGTCATTATTAGCTCTATACAACTGACCTGTAATCTTCATGGAGATCAGGAATTTCGGAGATGTTCGAGTCGGGAAGGTGTCGCAGGAAGAAGGTGCTCTCCCAGTCCAGGTCCTTGATTTCGGATTGAACTGAGTCGAGGCCATGACTCGCCACCATTTCCTTAAACCTCTGCTCCATACACTTCTTGTAGTGATCCTTCGTGAGTTTCTCCACCTCGTCCATCAGGTTATGCGATATCCCATGGTTCAGCACCTATATATAAAAAATCATCATGGAGATAAAAATGTAAAAAAAATCAGTTCTCTGATCGGTTTGCAGTCATTCACTGAGGGACAAAAATGCAAATGAAACACGATTTCCTGTACGTGTAAGTCGGCCGAATTGCATCACCTAATGAACAATTTTCAATGCTACTGTTATACGACTTGTGGGTCGTCATCATTTTCGGAGGAGTTGAATAACATGACATATTCATGGTTGATAGGCTCTTCAGATATACCGGGATATCGATGCATTGCTACTTTAGGTAATGCTCTCTACCGTGGTTTATACCTCAAAGAAGCCCCAGTTTTCGCAAGCGTCTTTTATCATTTCCATGGCCGCTCCTCTCTCTTCACCATCGAGCTTCTTCATGTCAACAACTGGGAATGCTTCCATCTCTCTCTCTCTCTCTCTCTCTCTCTCTCTCAGAGTCTAGATCTGTGTGTGTGTGTGAAGTTCTGAAGGGGAGAAAGGTCATTTATAGGCGGAGAAGGGTGGCCACAAGGTGACAAGGGAAATGGGGGAAGGTGTGCTTTAATAATAGAGAACCAGATGTTTAACTTTGAACTCATGAAACGAAGGTGAAATTACATTGAAATCCCTAGGTTTAACTTTTTATCTCGAACACGTCCAGGATTTAAAAGTATATGTTATAAAATTAAAATCTCAACAATTTATTCTTCGTTTAAAGCGCGACTCGCCTTTAGACATCTGTTGTTGACTCGTCTGATTGCCGATGTGGAGGATGAATGGGTACTTTCGGATTGGACGCAAGTTGTCAACGTGGCACGAATTTTGGGCAAATATCATGTTATCAAATAAATTTTTAAAATTTATAAAATTTTGAAAGAAAGTAAAATAATTGTTTTAAAATACAAAAAATTTAGAAACTAAATAAAGTCCAAAATATTTACAAGAAGATTCTATAAAAAATTATGAAAATATATTCAAAGAAATCAAAGTATTAATAGAAATTTAAAATAATAAAGAAAGCCTAAAACATCCTAAACCGATAAGATTCGAAAAGGGCGAAAACCTAAAAAAATAAATCTAATAGAGAAATAAAAGAAACTTCATAAAAATCAATAAATAAGGTAGAACTCAGAAATTATTTTAAAAAAAGAGTAAAAAATAAAATAAGAAAAATCAATGGAAACTAATAAAATAGAAAACTAAAAGAATGCTCCTCCTCCCTAACGCCACTCTCACTAACACATCGGCTTCGTCATCGGCCATCCAGCTGTCATCTCGTGGTTGCCTCCGAGTTCGATGAACACAAAGCTGTAGGATTTCCGATAAGAGAAATTAAACCATTTCAACCGTAACTCATTGAGGGTATTATGGATTCTTTAGTATGTGCTTGCTTAACATTTACTTGTGATCTTAAATTATGAATTGGATTTTCCTTACATAGCAAACAAAATGAACAATTACATATATATGTTATGTCATAATAAAGGAAACAAGACAAGTGCTGTCCATGGCTTGCGGGACTCACAAGTCTTTGTCCTTAGGCGTTTCCTCTTTATATAAAAGATTATGGACAACATCATATCATCCAGCATGGCATTTCCTCTGTTTTTACAGTTTTTTTATTATAAAAAATAGTATATATTTTATTTAGCAAAATTTTATACTCCAACAACAACTTAGAATCCTCTCATCAATCGCATCAAATAGATAATGATATAACACACTAAACATGCACAATAAAAGTACAAGAGAGCTTAAGGTTGTGCCTTGGATCATGCAAGTGTAACATAATTTCTCTAAGGTAATGCTTATTTTTATCCAAATTTTAATATTATATCATATTATAATACATTTTGTTAACTTATTATAGTTTTTACTACAGAATTCATTGTAATATAGCTTACATGATTTAAGTTTTACAATATAGTGGGTAAAGATCTAGTATTCAAATCTATAACTAATTTTATAACTATCTTATCCTTATTTAATGAACTTCATGAGGAACCTTCATTTTTGCAAAGCAATCTAATATCACATTCCCAAATATAGTTCCAAAGGTTTTTTTTGGTCATGATTCAAACTTTCTTGCCATCAACATAAGTTAGTTGAGATAATTCAATATTTTTTTCTTTTAAGTGAGATCTCAAGTTCAAATATTATGAGTAAAGAAAATTTAATTTATGAGGATTTTATCTCTTATTGAGTCAACTCAACTCAAATATAGATCAATATAAGCCTAATAGCTAATACATTTCTAAATACTAAATAGTTTACACAAAAAAGAAAAACTTTTCTCATAATCTTAATATTCTCGATATTTTAACAATATTTGAATCAAAATGCTTACTAATTTTACAATAAACTTTACGGACCAAATTTTAGAAAATTTCACAATTTTTAAAACAATATAATCTTATACTTCAGCACATAATTAAAAAAGTTAGGATATTTTAAAAAACAATTATTTCAACCAAATGCCCATAATTAAATAGCAAATATACTGCAAACTTATCATAGCACACGGATTAAATAGGCTTATATTCATCAGATTATGGGTAATAGTAAGTTCAGGTAAATTTTCAACCATTGTAAAATTTTCCTGACTTAATGAGGTAGTGGGGTGCGGTTAGCCCTATTATTTGGGGGGAAATGTTATAAAAATCTTATACATTATTTTTATATATTTTTTCCTGTTAAATTGTTTCATTTCATCACCAAACAATATTCTTCATTATTATTGATGACACTATCCTGATTTTGTTTTTATACTTCCTGACAATTCAATCAATGAATTGTTGCAAATATAGCATTGTATTTTGACTTGGCACTAGAGCTGTAGGGCCTCCTCCCGTGCCCACGCAGGAGCATTTGCACTTCTTATACCTGTAGCCAATATTGCCGACACCTGCCAATGGAAGAGATCTATTTTCTTTTATGACTGTCTTGAACTGATTGAGATTGCCGGAGGTGATGGAACAAAGTCGTGGAAATGCGTAAATATTTTGTCTGATTTTACTCCGTACTCTACCAAATCAGAATTCTGGGATTGTTTTTGGATTTCATATGAATGAAGATAACACACTTGCTCATCTGTGTTTTCTACGAGGAAAAAAAAAACCTTATATCCGTCCCTGCTACCATCAGAAGGAAATTTACATAAAATGGAGGCCATGCATGTTCAAAAGAAAGTGGTTTTTCTTATATGATTTGACCCTATGGGTCGATTAAGTACACAGAGCTCTGTCAAGGCACTGAGAGTTAAGCTGTGCGGCTCATATGTGAGTTCCAAGAGCTAGCTTACATTCTTTTAATAAAAAAGAATGTAAATCACAATTTTTTTTGGCAACAAAACAATGGACAAATCCCACAAACACATTTATAAAAACACAATTATTAGGAGTGGTTATTTGAGTTTATATTTTAGAAAATATCGAATTCTTAAATTATATTAAGTTAGTAATTGTCATCTTGTTTGGTTTGAGTTGAATACACAGATCCAAAAACATTACACGATGGGGGAGGGACGGCTGTCGTCCGGGGAAAAAAATAAGATAACTACGCATACAGGCATCCATATGAGAGTTGTCGAGTTATGTTGTAGACACCGTAGTGCCCATGCTTTGCTTGTCAAGAGATGAAACGCAAATGTCTGTGCTTTGTTTTCGTGAGCTTACACTGCTAGGCATATTTCCAAGATTAGATTGGCATCAATTGGAATCAATCGATCAGTGAGATTGAGGGTTGAGCTTATACCATTCGTATAGCTAGGCACAGTAAGACATGGTCATTCATAGTCGACCTCAAGAAAATTACCTATTTTCATTGGCAAAATCGAATTGGAAGCCCTCAACATCTACATCACTCCATATATAGTGTGTTTACTATTATTCTTATTTAGTACCACATGGAATCCATAAATTTAATAGGTTACGGTAAAAAATTATGATTCAAAAGAGATAAAAAAATTTTGAAATAAATTTTCTTAACACATAAAAATTTAAATAAGACTTTAATAAATATAAATAATATTTAAATTATATCAAGGCCGTTAAAGTGAATAAATTTGATTATATAGACCTTAAAATCCTGTTTGCTAGTGCATATGTGTCATGATTCTTTGCATCAAATCAAATGTCAGATCCTGGCAATTCCTTCACTTGCTTTGCTTTTATCATGTGCTCTCTCTTTTTGAGCACTTTCGCGGTGCATATCCATCCATCCATATGTATACATACACATATACACATATAATACAGGTATGAATTTAGAAATTGAAATCAATAAAATGAAACTTAAAATAGAGAAAAATAACAGAGAATTACTCAAAATAAAATTATTTAACAAAACGATAAAATTGGTATTGGCAAAATTTATGCAAAAAGTTTTTTCCCAAATCCTCTCACTCAAAGGGTCTCTCAATGATTCAATGAGATAATCACCAACTTGATGTGAAATTAATAAATTAATTATCGCTGGCCGTCAATTAAAAAAGCCATTACTTTTCGCGACTCAAATTGCTGCTTTTTTCACGTGCACATCAGACAACAATTGGTCCAATAAATGATCGCACTTTGATTCTTCCTAAAAAAGGATGCTTGTTACTGTACGAAATGCCTTCTTTTTTATTTTCTTAGCACATTTGCCAAATCATCGCCGGTGGGGAGGGGAAAAATAATTCGGCTTAGCTTCGGTGGTTGAGATATATGACACGGTTAAAGAATCTCGACAGTCAAATACCCTCCACAATCTTAGAAACTATAATTTTAAATGGAAAAGATAATAATAAGAACAAATTTGAACAATCCACGTTATTTACCTAATCCAAATCTACGAAAACAACAAGCAGAGAGGACATCGCGCCAGACTGCAGATGGCTGCAGCTTTTCTCTTTTGAGCGCAGATGGTTCTGCTTTCTTTATTGACTAGATAGGGATCAGTTATTATGAGATAAAAGGCAGGATTTGGCAGGGCGGAATAGGAGCAAATGGAAATGAATAGCGTGATGGTACTTACTATTAGTTATTTAGTTTGATAAAATGGAATGAATACTAAATTTTATTTTACTAATTATACCATCGATAATTATGTGCTTGCTAAATTTAAACTATGCTTAGAACAATGGTATGCTCTACGATAAATGATATATAGCTCAATACTCAATATTAATAAAATTTTTAACAAATATATAAAATAGAGAAAAAAATGCTTAATAGCAGAAGATATTAGGAGGGCTTAGCAACTATATGGGTGAAGGTAAAAAATTAAGGATAACATAGACGTTTTGTGGCATACAGCAAGCATAGGATGAAGACCACAAGTGATACGGATCGTCTTAAATTTCGATAAAATTACGAATATGATCAAAAGAAAATGACAAAATTAGTAATTTAACTCCTTTTTTTAACTATTAAAAATGCTGTGATTTCATGAGAGAGGAGATGGAATGGATTTATGGGAAAAGCGGTGAATGATCATTTGTTATAATCAATGGTATTAGACCATCTTGTACTTATCCAGACTAAGGAAACGTAATAGTGTGGCTGCAATGATGATTATGATTCCGTTCCATTCCAGCCCATGTAACATGCCAAAAATACCTTCAGTCATTTCATACCGTAGATGTCTAATCTAAGCATCTGTGTGGGTATATAAGATGATAAATGGAAGGAGAATTTTGTCTATCAATGGACCGACCTGATTCGAATATGAATTAGTTATAATGCGTTAGTTTTTTTAATATACGATGGTTTAAACAAAAAGATAAAAAGTAATACACTGTATCCAGCTAAAGATCTATACCGTTTGACGGATAACACGTCCTTGCACGAGATAAGATTCTCATCGGATTCTTATGCAAAGAGTTAGATCCATATGTTTAGTTCAAGAGCTCAACATGATGAACGGTGGCACCAAACCGTCTTATATTTTTAGAAATTTTGTATTAATTACTTTCGGTCTAGGATTAGTGATAATGACGGAGGCGGGAGAGTCCTTCCACAAGTTGCCAAGTGGCTCAAGGAGTGTATTATTCCTTCTCCCATCCGCATCAACATCACATGTCCATACCCTGCACGTACCCTAGAAGCATCTGTTTCTTTTCTTTAGACTTTGACGTTCATTTCCACGACAGTTCACGATATGTAGGGTAACATCATAAATCAGACGGAACAAAACAAATCATATAAAATAAAAAATAAAAAATAAAACCATCTGAGCGTGGGACATTGTCCATGTTCGTCCATCCCCGAGAGAGACCCACGAAGTGTGTCTGGAGTCGAGTCGAAAGTTCAGGTCCATCGAAACATTTCAGATGATGGTTGTGCCGACTTAGTTAAAGGACACGATAATATTAACTTTTTCCTTCCATAAAATTAAAAAAAAAAGTGTTCTCTATCTTA
>CXYZ01020035.1:314580-345678 GCA_900006705.1 Sonneratia caseolaris
GTTTATATTTGTGATATTTATTTTTTATCTTATACAATAAAAGAAGAATTTATCTTATATTATATCATAAAATATGTATATCTTCTTCTCATACAAGAAATATCTAGAATCATACATATTAAGATTTTTTTACATACATAATATGAAAAAATCAATTCAACAAAGCTTATAAATATTTTGTAATTGCATTAATTTACAACAAAAAAATTATTTTGATAGAAAATTTGTTGACAATAATTCAAAATTATTGTAGCATTAAGGAAATGAGAGGATGAAATGGAGTAGTGATCCATAAGAGCATAAAATTATCATAACATTTCGCATCATTCAAAAAATAGTGCTCCTTGACATTTCGCCACAAGAGCAACTTCCCAAAGGAATTTTCATATATGTTTCGGTTCTATTACCCCCCATGATTGTATACTTGTCTCAATTGCATTAAACCAATAATATTACTCTTCGGGTGCTTCAATTGAAGTCTCATGGCAAGTTGCATGACATGTAAAATGTTGTGTTTGAATAGAAGTTGACGTACAATTCTTAAAAATCTGATTCACTTCTACTATACTACCAAAAAATGGCTAGGTTCAAAACCCATCTCCAATTAAATTAACATGCTTATTGTCATTATAAAATTATGAAACAATGGATGATCTAGTAAAATAAATTTAGAGTATCCGGTTAAGAGAAATTCATTAAGTGCATGTGGAGAGTTTCAAGAAATGTTTATGACCCCTCTATTCTCTTCTAATTTGATATATATTAGTATATGAAATTGGTGGTACTCTTTAAATCATTAAAATCTCTCTCTTTACCCTGTTTTTCATGAACATGCTGGTTATTGTGGTGCACCACTTCCATATTATATATTAAACTATATAGTATGCTCATCCACCATGACAATTCCCTTAATTAGGTTCCCGTGTTGCTTGTCTCACGCATGTCATTGTGCAAACCAATTAGAATGGGCTGAAAGATGTAAATAGAGTCATTCATAATATATTGCAACTACTCAACCAACATTTGGTTGGTTATTTTCTATAAGTAGGAATAAGTTGTTTATGATGGTGTATTACTTTTATATTATACAGTATACCATGCAATTCATCTCCAATGATGATTTTCTCGATTAGATTCCCATTGTAACTGTCTTTTGCATGTATGTTGTACGGATCTCTTAAGATGAGCTAAAAGATGATGATTAAGTCGCCTACAATATATTACATTCGAATTAGCCAATAGTTGGCAACCTGCATCCTATAATTATTTTGAAATCACTCCTTTAGGGTGTGATGGAGCTGGTGGAAAAGTAACCTAGATTTTGAAAAATGTATCTCTATTCTCTTTCAAGAAATATTTAAAATCATATATATTAAAAATTTCAACATTCATAATGTGAGAAATCATTTTAAAAGAGTTCATAAATATTTTGTAGTTACATTAATTTACAGCAAGAAATAATTACATTTTGACAATATATTTATCATAATAATTAAAAATTCTTGTAACGAAAGAAGTGAGAGAATGAATTGATCATAACATTTCACATCTTTAAACATACAATGCTCTTAGACATTTTGCTATAGGAACGACTTCCTTAATACATTATTATATATGTTTCAGTCTTCAATTAGCATGACCGTATGCTTGTCCAAATTACACTAATCTAATAGCATTACTTCAGGAGTGCTTGAACTGATATTCCATAGCAAGTTGCATGACACATGCATTGTTGTGTTTGAATACAAGATGATACTTAGTCTTAAAAGATATATTCACTCCCACATTGCTAAAAAATGGATGGGTCCAAAACTTATCTTAATTAAAATGTTCACCATCCTTACAAAATTATGAAGAGAAAATATAGTAAAACAAAATTAGAATATCTTATAAGAATGAGAAGTTATAGATGAATATATTCTTAATACACAATCGCTTAAACAATAGGCCATGAAATGCCTATGGAGGATTTCAAGGCATATCTCTTGAGCCCTCTATTCTCTTCCACTTCGAAAGGATATTGGTATACATAATTTGTGATCCTCAAAAAAATCGTTACAATCTCACCCCCTACCCTATTTTACAATGTTAGACTAGTCATATTAAACCACAAAGCATGCAATTCATTTTCAATGATGAATCTCTTAAGTAGGTTCCCATATGTTTCACATGTATATTATGCAAAACTCTTATAACAAGCTGAAAGATATTGATGAAATTGTTCTTAAAATGTTATCACCAATTAGCTAGTAATTAATAAACTGCATTCTACAAGTAACTGCAAGCCACTCCTCTAAGGTGTGGTGGAAAGAATCAAAAAGTATATTGAATATTCTCAAATGCATACATCACATTCAAAAGAAATTCGCTCCTTCAATTGAGTTAAACCTAATTTAGTACCGATATCATTACTAAGCTTGTATGGCTATCAAGTCCCAAAGTATATTTGCAATGTTTGTTATATATATTATATTATAAATGAATAATTTCTCATATATTATAATATAAAACAGATATCTTCTATTCTCTTTTAAAAATATTTAAAATTACATGTAAACATACTTGTTAATTATGTTATACATATATTAATAATTTCTCATATATTATGTTAGAGAATTCTATTTATTGTATCTCCAACAAGGGATACTTAGAATTATATTAGTTATATTTCTACATATAGAGGATATGTGAGTGTTCTACCTACATTTATTGTAAATGTAAAAAACAAATATAACAAGCATCTTCATAATAATTAAACAAATAATATTATTTTATGTAAAATATATAATATGATAAATTTATATTGATAAAGTTGATAATTTTATTTTTGGTTACATTAATGTGTAATAGAAAAATAATTATAAATTGATATAGTTACAAAACATATAATTATATTATCATATGAGTAGTTTCCCTAATGTATTGGCATATATGTTTCTATCTACCATCATGTCATGATCGTACACTTATCTCAATTGTCCTAAACTAATGGCATCACTTCACAACTACTCAAACTGGCGTTTCATGGCAAATTACATGGCACATGCATTGTTATGCTTAAATTACATAGCACATGCATTGTTGTTGTGCTTGAAGAGAAGTTGGTGCATCAGGAGATTCATATTAAACCATACATCACCCCCGTATTCTCATAAAATTGCTAGATTCAAAACCCATCTCCGATCAGCATGTTTAAAACCCAATCTTGCTCGATAAAACCATCCTTTGATTTATCGGGCCAACTGCTCATGCCGGCACGGTCATGCACTCGATTATCTTTAAAAAAAAAAAAAAAGGCCGCAGCAACCAAGGGGCAAGGATCACCAACAAGATCAACTTAGTGAACGAATCAATTGCATTTGCCATAGAGATCAAGAGCACTATGTTTCTATTCAACAGTTTTCTAAAACTCTTCTTACTTCTCAAAGAAAAAACGCTCCATTCTTCTGTCCTAAGGGAAAAAAATCCTAATTTAAGCCCCACAACAAGAGCTCAATCTCACCCACCACTATCTCCCAATGCATAGAATCAGGCTGCAATATGGGATCCAAAACCCCAAATGATGGATGGAGACCGCAAATGCGGGAGGGATGAGAGAGGACGTGGAAAACTGGTGAAAGGGAGAAGAGATTTTGAATTAGAAAGCCAAATTGAAAGAGAATAGTAGAATACATAAAATTGAGAACCATAAGTAATGGTTTTTTTTTCCTATTTTTGTTTACCGAAACAGAGTAATAAATCGAATTAAGTCTTGGAATGGGCTTGGACTGCAACGGGCTGGGCCTACAGAAATGGCCTTTAGAGGGAAGGAAGAAGAGGAGTGCAATAAGTGGACTTGGGCAGGCCCTTCTGATAGAAATATATACTTACATTTTTAATTTTTTTTTTAATTTAAAAGGGTTATCTTAGTGGCCCAGCTGCGCAACCCGATAAATACACGTGCCATGCCCGATAAGATCAGGCTGGCCCGAATCGTCAACCCTGTCGTGAGCTACGTGTCTAATTTGGAGAAAAAAAACTTATCATTAATTTTCACATTTGCCTTATATTTATGCAGTTCTGAGTTACTACACTCATAACTATAAGGTTGAAAATTGATGGAGGATTCAAATTGCTCCATATTATCAAAGAATGGAATGTTAGAAGCAATAGATTTTTTTTTCATCTGGTGATTCAAATACGCAACCGATTACGGAGTCTAATCAAACTTTTAATCACCAGAGGCGCTTTATCTTTCCCCACTTCCTTGTAGAGTTGTTAAACAAAGCGGACTAGCCCGGAACCAACTTGGACAAACCTAACCTATCTTGGAACCGCTCTTATTGTTGAGGGGTGGTTACGTACTGGTCAAAAATATAGGTCATTTGAACCGTAACCGGCACGAACTATTACCTTGATGAACTAACCAAAAACTGGCCCAAAACCGTTCAAAATTGGCACAAATTGCCAAAATTCTGCAAATTAATAGTCAGATTTTGTTGAATAAATTTAAAATTAAAAAAATTGACGGTTCACAGGTCAAACCAGCTCATACCATAAACCGATCTACTTATAAACAATTCTGGGACGGTTTATATATGCCTTAACCGTGACCGATAACCAGACTAACCAATTAAGCAAATGGACCGAACTATAACCTAACCAAACGGTTCCATACTCATTTTGAACTAGCCCGGACTGCCCATTATGGCCTCGTGTTTTTTTCCACTTATTTAAAAGGTTTAATGGATCATGAACAATTGAGTTTCAAGTATAATCAATTCACTTAATGGTAAACTCTACTTCATGATTTTATTCATTAATAAGATACAAATATAACATCTTATTTATTGAAAAGAAAATAACAAATGTCTCAATCAATTTATATTATATGTCCGAATAATTTTTTATCTATTTTTGTACTATGTCAACTCCCAATTATTGTGCAAATAACTTTCATGATATCAAATACTTGAAATGAATAGTGGGTCAAAAATAAAAATTCCTTTTCTATCTTACGGATAAATTTTAATTTGGTAATATTATTCTCCTTTTGGAATGAAAATCATAAATTTAATTATCCTTTATGAGTTTCTTTGCATCCCTTATTTCCTTCATCCCCTCCTCTCTAAGCAGACGTTAATAAAAAAAATTAATCTTTTTTTAATGAATGTACATTCATTGCTTTGATCAAGACTTATGTGCAGATCACAAAATATCCCCTGGTTGAAGAACTGATGCTAGTTTGCTCATTCCTATGGGGATTGAGATCTGTTTAAGTCTAACTAGCAAAATGATCTTTATCTTGTATTACATAAGTTTCAGCCCACCCAAATTGAAAAGCTCTCAACAATGAATGTAGCAAATGAAAATTAACCTGCCCGTAATTGCATCCAGCTTGTTCCCTTTCCAGGCTTCCGGCAGTTCAGGATTATTTTTATCTTTGCAATGCTGTCTCTTGAGACTTCACATTACATTAATCCTTCCAATAATCGATTAAAAAAATGAACAATATTCTAAGAAAGCTGCACACGATCTCTCACTAGTAACGGCATTTACAGCGTAGAAACAATGTTGTACAGACTTCGTGGAACACCTCGAGTATCATCCCTCGATAATCTTCCGAGTTCATGGAGAGGTAATAATTCAAGAGGCACCTCAGGTCCTTCGGGTCTTCGATCTTGTTCGTGGTTATCATCTCGACCATTGAGTCCCTGAAATCCGCCCTCGGGTCGTGGGAGCTCTTCTCCATTGCCACCATGACCACGAACTTGGTGGTCGCAGCAGCAGCAACGTGGCTGTTAATCTCGTCCGCCGCCCTGTCCTTCTTCCTCTCGGAGGAATGCCTCTCTCTTATCATCTGGTCCAGCCTCTCTTGCACCATTGCATGGGCGAGGCTCGAGACCGAGGCGAACCTCTGGGAGCTGCTGCTCTCAGCTTCCTCGGACGACGAAATGCTCAACCGGCAGCTGCAGCACAGAGTCCGGCACCCTGTCTGTCGAGGCCTCTTATGCTTCTTGGGTGCCCTGGAGGCTCTCATTTCTCAGGAGGCATGGGGGAGCTTTGAAGGGGAAGGGCTTTTGAGGAGAACTACAACGTTTAATGCACAAGGTGGGCAAGTGGGTCACATGATCCATGATTTTGTCTAGGGTTTGAGAGATGCTTTAGATGATTCAAAAGGAGAGGGAGATATGGATTGGGAGAGATTTGGCGAGGGGATTGGGGGACATTTGTATTGTTTAATTGAGTTATGTTATGATTGGAATGAGTAGACAAGTGCTTCCATCCCTTTATAGTTATCATTAGGTGGCAATTGCATGCTGAAAGGTGTATGGAAAAAAGAGCCTTTTTCATACTGAGAATTAAGAATATATGTGGGCAATCCTTTATTAGCCTCACATGGCACTAAGCACTTCTCTAGCTAGCTAGCTACAACTTTATAAATATAAAATATATATATGCAAATATATATAATTTTCCTAATACAATTTAATATATTTGATTATAAAATATCTTGCTCAATATAATAATATAATCATAAATTCGAAATTAATATATTATAAATTTGATTATTACTAGTAGTTTTTTCATGTTATTTACTTTTTATTCATTTTACCCTGACCCTTTGTAGGGTGATAAATCCCATTTATAATAATAATAATAATAATAATAATAATAAGATATTTAATGTGATGGCAACCTCTACCGTCCGCTTGCTTAGTAAGTTGCGAATAAAAGCAAGCCTTCAAGTTGTGATGAGGAGAGAGCATGCTATGGCAAGGGGATCGCGTGATAATGTTTATGTATAATGAAATTAACCATTAAATTTCGGTCAATTCCTAAATGATATCATGTTATCCAATCTTTTTTTTATAGTTTTCAACCTCCAAGTTTTTCATTTTTCTTATACTTGAATTTTTATGTTTCTTTTACAATTTTATTTTATATTTAATAGTTTAAAAAAAAGCCGTCTCATGAGGTGATACTGTAATGGAAGCATCCCCTCCTTGATTAATCAAGATAAAATGTCGACAATTTTCTTGATTGTGATATTAGAGGAATTATAAAGGGAGTTTATAAATCGAGAAGTCGATTTCTACGCTAGCCTATTCCCCTCTTCTATCCAGTACCTATCTCAAATGTGGATGAAAACATGAGAAGTAAACACAAGCATATATGCATCCCCGCGGTCACGGTCAACTCGACCAAAGTACGCACGGAGCTCCTTAGCCAAATAGCTACTATACTCTAGAGGATGAGTTGAGTAATTGGTGATTCCAATGATCAATAATCTAATAGAAAACTTTGCAAGTGAAAGGTTGTGTGGTACTTGCCACTTGAAAGATCCGACACTTCAGCCTGTAAAGCTGAATCCTCGCACCATTGGCACCTTGTTGACTGACCACTTTAACTATTAATTCCCTAGCTAGCTAGTTCTTGAACCATAATATAAATACTTGCTTTTAACACAAAAGAAAAAGATATTGTTGCTTTAACCAACATGGGTGAACCAAGATTGTTCGACTTCTTTTTTCCCGGAACCGGTTGTTGGGTTTTGAATTCTGCAACTTGAGAGCATTTATTAGTAATTAAGAAGAGCTTTATCCATCTATGGATTGATCATACTCAAATCCGAATTAATTATGTTTTATTGAATTCGTGGATATCATATTATATCAACGTAAATGAATATGGTGACACCAACAAATTCTCCTCTTTGGTTCTCCTATTTTAAAGTTCTTGACTCCATGCATGCATTTATAGTGTGTTGATATCTGAAAGCATTGTCATCTAATCATGTGATCAAGAATCTTCTCTTTTCATCCTAAGGAAGACTCTTTATTTTTTATTTTTCCAATGGCACTTTCTTGGTATATATAATCAATTGCAAGGACAATGATTTCTCATGAGGGATATGTCTAGTACTGACTCGCATGGAAATGGCTTCAATTTTATTAATTACTTGATAGTTGAATCTGAATCGAATTCAAATTAACTAAAATTCGGTAAAATTCTCTAGTAACTTACACGAAGAGGGAAAAATGAAAATTAGGTGCGGTGCAGCTGACCGGTTAAAATTGTACCGTTGGATTGTGACTGGATCAGATCCTCCTTGTAGTTCTGGATCCAAGAAAGATGAAAACAGAGGGTTTATGGAACTTAGGTGTGCTGGGCACGTGATAATCATTCGGATGCATCATTACTCACAGGCCCAGAAAATCGAAAGTAATTAATTATTTTCACCTATCGTACATCATCTCATCATCATACACATATATTTTTGTTGTCCTACATTTAATAAATCAACTGCTCTCATTAATTTTGAATCATCGTGGATAAAGGTATTAACACCACGAATTTTCACGATTTAAACCTAAGAATCCACTTTAGAAATATAGATTACAAATCACCTCAATCAACCTTATTATTGTCATTTTAAAAGAGTCGCGTGTCCAGATTTTGCACCGCTTGTATATAGATTTGCTAAGCGAAGACATCAAGTACGAAGTACTAGCTGCTGATTTGTTTAATCAAGAAGCACATAATTAAGGTAATTAAGATTAAAATAAGAAGGAACTATTAATGTAAGGAAATCCACTGGCTTTAGTTTGGATGGCGTAAACGTGTACACGTCTCGAGAAAAATTCTGTAAGGTATTTTGAGCTTATGTGTTAATATGTACGATATAGCTCTCGGCAGTGACATTCTACCTATTTTTTCACCTGTGAACTTAAATTCTGGGCTAAAGTGTACGCTGGCGCGATGCTACTCTCATCTACGCTTCCCTGGAGAGAGTACGATAAGAGATTTTTTTGAAATTCGGTGTAGAACTTTAGCTGCTCTTGCACTCCGATATTTGAAGTCGAGTACTTCATCGGTCTTGATTGCGATACGAAGGTGATGATAGGGAAAGTCAGAGCTGAGCATCTTTGGTTTTTAGAGGTAAGAAAAACAACGATCACCTGGAGATTTTTTACCTTCAAAAATTACATGTAACTAATATGATAGTTCTCATATCATATAAAATTTCAACTAAGCTTATAAAAATAATATATTTATATGTAACCTCAAAGGATAGTGATGTCTAATTTCTTATAAGGTAAAATCGTTTCTTTCCAATTTCCAATATGCATATATCAATATATCTTATCACAAATAGTTGAGATTTATTTTTTTTTAAAACAAATAATTTTACTAAAAGAATTTTCAAGAAAACACTGTAAATCCAACATATCTTATTCATAGTTTTAAAAATCGGACCGAGCCAGCCGATTCAATCTGTTCAACTAGAAATCAATCACTCATCCAATTTGGTTCCTATAAAAGATCAAATTGCACTTTTAAAGAGGTCAACTATAGTTGAACTAGTTAGTTCCTGATCCGACTAGTGAACCTAATTGAACCGGTAGAAAAACTGGCTGACTTAAAATTTAAAAATAAAAATAAAAACCTATCATAATGTAACTATTTTATTTTATTAGATTTATATTTATATTTTATGTTAAACTTATGTTTAATGTAATGGTTATCTTAATAATTTTTTTATAAGTTATATTCAAATTATGAAATTAAGTAAATTTATTAGTGATATTATATTATTAATATTATTTATTAAATATGTAGTTTAACCCATTAAATCTCGGTTCGAAGTATAAACTTATGTCTATACCGATTCTCGATCCGGTCTGATTTTAAAAATTATGATGTTATTTCTCGTACATTTATATTCCCACTCACTACTAATCCAAAAATAAAATATAATATATTTCCTTTTTGGTAGGGGCAAAAATAATGGACTTGAATTAAAAAAAACCCCATAAAAGGAAACTTCAGACCAGAGAGGGAATACATGGGCTCGATCGACCCGGCCCAACTATGGGCCTACTCAATTAGTGTCACCAAACGGCCCCTTAAAAGGCTCTCCTTTTTTCCTGTTTTGCCCTGCTTTCTACCAATCAAATAGAAAGTCGAGCATACCCAAAAATAAATAAATGGATGGATGGATGAATGAGTAAATAAATAAATAGAATGTGAGAATGGGTGTTTAGTCCAATGACATTGCTCTTGATCTAATAATCAAGAGTTGTATTTCGATTATTGTCGTAAGATTCTCATACTTCTTTATTCATCTATTCTTACGTCGCTTTCTAAATTCATGGATCTCCTATACAATTAAAAAATAAATAAATAAATGAACTTGAGAATTGAAATATAAATTTATTAGTATTAGACTGGGGAAAGACGTTTCACCATACTTAAAATTTACTACAAAAGTGATTTATGAGCTCCAATCGGTGGACTGATTCGTGCATGGGAGACCTCAAGCCCTGCATGATGAATATGCACTGGCTAGGTTGCGGGAGTTCGTTTATTCGGCTCCTATAGTCCCTTTTCTTGCAAGACATCTTCTCAAATCTTCCCTTGAAATGGCCCTTCGGAAGCCGCAAAGGGAGTCTGCTTATAGAGAAGATGGTAAGGGCGTTTTGATGTCAAAAGCCGGGATGATGAGCAACTCTTGATAGTACCTCACGGTCCACGGAAGGAGTCGGAAATTGATTCCTCTTACAAGGAGTTCTGGAACAATGAGACCGATCACGATCATGGCTGTTGTTGTTAAGCCTAAGCCTGTGGAGGGTGGAATCCATAGCCCTACTCGTCGGCAGTTTGATTCCTTTCACTGTCAGTGAAGTACTAAACACTAAGGGAGGTATAATTACAGTGAATAGAGGTACATGCTGATGAATGCGTATCTCCATCCTCCTGATTTCTATCTGCTTCTTCCTCAGTTTCTCTTCTACCTCGGGAAACCCTCTCTCGACCTCCAACACCTTAGCGTAATTACCACGTATAATTACTGTAATTGCCGCATATGAGAACTAACATTGAATTTTGTCCTTTCTCAATTGTTCAGTTTGCTAAACTGCAACTTGATCGGGAAATATATTGAGAGAGAACAGATTAGGAACTAGGAAGGAGGAGAGAAAGATGATCAAAATTTCGGGGATAGGGAAATCAATTCCCAACATATAACCAAACAAAAGTCTCCAACTCATCCTCCACGAACACCAAAACCAAAGTCAAATATTGTAGTGATCGAGGACTAGAAAGAGATGTAAATGAGAAACTTCAAGCCCCTAGTGCTACGAGCCGCAATAATATTTTAGGTTGTAGACGTCCATCATGAAATTGCAGTTACGACCACATCCTGTCATGATTTGAGCTGATCTTAAAAAGAGTTAGAATTTTTTTATTAGTAAAATACTCACATATATATATATATATATATATAGTAAGATTATAACATGATTTACAAAAGGTCCCTTAGATTAAGTGGGATGGCGGAGGAGTTACGTGCTAACCTTTTTGTCCAATCTTGGAAGAGAGATAATTCTACATCAAACTAAGTCCAGGACTTTGGTTGCCATTTTGTTTATCCCCAAGACACTTATTTCGAATGATCCTGCAATTCATCTGAGACCAAATGACATAAATGTATGAGGTCCTATAGGCTTATTTTTCCGATGAATAATGCGGGAGATATTATTTCTAATACGAATGAGAGTAACATTATTCTCCAATTTGTACAAAAGAAAAGTGACCCTCGAAAAGGCATGCCACAAGTTGGGCATTTAATACCCATATTGACTAGTATTATGAGCAGTTTTATTACTATTGCTGCTGACCCGAACAATAGACCAGTAATCAAATTGACTCAATAGAGACAGACATTCTCTCAATATGAACTTGATCCCCCATGGCTGTTCCTTATTTGCATTTATAGCTTAGGCAATGATCATGGCGTCTGTTCTTAGTCCAATCTTATTCCATCCTTTAGAGTGAGCCACTGGTATGGCTTTCAGGAGAGCTCGGGCTTCAGCTTGTAAGGCTGAGGAACATGGCATTTTTTCAAACCGAAAGTGAGAAGATCCAAGTCATCTCAGTTGCATGACCAAACAAACATGCAATTTCATCTGACCAAGCTGGATCTGTATGAGGTCCAGGTAGATGGCGTTTGAGATTCACAGGCTGTTTCCCTGCACGGTGAACTTGCCACGGATTGAGAATCTCATAAAAATCTCCCATGAATACCCCAAGGAAGGGAACAGCAAGGGTGTCTTGACAAAATCCCTTGGCTTCTCCCAACTTTATTTCCTCACTTTCATGTGTAATTGGAGGCAATATATAATGTTGAGCAAATTCAACATCGGAGAAATATAAAGAGAATAGTAAAATTTATAAGAGAGGTGTGTTCACTTTTCAGAAGTTAAAAAACTCCCTTCTAATTAGTCCATCGTCATGAGCAGTGATCGACTAACTGCACGATAAACTATACCAAGAGACTATGAAGACAAATCATTATTGCAATATAAACATTTCACGCCAATTACATATTGATCTTGAGCAGAATAATAGAGATATTTTTTTCCCATTTATTAGAAATAGAATAAAATAGTATCAATCAAATCATTTAATTATTATCTTGATGATTTCCTAATATCGATATGATATATTTTAGTATTTTAATTTATTCATTTTCTAAATCAAGTGTTTTTTTCGGTTATAAATAGGCTCCTCTTTATGTAACGTGTTAAATTGGTTAGTATAATAAAATTGAAGTTTTGGCTTGTGGCCGACCACTTCTACCTGTATCGATATTTCTATTCTTTTTTCTATGTTATTTAAATTGTCCATGGGATCAAAGCCAAGTTGTGTGCTGACACTCGCGCGACCCGAGCCTTGAAAAAAAATATTTGCACCATGATCGGTTGTCTTAAAACCCGAATATGGAATGCTAGACTCATCATTAATTGCCCCCTTTGTTTGAGTATAAAAGAAGAATATTTGACTCTTATATAATAGTTGAGGGTGCATGGCATATTTACATCATATTATTATTATGTAGGGGTGGGTATGGAGAGTAAATCTCATATTTGAAAAATACAAGTAAAATTGTGAGTTTATAAAAAAAATTATCATCTATTAATTTAGATTTTTTTTTGTGAATACAATCCAATCTCGTGCGGGATTCAATATATATATTTGCATTTTTCCTCACTAAGTAATGATATTCATTCATAATTACTCAAAAGGTTACGTGTTAAAATGCTCAGAAAAGAGTCAAGATAATAGTTGAAACCTCTTAGATTAATCATATGATATATATATATATATATATATGAGGAATATGATCTGAATTTTCACATAAAATTTTAGCTGCAAAATTAAGCAATAAGATTTTGAGCCTATCTCAACACTATCAGGCTTACCAGGCTTTAGGAGAAGGCATCTTGAAGCAATCCAGCCATTGATGGAGTTGGGTGAAGTCGATTTCAGGCCAAAACGTTTTGATCTTGGCCGGAGCTTGCCGGAGAATTCTCTAGTGAAAAGCTCAGCTGAGTTTTGGGGCATAATACTCAGATCAACATGTTCTTTTTGCATTTTTCTTTTCTCAAAAAGAGCCAGAACCTAACATTTATACAAGTAGCCATGCATTAAATGCCGCATGGTTCCGGTCTCTCCATTTTCCTAACAGAATTGCTTCTCTACCTTGTCTTACTCTGGTCTCCAATGTGTCGAAAAATCCACTCTAAATTAATAAAACATGCTCTACCATTTAAAGATTTTTTCCATCTGGAGAAATTATTTGGTGATCCCCAACTTTACCATGTAGCATGAAAAACACCGATCAAATTGTTAGAAAATAATTAAACAAGCGTTAATCACCACAGTGATTATCATAATTATTAGTGATTATATAACAATCTTATAAATCATTATTTTTCACCACATGACTAGGACCATTTAAATTTCTTTTTCCTCTGAACCAAAGTTGATGGATCATTGTAATCCCTGATGTTTCCAAGTTGAAACTACCACAGAGCAGAAGATTGGCCATGTTGCCCTCTTCTTCTCCTACTCTTCCCTTGCATTTCTTTTTACCATGGAGGGATTTATGAGGAAGGGGGCGGAACCCATTAACTCCCAACAAATTTTACTTAATGTAATCTATTCTATTAAGCTATTTTATTTTTCTTTCCCAATGAATTCTTTAATTCTTTTATCAAATTTCACCATCTCTCACACAAATTTTCTAAAACTGTTCATATATTTAACTCTCCTCCTTCTTTCTCTTTCTACGAAAAAACAACAGCAAGATTCACAAAGGTTATATATCTTATCATTTTTTTCTTTTTTTGTTGCTGAGAATTAATTACTTTCACTTTTACAGTGGTCTAGTTACACGAGGTTCAATGGTGAAGTGCTGCAATATGACGCGGGTAATCGAGGGTTCTCAAATGAACATGGGGACGACAGCTCAATTTGGTGAAAATAAGGGACCAGAAACATCTGCAATTCGACAGTAAAATAACATTGGGTCATTGTCTATCTTCAATTCTCTGTTAGGAAAAACAACGTGCCGTCATCATCAATCACCCCATTCACGCGTTTGCTTTAATGTTCATCGCAGTACTGCAATTCTTTTCTATCTCGATTTTCTCCTCCCTCAGCAGTTTAGAAGGAACCCTAGGCCAGAAAGGGTCTCTTTTGTGAAATCGAACTTACCCGTTTCGGCCCTTTGAACATCATAATGTTGAATTTCTGCAGATATCAATATAATGGATGGTGATGAGGTCAAAAACAAAATCGTAGTTAAATATGCTCTGTCTATAAATAATAAATGGTGATATAAGAACGTCTGTAGGCTTAAAAAGAGAGATAAAATGAGGATAAGAAGTTCTAATAATGATATTAATGATAATATTATCGTATCAAAAATATATTTCTTAAATAATTTATCAAGTGGGATAGGTTTATTTAATAAGATTAATTGAATGTGCAGTATGCATGCATCACATGCTGCTTGTGGTTGTGGATGAATATCTTCCATCGTGCCTTATCACAAACAAATTAATCCTAAATTTCACATTCTCTATCATTATGGTCTATATAAAGGTATTGTCGGGCGTCGGAAACCCTGTTGGTGGTTTCTGTTTTCCCTTTTCCCGAAAAGAAAACACGCTTATCTTGGGAACAAAGGCACAATCATTTGGGCAGTGAAGAAAACAGTCGGAAATGTTTTCCATTGTTCTCCCCTTTTTTTCCCATACATTATTTGCACACTGGACCACTAACCAAACTCTTCATCTTTAATGGAAAATCCCAAATCAAAATACGAAAAAAAGCGATATTTTTATTACAAAGGTACATGAGCTGAAGAGGTAAGAAAAAAATTAAAGAAGTAACCAAGATTAGAGACAGTCTATAATTCATGTACTTTTTTACACTGGACATTTGATCTTTAAGTAAACAACATACCACTCTATCAGCCAGAAATTTAATATTGGGATATTCGACTCTGGTTGGGCCCATTGCAAACAAAGAAGGGGTGAAAGACTCGGCCGACAATAAGTCTAACTCTATCGTGTCCTACATCTACATGTTATTCAGGATAAACTATTATCACTCATGGGTTATACAGCAAATGGGTACTCCCAATCAGCTCATTTTTCTCTTGCATTTAATTGAGTCTTTTAAGAAAAAGAATTCTCCATGCCTCAACTTAGGGGGGCAAATAGTCAATTGATTTCCTCTCACACGATTTCTTCTTGTGTGACACACTGTCACCCTTATATAATTTTGTGTATATGTATATGTATATATTCCCATTAATGACATGAAAGTATAATTATCGGGAAAAAAAAGAATTTAAATAAGTAGGAACAAAGGGAGATATTTTCATCAAAAGAAACAGACCATCCGATGTTACGGGCAAGTGATTCGGATGTGCATCAAGGATTCAAATGGTTGAGCGTAAATTCGAAAAGATTGTATAAGATGCAGATTCAATTATTGGACTTGACGACCAGGACAAACAGGTAACAGCTAGGTCAACTTTAATTATGATAAATATATTTAAACGAGCCTATCCTAATGGACATGGAACAACCAGAACAGGACAAAACAAAAGCATGTACAAACTTTAATTTGTTGGATTCATTGCACGTTGATAATAAGTTTGTTTTCTCAAACATTAATTCCACCACGAATTTTGTGGCATCTGATCCATTGGTGATGCCCACGAAGTGTTCTTTTGTAGGTGCATTTGTTCTGCTCACTCTTTTTTTTCATGGGAAAATCAGAATTTCGAAGAGATGGAAAAAAAATTCATAAAAATTGTTGGATTCATTCTTTTTAATTTCTTAATTGATTATGAATTGTAAATTAAAATATCGAAAGATCCAATGACTAGGTGGAATAAACTTCCCTATTTTATAGGTTTATTATCAGTCATCATATTCGAGAAACCCTAAATGTACACACACACACACGGGGGTAAGAACCCTCACTAGTTTTTTTATTAGGAATAGAAAGAGTACCTTGGATGAGTCAAAAACTGGTGGGTATCTGTGCATTGTACGGTATTTTTCTAGGCCTTCGTCTGCATTTGAAAAATAATTTTTTTAAAAAAAGGGAAAATGCAGAAATTAAGATAATTGTTACTATGGAATCATACATAGAGTATTGGATATATATATATATATATATAATTCCGTACTTGCAATTAAAAATTCTAATTTAATTAAAATAGGATAGATTCCAGTTACCAGCACCGTAGTTCTTTGCCCATGGACAATTAATTAAGCCTCTTTCTAATTTCAAATATATATATATATATATATTGAAAATGTGCTATTTTCATATTTTCTATGGGTTTGGAATTTTTTAAATTTTTGAATTTTAAAATTAAAAATAGCATGTACAGGAGGTGGCAATCGCCTTTTCAACTGTACTCTTATTTACTAATTCTGATATTATCTCCTTCTATCCATTTTACTCCTCTTCATTCTTCTCCATCTTAGGTAGATATTTTAAATCAGTCGATCATATATAATGTAAAGGAGGATTGCTTAATATCATAAATAAACAAAAGGGGAAAAAAATAAATCAATGGTGGTAAAGTAGAGTAAAAAAGTTGGGACAATGTGTGCACCAAAGTGAAGCCAAAATCACATGCAATGTGGGGGGGGAATATTCTACTCGCGATGCATCTGGTGAGCAAGAACAGGTGAGGGGAGGATTATTAGAACGTGGACCCATTGGACATGGATTTATGCTCTTGAAACTACTCCCACTGACAAATTTAGGTGAACGCATAAAGTCCGCTCCTCGCGGATTGGATGCTCATAATAATCCCGACGACGATGATGAGGACGCTTCCTCCATGACAAGACACCACTTCCGGTCTCCCTCGGCACGTTCAGCTTTTATCTCAATATCCAGACCTCTCGGCTGGCTGGCTGGCTGGCTGGCTGGCTGTAGGAAGAAACGTGACCCCTTCGATTGGAATTTGGGATTCGCTTAGGTGTCACCATAGTAGAAGGGATTACTTTTCGGAGGATTGATATCCCCCATTGTAGACAAAAAAAAAAAAAATCTTAATAAAATCCAATCAAATTTTTTTTTTGTCTAACCTCGTTCCCTGATTGGATTAGAATTAAATGACAAAACAAGATAAATAAATCAAAACAAATTTTGGATTCAATATTTCCAGGCAAGCAAATCTGAACAGTGTTGTCCTGCCCACCCGACACATACAGATTGCGTCCAGTGTTTCCATGTATATAATGAAAATCGTCACCTTAAAATCAATTAGAAAATGACAATTATGCCGGCGGAATCCCAGAGAAGAAAATGAAATGAAGAAACTCACTTGCACATGTATCATAGACTTGGGCTTAGTTCTGTACTATGTCTACTATATACAGAAAGGTTGAGTAGGCTAGTTTTAACTAGAACCGCTCGAGCGGTCTTTTAAACTGGTGCGTAACCGCTCTTATTGAGTTAATGGATGATTACAGACCGAGTCCAAGAAATAAGCGGGTCAAACCAAAACCTACCCAACACATTTTTCTCATTGAACCAGCTCAAAATTGTTGTGAAACTGGTTTGGACCGTCACAAAACTTGCAAAAAATAGTTAATTATTGATCTATTCATTTTAAATAATTAAAAAAAAAAAGAGTCACGATTCACTATTCAAACTGGTACAAAGTATGAATCAGCTAGCTTAAACCTTGTTCTAGACCGGTTCATAATTTCCTAAATCTTAACTTATAATTGACCAACTAATTATATTTAAATAGTCAAATGATTTCAAACATGTTTAGAATGGACGCAAACTACCCATTTAATATTTCTAGCTATACAGTGAATTGCCTCACATGTAGAGCTTATACATGCGGCACGTAAGTACATATGTCAAATTCACATTATAATATTAAAGTATTAATACATACTTTTTCCTAAGAAATTAATTGTCTGGGGAACCGATCAAGCGAACGACACCCTAACGTGCAAGGATCTCTGTTTATTTATTCATTTTTTTAATATTTTTATCCAGCTGGTTTAGAACAACAAAGTGTGAATTTAAATAAGAAAAAAAAATAGCTCAACAAACTGTAGAAAAATACGTAAAATTAATCTAAAAACAGTGAAAGTGGATGTGAAGTAGTCACACGAAATCATACGTTTAAGTTTCAAATACGTAAAATTAATAATTGGCCTGCCTCTCGTTGTGAATGACCCCCAATTCTGTCCGGGCCATTAAAAATTGAACATTTTTCTAGCCATTAATTGTTTCATTCACAATAATAAAGAAATACTCTTATTAACCAATAATTTATTGTTCGTTTAGTTTTAAGTTTTAAATTGAAATAAAATCATTAAGAGTTATATATATACGTGTCCAAAATACGGTAAACAAGTTATATATATTATTTATTTTTATTATATATTAAAATCTATTCAATTGCTTATCATGGCAAAAATGACAACTTCGATACAGTGGCATTATATTTTGCCGACATGCCAGGTTAGTGGGTGGTTCACGTTACTAAATGACACGTTGACAAAATTTAACAGCATCATATCTATATTAACAAAACAAATTCTAATGGATAATAAAAGTTAACATGTACAAGTTATTTAGTGATTTTAAAGCGTAAAAATTTTAATTATTATATTTTAAAAATATATAGAACGTATAAATCTGAGAAGAATACGGAAGTAGGAGAAGTGGAAATCGAGGGATATATATAGCAAGAAAAATCAATTAAAAAAACGGGAGTCCAAAATTCAGGATTTCATGGTGTGTAAAAAGGGGGAAAAATTTTTGTCCTTTTAACCTTTTTATGGTGAAACTTTTTTGAACTCTTTTATTTGGGTAAAAACATTTTACCTTTTTTTTAATGTAATATAAATGTGTGGTGATTATCCTGTTCTTAATGCCTGGGCTATGTGGCATCCTTATTGCCAGCCAAAAAGATGTCCCAACCCACCCAATCTCCCTCCTCTGCTGCATCAATATAAAATGTTTAGTATCTAGAAGTTTTAAAAATTCCAACTTTCTCAATTTTGAGTCGGATGAACATGTTAGAAGAACACAATAAGAAGCAAAACTCTACGGGGTCCAAAATTTTTAAAATTTTCAAATTCAAATCAAAATTTCTTTTAATGAGGAGACATCGACCGGTAATCGAGATTTAGTCCTCTGCCATCCTTACATAACATCGAAGAACCTCCACTCTTCAGTTCCCACCGTAAAAATCTACCCAACCTTCTCCCTCCCTCCCTCCCTCTCTCTCTCTCTCTCTCTCTCTCTCTCTCTCTCTCGTCTCTGGTGGACACTCCGAGCAGCATCCCTTCGCAGCTTCGAAGTAGGACAATGTCTCCCAAACGCTGCAATCTGAAAGAGAAGATCGGCAATGGCAGCAGCCTTCCGAACTCGCCAGAGTTCGAGTTCTGGAGCATGGTCCCGAACCCGGCAGTGCCCGAGCCGGACGGGATACTCTCCGCAGACGAGCTCTTCTCAGACGGCATCCTCCTCCCCCTCGACCTCGTCTCCCTCGCCCGCACCTCAGCCGGCTCGAACCAGCACGAGGCTCCTTCCGCGGTGGCAGAACCGGAGGCTAGACCCGGTCCGATTCCAGAGACAGCCACCGGTTCGAACCGGTGGAAGGACATCTTCAAGAAGAACGACAAGAAGAGCCCACTGAACGAACAAGTTGAAGACTTTGGGACTCGTGGTCAGCTCTCCCTCTCTCTGCGTTAAATTTCTTCTATTTAATTTCAAATAAATTTTATAAATAGTATTCAAAACAAAAGTGATCGATCGATTAAGCTTTTTAATTTCGCTTTTGTCATGTCTGCGTTAATGTGTTGGAAATATAATTTTTTGATCAACAAGATGGAGTATATTTTCGTGTAAAGTTTACCTTTTTCAGTAACCTGAATTATTTATTAATTTTCAATAATTTCTGGAAATTAAGAAATAAACTTGTTGAGAATTTAATTTAGAGTAGCGTAAAAGCATTTTCGAAATAATTGACTGTCTTCAAATTTATCAAAACTGTTATTTTCTTTTCTCGAATTAATTGCTAAAAAATAATTTTAACAGAATATCAAATTGCTAATATTTTTAAAACTAATTTGAAAGAGAAGCTAATTAAATTATTTTCCCATTTAAAGGAAAAGAGAAGCAAAGTAAAGAGAGACTCGACAAGGAGAAGAAGGAGAAGCGAAGCCGCTCAGGGTCGGGCACGCCCGAGCTGAACATAAACATCTGGCCCTTCTCCCGGAGCAGGTCCGCCGGGAACGGCCGAACGCGACCCGTGATGCGACTGGGAGCCCCATCGACCCGGAAAGTAAGCAGCGCCCCTTGCTCGAGGAGCAACTCGGCCGGAGAATCCAAGTCTTCAAAGAATGTTAATAGCTACAGATTGCCCAGCAGCCCGGGTCGGGTCGGGGTTCATGTAGGTCGCAGCAGCCCCATCTGGCAGCCAAGGCGAGGCGGGGCCTCAACTTCGGGCTCCCGGTGCTACACCGCCGTCGACCCTGTGGTTCAGCCGATACCCTGGAAGGGAGGAAGTGGCAATAATAAGAAGGATCGTAACGCAACAAAAGCCCGGGTTTTGAATTTGAGTGTACCATCGCATATCGCATCAGCAGCCCAGCTCGGCTGCAGTACAAGTGTAGCCGATGGCGGAGCCACCGGTCGCGGCGGTGGCAGTAGTTTATTTAACCTGCGAGGACTGTTTACTAAGAAAGTGCATTAATCAATTAACTTTATGCATCCATTTGTAAGAATTTTCTATTTGTGTATTTTTAAAGTGTGTTAAAAGATTATTGTTATTGTAATCCATTAACTTTATGCACCCATAATTTAATTCAAATATTGTTATATTATAAGTAATATTAAAGATTATTTAAAAAATAGAATTATATTAAAGTTTTATAAATTATGGGTTGAAAGATGTATGATATTTGAAAAAAAAATGTAAAGTTATGATAGAATTCAATGAATATAAATAAAAATATCTACAATGTTTTATTCCTCAATTATTAATTTATTGTTCTTAGCACCTGGAACGAAAAAAGGACTAATAATCTCTGTCCCTGCCAAAAGTCGAATCATGTAATTGATTATTTCAGGTACTTATATAAAGTATAAAAATATAAAAGAAATAAGTACCCTAATTTATCTAATTTATCAGTTTAAATTTTAAAATTAAACATAATCTTAATATTATATAAGTATAATATGTAAATTGTATGGACGCACAGGGTATTCCACGCTTTCTACTTTTGGGACATCATGCGAGAGGGGCAGCATTATGGTCCTCATCGTCCCAGGAGAGAGCGGTTAGTTCACTTGCTTTGCTTCAGGTTCAATTTATCAGGGCCGTAAGAATTAAAAAGAGATAATCAATGCCACCCCCCTTTTAAATGTGATTCTTTTGGCAACCCAAGTAAAAAAAATGGGTAAAGCATGCGAAAGAATGCAGCTAAACTATTCTCTCTCGAACTCCTGTTGGAAGAACAAGAAAAGTGAGGTTTGAGATGGCAATGGATCCTACTTGTTTACGAGAGCTTGGTCAGAGAGCGATGTTACCAGCAAAAATGTTTTGAGTGTCTAGCTAGGCTTTGTAGTTCGAGGACTGGAAATTAAATGCTGACAACACTCTCTCGATGTGCAGTCTTTCTTTTCTGTCAGGTTGGATTGAGAATCGGATGCGTTTGATTGGAAGCAATCCACTAGGTCCTTTCTATCGATGAAGATGGCGTGCTGCCTTCATCTCTTTTGCGAGTTCGGAGACCTTACGTACACACCTTCCATCCTCTCCTTGTTCATATTTCGCGGTTGCCAAAGAGAGTTCAGCATGATAGCAGTTTGCAAAACGAGAGAATGGCACTTAACGCGGGGGATTTGAAGGATCCGCTCTTCAAGGACTTGCATGGAGAAAAGATCGGGCGAAGATCCTGATTTCTCCGTTAAATACTTAAATGGGTAATACATTCAATTAATAAATAATGTACAGATTGGATTTCGGGTTCGAAGATCATCTGCTTTCAAGTTTTAGAGTAAGTTCCGACTGATGGAGGATCAGACTTTTTACTGTTTCAACTGATGTTTTTGACGTATTTTATCTGACTGCTGTTGCATTCCGATGCAGAGGTGTGCCATGGCGCTCGAGCACCAAAGGGTTCGGCGTGTGTTTTATGCATTTCCAAACACGAGTGCTGGAGCTTTAGGGAGCGTCCAGAGGCTTCAGGGAGAGAAGAGCATCAGTCATCACCAACTATGCTGTGTTGAGGGCCTTCGTGCCACAAGAATATCTTGGGAGTGCATCAATTTCTCTGTCATAGTCTTGAGGCGCCCGAGATTATTTAACCAAGTTATTCATCTGGAAGGAAGAGGCGAGCATTTCCTTCTACATTCTTGTAACCTATACAGCCGCAGCTCTGGGAATAGCTAGTCTCGTTAGAGATGAGGACAGCCGGGGTACAAGCAACTGCAGAACTCCTCCACTGTAGTCATGCCGACTGTGAGAAGATGCAATGAGTTCCTATCCCGATGTTCAACGAGGGATATTCAAGTATGAACACCCTTTACTTAAGAATGCTTCCTCGAACGTTTCTTTTTTAAAATCTTGCTGCTTAAGGAAGCGCTTGCTCCTTTCTTGTTGGACAAGCCTACTCCTAGCTCAGTAGGAGTTCATATATGCACCTTGTGCGAAAGCAGGCAAGTTTGTTCATGTTCTGCAATTTAATGATCAGTTCTCGGCTCCTCAGGCTGCTATCTCGCTCTCTAAAAAAACAACTGGAAGACCAGAGAAGTACTTCCACGAACTGATTCTTAGCAGATCTTCGAGTAACAAGGAGTGACCCAACAACTAAATTTGGTACTACTTCCGATTCTTCAACACTCATTGAATCGTAAGATTCAGCCCCATGGCTATCTCTGGATATTCTTTTCCGGAATCTCACTAGTTAAGACTTCATGGGATCTGTCCTTCACCGTAGGAATCTCCTTATGAACAGCGTCTGTTATCCTATCCTTGAGATGAGTTTCCCCGCTGCCTCTCTCCTCAGTCTGAGTCCACAGGATTCCTACCAAAACAAGCCAAAAAATTCTAAACTTTGAAAGGTCTAAAACCGTCTTGTTGCGAGTTGTGTCCCACGCGAATAATGGCGGTTGATGGGGATGGATTCTCCGCAGAATAACTCCAAGAATTCTAATCTTTGAAAGGTATGCAAATGTTGTTGCTGCAGTCTGCAGTCGTCGTCCGTTCTTCAAGTACCCGCAAGAAGCTTCATTATTGCCTTGCCCGCCCATCGCAATACCCACTGCCACTACTTCAGCCCACAGCGATCACCTGTTTTGCTCTCCACTAACCTTAAAAAGAGAGAGCTTTTGACAAGGTTTGTTGGAGCAGACACGATGACGATGTTGAGCATCTCGTGAGTTAAGTGAGTATTACCAAGTAAAATCAAATCCCTACTTATTTATGACGATATATGATATCCCAATTGAACCAGTTTTCTTACTTAAATCAATCGTGATTGAACATCGCTCATTTACGGTGAATACTTACACAATATATGCTGTAAAGCCCACCGATGACAGTAAATCGAGCCGAAATCATTTTTGTGCCAGTTGGAGAACAACATCCCCCGAATCTCCTTTCTCGAAAAAGGACATGTCTAAGCTAGAAGATACTCTGCCGAGAGATTAAATGGGTCATGGCCTGTTAAACCTGACATTTTGGGCCGAGCTAGGCAACAAAACAGGCCTTAGGCCCATTGGCACAAGGGCTTGTGAGCATTCAAATTGTATAGACGGATACCGTCTTCTACTCCAAGATAGCACTTGTATGCCTTACCTTTTGCTTCTTTTAATGCGAGATGAAACCACGTGCCTTAATAGAAATTAAGCAGCAAGACGGAATGGAGACTGCCGGGACGAATTTATGTCAGATGTAAAACCTCAGAAAAGTTCAGTCGCTCGCCGTTCACCAGAGAAAAATTATAACTTTTTTTAAAGAAGTAGCTTTTTGAATTGAAATTATAAGTTCTTTCTCCAAAATATGTAAGCATAATGTATGAGATTGCGAGTGATTGAAGTCAAGTCACCCCATCTTAAATTTTCAAGAATTCAAAGAAGGGACAATTTAAAAAAAGGTTTTAAATGAAATAAATTTCCAAAAATACAGATAAATTTTGTAAAAATTTAAATTACATTCTAGGGTTTTGTTCCGAGTCAATCTATCTTTGCCGTGCAGCTAGATCACGCCTCGGCGTAGTATAAAGAGAGTCCCCGGTTCCTTGAGATCGGATCTCAAAATATATTCTCAGTGGCACGAAAAAGCAAGACGCTGTCGGCCAAATATAAGCTAGTCGTTGCTGCCGAATCCCAATATTCGTTCCCCTTTTCATTAGTTAAAGTACGTTCATATGTATGTACGATCCTTCATCCTCTTGTCGTCGTATGGGTTGGGTTATGTTCTAGGTATTTATGCAGAGCGCGCATCACCGTGGCATGATGCGCGATCAAAGTTCGATGTCGCCTGGAAAATCTTTTAGGACTTTTGCTAATTACAGAAGATTATACGGTGCACTCAACCTGGATTAACTGAAATTATTCGCACTTTTTCGCATACAAAAGGTTACGGGTTTGGGTCTACCCTGTCCGAAATTAGACTAATAAACATCTGTTGCACTTTTGGATATTACAAATACTCAAATACTGTGTTACATATTGTGGTGGACTTATAAAAGCTCGAGGGATGTCCACCTAAAAAAATTAAACTTAACCCTAATATCTATTAGGTGAAATTCTTGGAGGGGTGATTTTTTTATTTATTAGATTGGAAAACAAAATACATAAAATATAAAATTATTAGAACATACTAGTCAAATCAATATAAGTCGTCGCTCAAGCACACTCTTTCTGGCATTGATTTTGATATTTAAACTTATCATTAAAAATTAGTTCCTCGTCTTTCCGTCATTTCATCCACTTGAAACCCTCCCAAACGTCTTCGCTGCCGAAACTTTGGATCATCCAAACCGGTCGGTCTTTCACAATTTTTTAAATCACTGGTGCACTTCGATCTAGATAGGGTTTTCAACTTGGCAAGATCTTAGACTTATGCAATGAACAGGAGGAATAGTAAACCTTTGGATGAGTTTTTTAATGTATTGAGACGGAAATCATAAGATCTGAAGACCTGAGAGTGGGGAAGAGATCGATGAAGAAAAGAGCAAAGGTGGCTGGACGCGTGCTGTTGCAAAATGGAGGCCTGAAATGACCTTGTCCCACAGAATTATGTTGCGGCACTGGAAGTGCATAATCATCTCGCAGTTTGCGCGTGCCACGACCTGGTGCTATTACAAACTCTACCCAATTAAAGTTTTGCGGTCCGAAACTCCTCTGAGTTAAAGATTTCTAGTACGTGACCATATTTTGACATTTTGAGGAGAGCAGTAGGGCCATATTTCGACATTTTTTAGGTTTTAGCTAGGTCTATGAGTTACCTGCTGAAGTGTTGTATATCAAATAGAGGATGTAATTGCTCGTGCTGCATCATCTTTCCGAGAAATCCCATGCATTATGCGAAATTCTTGAATTTAGGAAGAGAAACGTGACAATGCAGAGATTAAGATTCAAATCCTTCCCGGATAGGCGGGGTTCTAATGCGGGATCAGAAGGGAGCCGAGACAATTTTGTAAGTTGTAATAATGTCATGTTGATCTAGTTTGTGAATTTGGAGACTCTGTGCTATGAACATTTTCCTCCGTGTCTGAGGATTTCTTCGGACAATTCTCAATGTTTGGTTTTAAATGTATCTGTTGCTTAATCTCGCGGCATTACGACTACCCTGTGTCTTGTGCTTAACGCAAATGATTCCATTCGAGCCATAAAATCACCGAAATGGGAACAACCCTTTTGTGCGTTTACCTGATCAGCCAACAAATCAATAAAAGGACAGAAAAAAAAAACCCTAATCAGTCGATGCCAGGCTACCACAGCAATTTTCGGGTGGAAAGAAAATCGTGCCTAGATACAGTGCAATCGCCACTAAGAGAGAAATGACGATGATAAAAGCATATCAAATCCCCCAAAAAAAAAGCATACACTTCTTTTTATAGAATTTTTCTCAATGGATGTCTATACCCATCGACAGATTAACGTCAATCTTGTCTGTAGCCCCACCCTCTACCTTAGTGATGTCTTGTTTAGGGCAAAATTGAAATTTCATGTGGCGTGGGCACCGGTGTATGAGGTTACCATCACAGTGGCAAAGGGCATAGGTTTTTTTTGTGTACGGAGCAGGGCTAAAGCCGAAGGAAAATAAATGTATATCTCGGAAAACAAATAGTAAAGACCACGTAATCGGTGTCGAGGAGATGCTCAATAATAGCGTTGATATTTCACTTGGAGATTCTCCAAATATGGAGTTGCTAAAGCAAAAGGCATAATTAGATATGTGTTCTTTTTAATACACAAATTTTTAATTATAACTAACGATATAACATTGGATAATCTTATTCTTTAAATTTTTTTTTTTTATAAGTTCTTGAATGTATCTAACATATTAAGAAGGTATGCAAGTTCTCTCACTTAAAACTAGAAAAATACTTTACAACCCTCAAAATTAAATTCCAAAAGCCAGAGTTAATAACCCAGCAATAACCCTTTTTGAAGTTTTAATTTTTGTGAAAGAATTTTATCCTTTATTAAATTGGTTCTAACAAATTTAAATTTACTTAATTTTTTATATTAGGTAATATACATTAAAAAAAAAGAAGCTAGTGTTAAATACCCTATACGTTTTGATCTTACCAACACGATCGCATCAACGTTCTACTTATACCGTCACTAGTGTACTGCCCGATATCGGCAGTGCAATATATATATATATATATATATATATATACACACACACATAAGTATCGGCAACAACATTTGATCTACGTATATGTGGGTGTTTTGTATACCGTATATGATGTAACCGGTCTACCAGGGGACTCTTTCCTTTCAATTAGACCAATACGATGTGATATTTTCTTATAAATAGTCTAGAAAGATTCAAATTCCTTATCGGCATATGAAGTCACCATTGATTCGGAGGTCAAGACTCAGACCGAAGGAACTCTTAGTTAGAAAAAAAGATTTATTATTTATAACTTATTCTTCTGTTTCTATTAATGTTAATATTTGGTAAGATAAAATAGAATGAAAATTATTTTTATTCTTTTTTGTTCTATATTTTCATATCTTTATGCTTTTGATAATTCACATGTCTAGTTCATTAAAAAGAATTTTACACTAAAATTAATGAAATAAGTATTCCTTCAAAAATTCACTAATAATTATTCTATTATTTTTTATCAAATGTATGTCAAATTAATTCTTCCATATCTTTACAATTATTATAAAAATATGTTAATAACTTTTTTAATTATATAAGATATATATAAGTTTTAAAATAATAAAATAAGAAGAAAATAACATGTGAATTCTATAATAATAATTAAATTTATAATATTTTTATTATTAAAATAAAGACGATGCTATTACCCAACACCCTTTTCCTCCCTTCCTAATCACTTTCAAGTTCTCACATTTTACTCTATCTAATTGTCTCTCATAAGCTAAAAGGGATTCGCCCTTCACTACAATATCTAGATTGTATGATACGGCTATAATCACCTTACTGTGATCTTTGATTAAATTATTATTTGTTACTTATGCATTATCAAAATTTTAAAAATTTACTAAACCCTATTAATCTATCTTAAATGGGCTTGGAATGGTAAGAAATAAAACCATTTCAAGATAAAAATTTTTGATTCCTAAAACTTAAAATTTTATTTAAATTAAAACAATCAAATCGATCCAAGGACAAAGTTAGGAACGACATATTCTCTCTCTGTTTGTTCTTTTTGAAGATGTAAGATTAATTAAGTATAATTAACGAGATGAAGATGACCAAGTCAATGGTTGTCAAAATCAGACACAGTTGTAGTGACTAAAGTCACCATCACCAGCTAAATGACTTGAGATTGAGACGACTGCCCCCTTGAACCCTGAAAAGAAAGCAACCATTACGCCCCACTCCATAATGGTCCAAGAGTTTTCCTCCTTTTTAGCTGTAAAAGGTTGCGTCAAGATGAGATCGTCCCACTGGCCACATCCCTCACTAGGAAAATCAAATCAATTTGGATACATGATTATGATTGAGGCAACTTACTCACGGGATTAGTTTTTATCTTGAACATATATACCTTCATTTTACTGTGGAAATACCCAGAGAAAGTAGATCAAAATGGAAACAACTCAAATTCAATTCTGTAGGTCATTTCTTATATTAGGTTACATTAGTCACAAGCAGTACAGGGCCGATAATACTGCAACCTTAACAAAACAGAGTTCAGTGGTCCTAAAATGACTCTACTGTGCTGCTTTATGTTCTATCACCTGGCTGCCAAGTCCGTGGCATCTCCCCTGTTCTTTCTCGAGATTAGTCTATTTTGTTTGTTGGATTATTAGCTAGTTTACATACTTGTAAAACCCTCACGTGTAGGGACACTTTATGGATGTGTCACTTGAGTGCTTTGAACTTCTATTGTTCTGGGAGGACAATCGAGACCAATCCCATCTGATTGCCTCGCAATGGAGGAGGAATAAAACGGGGTAATCGGACAGTTCGAGAAGGCGTGGCATGCCCCGCTCTACCACCAAATTGTCTAGTTAGCTTATGCATCTCAATATCTTTCATTCTTTCTTACGGAGGAACATGCCCATCTAAAATGGACAGTGGAAGGGGAGATTGAAAACACACGATGAATCTTATTAGCAAGAACTGAAATGGGAGCATGCATTTGGATCTCAAGCGATGGAAAATTGGTTTTATATGTAATGAATTTATCACAAAATTTGTATTACCTGATATCACAATATAATATTATTAACACAACCACTTTGACGCCAATTTTATAAAATTTTAGTGATTCTAATATTTTTAGGTTTATATTTTTCTTTAGGATTTATATTTTTCTTATTAGGGTTTTTAAGATTATTTATACTTTTTTTCAATTTTTATTAGACATTATTAAGTTATGTATATTAAATTATTTGATCATGATACTACGTAATGTGATATAATAATGTGGTAGGCTGTTAGACAGGCCTTTGGAGACCAGTCATTATTCCAAGCCTCTATTCTTATCCATCCGATAGTCAATACTGACTACTCTTATTATAAACTACTGCCAACGTAATTAACTATCGAGAGAGTATGAAATAATACTAAAATTTAAGAGGATTAGATATTATTATTTATTAATTTAAATGTTTTGGTTCCTAGGTGAATTTTAACTATTATAAGGTTTGTGGACAATTTTACACTAAATTTATCCTGATAGGGTCAAAACCAGTAGAGGACCTCCAGAGCGCATCTTTATCGCAAGGTTTTCGTATGCTTATGATTCTAATTCTGTTAATGGAAAACTTATTACAGTGATTAAAAGGCAATTAACTTTATGATGATCCGATGAGCAGACGAAAGGTTTAGGTTTTTAAGGCTTAAAACTAAATGGGGGTGGGAGATGCTTTAATCATTGATTAGGTTATGACCAGATGAGCTGGAGGTAATTAGTACAATATATATATATATATGCCTGCGTCGATGTTTTTTAACAGTACTTTATTGGGTTGAATGAACGAGTTAGCAGTTATACATATATACGTGTAAATTATATATATATATATATGTTTTTTTTATAAATAAGTTAACCTATTTATTCCGCTTTAAAATTTTAGTTTCATTATATTATTAAATTTTATTTATCATCAGTAATTAAATATGTGTTAGTTATTATTTATTAATATCTGAACATGATCATGTTAACATAATATATTGTATGAGTAACCTACTTATCACATCTGTCACACTATTATTTTTGTCACTTTAATAAATAAATGTACAATTAATATATAATTTTTAAAAAATTAGAATTTATTTATAAAGCAGAATTTTAAAATTTTCACTAATTCGACGTATTTCAAAAGCCCACCGGTGGTGGACTCAGAGGATCGATGCAGATGAATACTTCTACTAAAAACTCACTTTCCTTTCAAGGTACTTGCTGACATGTAAAAAAATTCAATTAATTAGTTAATTATATTGTTCTGATTTGATCTATTGCAATCCTAAACTTTCTTTATCCCTAAGATTAAAACTTAAAATATTAGTTAAGATATAGAGACTTGGAATTATTGTTGTACAGATCGTTCAATATTCCTCCGTGCTCGAGCCGGGCAGCGAGCCAGGGACGGTCCCTACATCGAACGGTGGAAACATCCATCCAGAGGGTCATAGCATTCTCCCCACTGTGCTCCGTTTCATTGAAAGGGGACTGTCGATGGAGGTGACGTAAAGTCATTGGAAAAGACTGCTTGACAGAGGGAATAGCTTCCTTGCGTTCGTCTTCTCCAACACACACCCACACACCCCCACAGGAAAACCCTAATTTGCGTGTAGTGTTTATTGCTGGATACTTCACACCCCCTGTAGATCTTTTCTTGTACATATTAGATCATATCCGAAATCTAATGGCCACTCAATTAATTTGTGTAGTTATTTTAGTTCATAACTAATGTGATGTAGTAATTCATTATTAAAATTTCTGTCCTCTCATTAAATTTCCGTGTACCCTTGAATCATTTTAGACCCCTAAACCATAGTTTAAAAAACCGGACCGGGCCGGCCGG
>CXYZ01020035.1:369222-384342 GCA_900006705.1 Sonneratia caseolaris
TCAATTTATATTTAATTTGTTAATTATTTTTTTAAAAAGTAATCGAACTGGATAATCAAATAATAAAATCTGTTCAAAACAATTCGATTTAATAGTTATGTAATGGTTGTGACTCGAGGTTATAGTACCCAAATTGAACCGAACTAGTTTAATAGTTCAACAAGGTTCAGTTCGATTCAGCAAACCGAACCGAACCATGAGCATCGCTAGAGTAATTTTACAGAAAACAAAAAAAAACATTGTTGTTTTCCAACATCTAAGTTAGGACGAGGCTCCACCGGATATTTGCTTCAATGCCATCTTCTTCGGTAAACTCGGCTCCAATCTTAAATCCAAGGGGGACTAGAAAGTCACCAACCATGGCGGAAACACCTGCGACGCATTAGAGCCGAGGATGAGTTAATTGTTTGAATAATGATCGAAATCGAATGATAATACACAAGATGGTGGGCCACGTAATTATCGGGCCGGTCCAAATTGACTTGCCTATCGGAGAGCTCATCCAGTCTTATCCCACACGTGGCCGATTCGAGGCGCTGACTGTGGCTCGTGATTGAATTAAGGGCGAAGTTGATGACACGGCTAATAACCACGTCAGCATTACAACGTCGTCTGTGAACTATTGAGGACATACTGATGCAGATCCAATTAGACAGTAGGGTTGTTAAAAATGCAGTTCGGACCGGTTTAAAATAGGCTTGGAATCGTTAGATTCAGTTACGGTTTGGTCCGTTTACTTAACAGGTCGGTTCAGTTACGGATTACGGCTCATATGAATATGAATTAGTCCAAAACCGTTTACAAATGGTCTAGGCCAATTTAGCCGGTAAACCGTCCATAGTTTTAAATTAAAAAAATCCACTGAACAGTGTATATAAATAGTATTTCAACTGTATGGATAAATAATATTTTTATATGATGTGATAAACCATGCTTTAATTGGATCCCTCACTCATTTGGGGTTGTTGATTTTTTAATAAAATGTAAGAGATTGCGACACTTGACAGGGCAGAGTGCTATATAGTTCACAGTCCTGGTCGATTTCTTAACGGTTTTGTGCTGGTTTAATATGTTAACGGTTCTGGGTCGGTTCAATATGTTAATGGTCTGGATTAGTCACTGTTCAACGAGTCTATATTACTGACCCAATTCGTAATGCTCCTCAACCCAAATAGAGTGGTTACGAATAGGATTAGGGACGATCTGAACTAATTCTGGGTTTAGACGATCTGATTTTGGACCAACCCGTCTTGTTTAACAACTCTACTAAACAGTATACACATCCCATGTATGGAGGATTGTCTTTGAATATGTGTCCGCACATGCATATAACGTACACAAGTTTATACATCTATATAATATGATGCGCGCATCTGTGTCTGCATATACCTATACAAATTTTCCACGATTCACACCAACTGCCATAGCCATAGCCATAGCCCTTGCAAATCAAATTCGTCCAAGTCGTTGACTTGTAAAGCTCGGATTCAATTGCCAGCTGCCGAGTACAGAGCCAGACTAAAAGGCTGTATTGCGTGATTTTCCCGCACGTGAAGACCGGACCTCTTTGACTAGAATTTTCATTCTACAATTGAAGTGCTATATATAATACTTTATAGAGTTGAAATACAAATAAAATTAAAGGTGCCGCCACTCCAATAAATTGTGTCACTACTACTGTATCAATTTTTTTTTAAATATATTATGTCATATAAATTAAATAAAAATAGATATAATTATTTATTAATTTAAATTTTTAGATGAAAATAATATAATTTATTATGAACTTATAATAAATTTAATGTGGTATCAAAGTCAGTGGACTTGCATATCGTCCGGCTTGAATTCGGAAGCTCGTCTCATAGTTACTTGACATTAAGTTTGAGTATGGAAGAAAATTGCTTAGTTCGTAGTCAATTGTCCCTCTTATATCAAATTTGAAGAAAAATATCTGATTTGTGGACAGTTATTAAGAGTAAGTGTTGATATCTCATATAGACTAAATAAAGATAAAATTATGAACTTATACAAAAATTATATACTATTATAAAAAATGGAGTCAATATATTATAAGTTCATAATAAATTTAACTCTTCCAACTATAATTCTTCTATAATCTTCTCTCTACTTGAGTTATTGAGTGACCTAAAGAATTTCTCGGTAAAACGGCCCAACCCTGTAACTTAAGTGCGGCCCGGGAAGCCTAAATGGACTCAAGATTATTCCCAAACCGTGTGAAAGTTTCAACCTTAAACGTTCCCTCAGTAAAATCTTCCCATTATTTGGACCAAAAGAACATATTTTCATTAAGTCATAATAGTCGCAAACCGGTTCTCTGGAGAACTCTCTGGAAGTTTAAGTTCATGAAAGACTTAGAATCTTCTTATGGAGATTAATGAAATCGATCATCCCTTGGTGTCCATTTGCAGAAGAACTAGCTTGTCCCCCGTGTGACTGTGACGCTAGTTCCGATAATGCGGAGCACCTCTTTGATGGATGTCCGTATTACTGTGTTGCGTGGAGAGAATCAAAATAGAGGATCTGGAGCACAGATTTTTCTGGGAACGATGACAAATAACTGATTTTGTTCTTGAGGTTGCCACTTGAATGATTTTAAGTTGAACATCTTAAATGTGCATGAATTCCAACTCTTTTGGCATTCTCCTTCTATATGTGCTGTGGGATTATAGAAGTAAGGCTCTCTTCTCACAGGAAAAGATCGACCTGTGTTTTTCTTTTTTTCCTTTTATTTAAAAAGTCTGAACCAAGCTTTTGACGAGAACATAAGGTTCTTGCGTTAACAGAATCTGCAGGTTTTCGGGATGGACATCTGGAGTGAAAAAGAGAGCGTTCATGAAGAAGAGTTGCAGTGGATAACTACATATTAATACTCGATACAGCCTTCAAGATCGATACGGCACGCGTGGCTGGAGCATCTAGGAACAAGAGGAGATTCTGTCTACCATGGTGACAGCAACTGTCAGGTTTCTCCTTATCACATGCAAAGGCGAGGGCAGCTTTTGTTGGCCCCCTCAAGGCAAAAGCCCAGGGATGGACGGAGATTATGGTTCTCTCGGACTCACTTTGTGCCTGTTATAATGCTGCGAAACAGAAGATGAGATATTCCTTGGGATATTAAGAATACAGCTAGTGATACAGTAGAACTTGCTAATTCCTTTGATCGTTTTTGAGTTTATAGGGATGAGGGAGGGAGGAAAAGAGTATGGAGGCACACAATTGAGTATAAATAATAATAAATTTCGAATTGGATTATAATTGCTGAATATTTATTTGAAAATTTTCTTAAGTGTGTAAATAGAAATATTAATAAGTCTAGAAATCATAAAAATTATAAAAGAGGGAACAATCATCGAATACATGGAAAGATATCTCGTGCGATGGTGGTGCTATATAACATGTTTATATGATGGCAAGAACAGAAAAGGAAGCATGTGATATTTTAATAAATCTAAAAAAAAATCTAATTAGTCTAATCCATGTAATTAACCATTACCCATAAAAGTAAAGTTTGGAATGGACAACAATATGCAAATGTTACAAAAATTTCGGTGGAGAGAGTCGAGTCATCATATGGGTATCATCGAGGGTCGACATCATCTCATAACGTCCTTTCTTCTAATACGTTTGTTATTTTTTTTGCCTGTGAATTTCATCCACTCGACTCCATATCATAACATAATGGAATAAATGGCGCCACATAAGTTAACCTTGGTGTACATTATACTTATAAATAGCAATCGCACCAAATATTATCATTAGGCTAATTTCCACATGCCTCCTAGTCGTGGTAGGCCACTAGTATGCTGATAACATGTAGTATGTTACGTGCAGGCTTGGAAACTCTCAGGAGTGGATTAATGGCGGGCTCCGACTTTTATAATATACCGTCTAGTGAATTAATTGGTTGATATAACGTCATACACTATTAATATAAAATGACAATTCCATATAAAAAAAACATGCTTGTCTTTTCATGTTTAAGTTAGGACGAAACTCTATAGTTTTAAAAATAGGACCGTGCCAGTCGGTTAGACAAGGAACCGCCTACTCACCCAATTTGGTTCTCAGAAAAAAACCTAATTACACTTTAAATGATGTCAGTTTTAACTAAATTGGTTGGTTCTTAGTCTGATCGGTGAATTCAATTAAATTAGTAAAAAAATCGACTGACTTAAAAATAAAAAATAAAAAATTTATAATATATTTATTTTANTATAATAAATATATTAATAATTTTTATTATAAATTATATTAAATTATGATATTATATAAATTTATTATTAATATTATTTATTAAATATACCATTCGATTCATTGAACTTTCAATCTGACTTATGAACCTATGCTTATACCGGTCTAGGTCCAGTCCGGTCCGGTTTTATAACTATGCAAGGCTTCACCGGATAATTACCATATGATCTGCGCCAATGACATCTTCACCGTAAACTCGGCTCTAATCTTAAATCTAGGGAGACTAGAAAAACTCACCGGCCATGGCAATAAACATCGGTGCATTATGGAGGATGGATTAATCATTAGAGTAACAATTGAAATCGAATGATAATAAACGAACCGAGAATCGGCAGTGATAGATCTGATTAAGTTTAAGAGATTTTGTTTATGAGGAAAACTTAAGAGATAATTAATGTAATTAATATTAGTATTGACACATTATTTGGACAAAAATAAAAAAGGAAAGAACAAGCACGAGTACAGGTGGCGCATAGAAGGGTCTTCGGTCAAAGGGGCCCCACCGCGTCAACGAGAGGCCTCCCGTTGAAATTATCAGAAATGATCAGATATTTTCTGATCATGTTAACTGACTAAAAATAATAATAATTACTATAATAAGAAAAAAATGCCACAATTGGAATCAATTATAAGATGATAAGAATTATAATAATAATTTAAATTTTATTATTTAAAAAATTATATTTTACAATGAAATCTTATTCAATTGATGTACATGTTTTTATACGGAAATATTTCAATGGCAACCATTTTGTCTCTCCTCTGTCTTCAACGTAGGACACGTCTCCCTCTCTCATTCACTCTCTCTCTCTCTCTCTCAATATATAGAGATATTTGATTGGGATTCTCTCTCTCAGTATGTCTCTCAGTGGTTTTACCTATCAATCAATCTATGTATGTCCTGCTCTCAGTAGATTCGACCGCACCTGCATGGATAGAAGGTCTAATTCTGCCTCCCGCACAATCCAAACTCCAATCTGTTTCGTTCACAACCCGTTTCCATTCGATTAGCAGACGAAGACTCGTGCGTGAGCGACCCGCGATTCCAATTCGCCATTGATTTTACGATCAGGTAATTCCTTCCTCGCGATCAGGATATTGATTTTCTCCACCCCCCCATCCCCGACTTTCCCTCTTAGATTGATCGGATTCGGTGTCAGATTGGATCTGACGCCGTCGATTTTGATACCCGAGATGAGCTTTCACCTGTGATCGATGCTTCAATGTTCAGTTCAATGTTTTTGTGTGCTGTTCTCGCAGTCACCTCCTCGCGTTGACTTGGCTGTCTGTCGACGTCAATTTTCCTTCTGATTGGTGCTTAGGATTGTTATTATCAATAGAGTTTCTTGTCAGATTTTTCCTTGCGAATTTTTCCCTTCTCGCATTCTGGGCTAAGTTTCTAACGGTTGTTTTCCCAAAATTTCTCTGGGACGCTTTGTTGATTACTCACGGAAATGCTCAGAGATTATGTTCATGCAGTTAAACTATGTCCTTTTCTGTCTTCTGTATCTACTTGGATTACGTTTGCAAAAGAGTATGGAATTTATCCCGAGAAAGTGACGTCGCCCTTCCTCCGAGGCTCACAGTTCTTGGTTCCATCCTCGTCGATGGTTGGCTTGGCACCTAAAAAATATATATTGTTTTTAAACTCACGTTCTATTTTTTATCTGGAATATGATATATACACTCTTATCTTTTATTTGAGGTTGCATTCCTTAAAAAGTCCCACTCCTCAGGGAGAAATCACAATTTTATTATTTCAAACTTGATAGTTTATTCTATTTCATCTGGAGTCCTCTACGTGATTCCCTCTGGAGAGGCACTGGTCTTTCTTTTTGGTTTTTGATGGAAGAGAATGGGAACCATGATGTACTGTCTGTGTCGAATGTCCGTTACTTTAGTTCAAACAGTTGTGCTTGAACTTAAAAAGAAATTGTCTTTGCAGCTTCGATGGCGGATATCTTGTTCCCAAAGCAACAGCAGTTCAGTCATTACAGTAATAAAGGTGTCCCGAGAATCATCCCGTCCCTGAATGTCCCGAAGCCTTTGAAGGAATCCAAGTTGCGGGACATTACGCAGCCTTCTATAATAAACATCTCATCTGATGAGGATGAGGAGGACAGAATAAAGGGGCCGATGGGACCTGTGACTCTGGCTGAGAAAAGGGCAGCTTCATCTCAGAAAAGGAAGTTAGACGTGGACCCTGATTTTCTTGGCAGTATGAAGATTGTGAAGCAGCGGCAATGTGATACAAGGAGGAAGAGTGCAGCATCTACAGGGTCTTGGACTAGTTCCGGAGAGGAATCAAGTATAAAAGATCATGGTAGGTCAACAGATTCCGTGTCTTCATCAGGCACAGAATCTTCTGGCAGAACAGGACGTGTCCTTGTTAGGAAGCAATTGAATGGCCTAAAGAAGAAGGGCAACCGAGTTGAGAATCTGGACAATAAGTCCTGTGACTACAATCTGGGGTTTCGGAACTCCACGACTGCGGTGAAGGTGGAGAGGCCACTGAAGGAATTGGGAGAAAAGAAGTCTTACCTGGTGAATCATTTGTGTATATCAAAGCCTGCACCAGCAGTTTCACGCGGGTTACCACCTTCAAGTAAGAAAGTTGAGACGCACGGTGACAGCAGATGCAAACCTGGGAACTCAAAGGTTAGGTTATTAGGACTTATCCTGTCTATTTATTTACGAAGCAGGAATAGCTGGTTGGTTTCGTTAGCTGATACATGTAATCTTTTCTAGTCACAGGCCTTTGGTGACCGTGTAAAGTGCCACCAATGCATGAAACCCGAGAGGAGAATTGTAGTTCCGTGCAAGAGCTGCAAGCAGAAATTTTACTGCATCCAGTGCATCAAACAATGGTATGATGATTATTTCCACTGTTTTTCGTACATTCAACTTTTCATGTAATGTATATTTATTTAACAGAACGAGCTCACATCTGGTTTTTATCCCCCTGACTGTTTCTAAAGGTATCCTGATATGTTGGAAGAAGAAATTGCGGAGCTTTGCCCATTCTGTCGAAGAAATTGCAACTGCAACAATTGCTTGCACTCTAGCGGCATGATAGAGGTTTGCTATCCATTATCAACTTTGTTATAAAAAAATCCGTGGAGACCAGAGACCAGAGACCAGAATAGATATCTGTGTATCCTTCCTTGCATCCTTGGTTGGGTAATTTCATTTTTCTTAGCATAGTTTTAACAAATGCAGACGCCAGAAATAAATATTGACGACTACGAGAAGGTTCATCATCTTCACTATCTGATGAGATCACTTCTTCCTTTTATAAGACTGATATGCGAAGAACAGTTTGAGGAGATAGAGACTGAAGCTTCCATTCTTGGTATATACTTTTAAACTCTGCTCACTACTTTACCCTTAAAAGGTTTCTGTTGACTACTGAAACGACTTCCTTTGTGCATGTTCAGGAAAATCAACCTCAGAAATTGAAGTCCCATACTCATTCTCCTATTCCGATGAGCGTATTTACTGGTAAGGATCTTCAAGTAAACTATTTCAAGTATATATTTCATGTCTATATAGGTACAGGTGTTGACGCTCATTGTAATTTTCTTTTTGGGTTTTTGGAGCAGTGATCATTGTGCTACCTCAATTCTAGATCTCCACCGAAGCTGCCCCAACTGTTCATTTGAGCTGTGTCTCAGTTGCTGTAAAGAAATTCGTAGAGGGATCCTGAAGGCCCGTTCAGAAATGAAGCTTCTCTATCAGGACAACGGCCAAGAGTACATCCACGGTGGAGATCCCCTGCCAGAAATGTATTCCTCACAAACTTCTCATAGCTCCAGTCAAGTTGATGAATCTTTGACGTGGAAATCCAACTGTGATGGGAGCATCACCTGCGCCCCAGAGCAAATGGGTGGCTGTGGTAAGTGTACTCTTGAGCTGAAGCGCATATGTTCTAAGGATTGGATCAGAGGTTTACTGAAGAGTGCTGAGAACTTGTTAGAGCTTTGTAGAACCGAACAGGCAAGTTGTCATAATGAGGGTGATTGGAGTAACTTACAGCAGTGGAGAAGAGCAGCCTCTAGAGATAACTCAGGTGACAATTGCTTGTATTGCCCTTCCTTGAGGGAGACGTTGACAAAAGGGGAGCTCATGCGCTTCCAGACTCAATGGGCCAAAGGGGAGCCTGTCATAGTCCGTAATGTATTGGAACAGTCAGCAGGACTCAGCTGGGAGCCCATGGTCATGTGGCGGGCCTTGTGTGAGCATGTAGACTCAGAAATCAGCTCGAGGACATCAGAAGTTCAGGCCATCGATTGTCTCGCTTGCTGCGAGGTTACTGAATTTCTTATGCCTAAAGATTTTGTTTGCTCTCACACAAGGTACTTATACTCTGAATGTGAAGCTGCAGGTGGAAATAACAACTCGGCAATTCTTCAAGGGTTACTCAGAGGGACGGACCTATCAAAATTATTGGCCTGAGATGTTGAAGCTAAAAGACTGGCCCCCTTCTGACAAGTTCGAGGATGTTTTGCCTCGCCACTGTGATGAGTTTATAAGTGCACTACCCTTCCAAATATACACTAACCCTAAGTCGGGCTTCCTCAACTTAGCCGTAAAGCTGCCAACAAATGTTTTGAAGCCTGACTTGGGCCCGAAATCTTACATTGCTTATGGTGTTCAGCAAGAGCTTGGTAGAGGGGACTCAGTCACTAAGCTACACTGTGATGTTTCTGATGCGGTATGCCTGACTTAAAAATCAGAATTTATTTATTGTCCCCCAAGAATGATTATGTGCTAAAAATTCTTTGGGGTTTTAAAAACAAGAAGTGGGGGGTGTCACAGTTTTTCTACCCTGGAAATGGTGTATAGTGGAATGTGCTCAAAGCTTTAGAAGCCAAAACATAATGTTAAAAAATGATTGCACATTAAAATTTTGGTTTTGTGTATAGAAAAGAGAAACAAATTTTCGTAGATCTCGTGTTCCCCGACATTGACTTTTGTGAAATCTTTTGCAGGTGAATATTTTGACTCATACAGCAGATGTACATTTAACAGAAGAGCAGCAATTGGCTGTTGAAAGATTGAAAAGGAGACACAGGCTGCAAGACATAAAAGAAGGCCTAGTTCAGGAAGATAAAGACAGGATACCGGAAGTAGAACTGTCTGAGGCCTACAGCAAACAAGAAGAGACAACTGAGAGACGAGGAGATGCTCTCTGGGACATTTTCCGGAGGGAGGATGTTCCAAAGTTGGAAGAATACCTCAGAAAGCATTACAGAGAGTTTAGGCACACATATTGCTCTCCAGTGGAGGAGGTAATAAATCTGCTGGAACACGAGATTGTGAATTCTTCTGCCCTTAAGTCTCGAAATTCTAGTGAAGACTAAAGTTTGTCTTATTAATGACCAGGTCGTCCATCCTATTCATGACCAGTCATTCTATCTTACTGCCAAGCACAAGAGAAAGTTGAAAGAAGAATATGGTAGTAATTATATTTCTTTCCTCATTTTTCTTCTTCAAGAAGTTATGCATAAAAAAAAGTTACGATAAAGCATTTACCATTTTGCAGGAGTTGAGGCATGGACATTTGAGCAGCATGTTGGAGAAGCTGTATTTATACCTGCAGGATGCCCCCATCAAGTCAGAAATCTTAAGGTAAAAGTCTGTTTGGTTGTTGGAAATTGTCTAAATTCTTGGTTCCTCATCTTGAAGAAGGTACAGATTTAATGTATATAAACATGAATCTCACGGATTTTCCCAATGCAGTCATGTACCAAAGTTGCTCTCGACTTTGTCTCTCCGGAGAACGTCCATGAGTGCTTTCGCCTGACTGAGGAGTTCAGGCAACTTCCTAGGAATCACAAGGTCCGAGAAGACAAACTAGAGGTATTCTTTCCTGACCATCTGACCCTACCTGAGATCTTTCACTTTACATATACTTTCCTCTGACTCGTTTATTCTCCTGTCTGCATAAAATAGATAAAGAAGATGGTAGTTTATGCAGTCCAACAAGCTGTTCAAGATCTACAAGGCTTGTTAAGGAAAAAGAAATGATGCCAAAGATGACGATTGGATTCCTCCATAGGACAAGAAGACATTGCAGAAAAAGCCGACTTTCTTTCCATTCAGATGGTTGAGAAAGATTCTCCACTTGCTTCCTTCCCGAGGTTCAGTTTCTGTCCGAGAAGATCAATTTTGCAGCCGGAGTAGGATTATAGTTAAGAACAGAAGTAGCGAGATAGAGGAAATCCTTCACTGCTAAACAGTTTTGCACCTGTTTTCTTGAGCATCAGTTCTCATGGAGCAACATAGGGAGGAAAAATCATCCTTCCGATCAATAAAAGTCCCGGAAGTTAGAGGCTTATGCCTCATTCCCTTTCCAATCTTCCGACCTGGCAGCCATGTGCACTGCTTTTACTTTCGTCCCACTCGTTAACATATGTACGTAATGGAAAACAGGGAAAGTACCATATGAATAAACATAGGGCACGATAAACTGGAACATGATATCAGACAATAAGAACCATTTGACACAATTTAGTTGATGTTTAGAACTAACTAGGGATCGTTGATAACTAGTTTGTTCAAACCCTTATTCTTGGATTCCTAACTTAATAAACTTTAATTTATCATGTTAGAAACATTCAATAAATTGGAGAAATTTCATGAAGAATATGCAACATATGAAAATTTTGCTTTAAGGTTTGAAACAACAACTATACTGAATTAATAAAAACGTGAAATGTTTATATTAAACTCAAACATGTTTCAATATGAACTTAGAATAAGCATTGTAATGTAAATGCCACGTAACACTCGGTTCTTACACATAGGAGAGAGTAGATCCGGGACCAGAATGTGGAACCGGTCCTCTTGAGCTAGGTTTTGAGTATCATGAAACATACAGGTTCCAAGAACCGATCCATCATAATCATAACTCATAATGACAAATAGATAAACAACCAATAAATTCCAGGTTTATTACAATTAACATCATCCATTCATGGTAATTTAATTGATATTTCCTATAATGTTTATCTTAAAGGTATTATTCGACTTAATCATGGATAAAGTCCAGGGTATATTTCTAATCTTAGGGACACCTCTTCTAAGGACAAAACTATGTAGTTCGTCGCACTCACAGTGGGTAACTTGTCGATGTCATCTGGGGCAAGAAGATAAAATTAAAAAAATCTCCCTCTTCTTCGATCAAAAGTTGAAAATCTCCTTCAGCTAATTACGATGGAAACAGAGAACAACACTACGAAATCCACATCCCTCAATAACAAAGATATAACATCAAAGTTATTTTATGCATGCATAAACAATGTCAAGAGTAGTTTCACTGTTCTGATGAGCTTGGGACGAATTTTGGGTCGAAATCCCTTAGCTTCCTCCCTAAACCCTACAAGATTTGACCTCTAATCCCTGAGCCCGTCTCACCATCCATAAGGGCCGAGGCTATCTATTATAGTGGAGTCGGTAAAAACTCCTTTGGGTTGCGCATGTTTGAGGGCAGTGTTTGTTTTGACGTAAAATGTAATGTAATTGATAAAATTTCTAAATTTAAAGTACACATAAGATGCTGTGCTTATAACTTACCACTATGATCACACATAGCCCCCATAAGGTTTTACTGCTCATAATATTGGTATTTCCCACAATCTAACAATACTTACATATCGAATATCTCATTAATCTAGTTGATTGTATCAACATAATATCACGAACATAACATTATGTAGTATAGCATTTAATGATACAATTAATTGCAATATGGTATTCTATAGGCTAAAGTTTAATGTAGTTAGTAAAATGTTTTCGTGTCTAAAACATATGAAATTCTTGATTATAGTCAAGTTACAACTATCCCATCTAAGCCTTCCAAACTATATAACTTTCTCAACAGAAAGGGTAGATCTAGGGCTCGATAGAGGTTTTTGTTTCTTGAGTGAAGGTGGACACAGACCCATCAAAGGTCCTCTCTTCGACCACCTAAGGTTGGTAGGCTTGTGGTGCCTATGGCAAGGCACCTGAGGAAGGTGGTCGACAAGTCGCTCCTCGACAGATCACCTAGCCCAAGCTAGGTTGTTGTAGCCTTGTGAGCCTGTTAATTCAGGCTAACTCGAAATTCCCAGTCTAGGCATGATTGTTTCATACTTTGATATGAACTAATAAAACAATTGTTTTCTAAATAAATTTAAATAAAATTTACGCTTAGAATATAAATTTTAAATGATATGATTGATCGATTAATTTAATTTTTATATTAATTTTAAGAAAATATTAAAATAAATATTAACATATAATTATTTATAATATAATTAATCAATATGTTCAATTTTCACAAATTTTCCCTTTTTTTTAAAGTAACGTTCATGCTTTTGGGATTGTACAAAAATTGTATGTTGGCTGGCCCCAACACCCTGGGCCCGCCATGGCTCTTTCGTGCTGTGCACAAATCGTGATACCATGCCGGGCTAACTCCATGAAAATCCCTTAAGTTATGGATCTCATAATTTATGAATTCAGATAAGTTAGTGCAAGTATATATACATATATATATATATAAGTGTATTTAAAGGAGAATCGAAATTTTGAATCTACACATCTTCACCAAGATCTTTTTTCTAAATCCAATATCAAAATTGACAATATGAGCGTAAAACTAAGTATTTGCATTTAATTTTGTAACTAATTTAGTTATGTATCAACTTTTTTTTTTAAAGTTTTATGTGTTTAAAATTATCAAAAGTTGAGTACTATTTAAAAATTTCCCAAAAAATTATATAGAACATTCAACTAAATGTCTAGCAAAAGACGACCTAATTCATCTATTGAGCACAAGTAATGCCAATCAAAGCATCAATATTGCAATGGAACAAAAGCCAATTTAGATTCATTAGTCTAAAACCCAGTAATTGCACTCACATTCTTATATATAGCCAATATCAATGTGAATTTTTTTGAATAGGAAACAAATAACCTAATTCTATTAGCCTGGAAGAAAAAGAAGAAGAAAAAAAAAAAGAAGAAAACCTCCATGAGCATATGTAAATATACCTGGAATTCATGACGGCAAGAACTCGCGTCCGCTTCAGCTCATCTTCTCCTCCAAATTCGTCACCGATAATCATCTTCCATCTTCCATGGGATGTCTGCCTTCATGGGCTGATGAAATATGAGAGAGAGAGAGAGAGGGGCGGAGAGTGGGGGAGGAGGGGCGGGGAGAAAGTTCTAGAGGTTTTGGATCTCCCTGGCAGTTGTGCAACTGTCAAAATATAAGACATCATGGTAGTTATCCAATTTATGACTAATTATCTCATTCAATTTTTCTATTCATTATTTTAATTTAATATTTGTCAAATTTCTATTAAAATAGTCTGGTCATCAACGATATTGTATGTTATTTCATGAAAATATGACATGACCATTATATAATTAAACGTTACCTTATATAACAATAAAAATATTATTATTTGTATATATTAAATAAAATAATCACAATAGATAAAAAGAAATTATTTCTTACTACTAGTCTTCACGTCACTTTAAATTAGAAATGTTAAATGGACTGGTATGGTTCGTAATTTGACCTTTCAAACCGAAAACTGGCCTAAACCACTGCTAACCTGGCACAAAACCACTCTTATTCGGTTGGGGGCAATCACATGCTAGTTCAAAAATATTGACTTGTTCAACCATAATCGGCACAAACTATTACCTATGTTGAACCAGTTCAGAATCATTGAAAACCGACTCTAACCTTGAAAATCTTGAAAATTAAATATCAGATTTTTTCGTGACAATTTAATATTTTTTTAAAATTAAAAAAGATGAACAATTTATGGGCCAAATCGGCACAAATCGTTAACCAACCCGTTTATAAAAAGTTCTGAGTTGATTCATATTTACCTGAATCGTGATCCATAATCGGACCGACTCATTTGTTTAACGAGTCAAACTGTAACTAAATTAAACGGATCTAAGCCCATTTTAAATGGGTCCCGACCGTACTTTTAATGTGATATTGAAAGATAACTTCGTTGATGATATAATCATTTTAATAGAAATTTGATAAATATTGAATTAAAATTTTGGTTAAAAAGTTGGAGGATCGACATGATAATCGCTGGTCAAAATTTGGAGGATTGACATAGTGGATGGTAAAAAATTAAAGTACTGAAATTATGACTACAAAAAATTTGAGAATTGAAATGATGTGGGGTAGTTTTTTCTTAAAAAAAGAAAAGAAAAAGAAGAAGAAAACCTCCATGAGCATATTTTAAGATACCTGGAATTCATGACGGCAAGAACTCGCGTCCGCTTCAGCTCATCCTCCCCTCCAAATTCGTCACTGATGATGGGATGTCTCCCTTCATGGGCTGATGAAATTAGAGAGAGAGAGAGAGAGAGAGAGAGAGAGAGAGAGAGGAGTGGGGTAGGCGGGGCTGGGAGAAAGTTCTAGAGGTTTTGGATGTCTGTGGGAGTTGTGCTAGGGCCCAAGGGAGAAGCGGCATTTTATAGCTCCATTGCTAGGGCAACTTTAGTCTAGTGTGAAATTACTAATTTACCCCCTCACTCTAACCCGTTTTCTTCAGATCGTGTTTGGAGTACGGCGTATATTCGAAACGGGTCAAGATTTATCATATAACATACGTTTTGAATATATTTGAGAGAGTGGGAAAGTTTAGTATAGTTATATTATTTTTAATTTAATAATTAAAAAATTATAAATTTAATTTTTATTATAATTTTTTTATATTATTTATTTTCACATTATTTTTATTATCATATTTTAACCTCACGTACCTCTTATATATTAAAAAATGGATATATTTATTACTAAATACAAAATATTATTGATAATGA
>CXYZ01020035.1:384604-401163 GCA_900006705.1 Sonneratia caseolaris
GGGGGTAGGAAGGGAAATCAACTAAAGTTATTATATTGAGAGGATGTTTTATATAATAGTTAGTGAATCCCCCAGTAGATGTTAGTAAATACTACAAAAGACAAATATTAGATTAAAAACATAAAGATATGCTGATATGGGAAATCAAATTGGAAACAGAATCGAGATATCTGGAAAATATTAAATTTGAACCAAAATAGCAAACGGTCTTACTTAGTTGGAATCCCAATAATTTCAACTTTATAAATCATTACTAAAATAAGCTTAAATCAACTTATAGATAATTATTTTACACAAATTAGTAAGCCATTTATGGGAAGAAATCAAATCTAAATTAAATTTGAAATATACGGATTAGGTACGGTCATTTCATGTCTAATTCTCATTTTTCTAGGTATTCGAAATATACCGGGTCTCATGGTCACCCTCTTTTTTTTTTGGTAATTGATTTGTTTAACCATTTTTATTTTATTTAATTCTACCGCAATCTTTTAAATTTAATCCAAATATTTAATACCATCTATTTTTTCTCCACGTCTACCACCGTATATACAAATTTCCATTAGGGACGGTAAACGTTGTTAAAAGTGGTGAATTGACAAATTTGCCCCTCCTTTAGACAATACATAATAGCCATACTTTGGAAAGAGGGAACGAAGAGGGATTTAGGGGTTTCATAAAACTAGGGTTTCTAATTGAGTTTGCTCAAATTGGTTTCATGTAGAGTCATGCTCTTCTCCTCACCATTGGTGGCCCCAAGCCACCTCAGTCGCAAAAACTGCATACCGGTGAGTTTAAGAATGAGAGTTCCCATGATCGGTTGAATCAATCCAAGCGGAAACTCAGTAAGTGAGGTGGACAAAGATATACAAGACTTTTTTTGAGAATTTCTACTGAAAATTCAACAAGCTAAAAGGAATTTAATCCATATGGATTGAGAAGGCTAGGCCGCAGTTACCCCAGTCATCCCCCTGACAAAGCGAACAAATAATGAACGGAGAAAATATAAGGATTAGCCTGGAAATTAAATCAACCGGCGAATGGAATCATGAATGTTTTGTTGGGATTAATGCTCTAAACCCAATAACAACTGATGTAATTTTACTCATGAAATACAATTAAGACATTATTATTCATCATATGCTGCTATATTCTATGATGAAACCCATAAACTATGATAATGATTTTAAGGTCATGATGAGATCATGTTAGTGAGACTTAAAATCCACAAGTTTTAGTTTAAAATGTTTCTAGTTATAGGATCACTGAACAGGGGATTGGTGATCTGGAAAAACTAGTACACTTGTTACATACTCTAAGATAGAGGGTAACTGATCTCACAGTTACTTGTGAAGAGTCACTAATGTAAAAGTGTAGGTACTTATTATGAAATGAGTTTACTGAACTGATCTGCTTAAAGGATTAACCTAATGGATCTTTAAATAAATGTCAATAGGTTATTCCTTAGGTGATAGTAGGTGTAAATGATCCTTAGACTTGAGATTACCATAGCATCTTGTAAGAGTTAAGTTGTGTTTTGGTTTATTCCTTTACATAGTTCTATGAACCATGAGTAGGATATTTTGGACCCAACAAGACTCTTATGGAGATGGTGTGTAATCAATAAAGGATCGGTTACTTCTCATGGGAGGAGAGAATGTCCTATGTATTCTATTAAGTATTGACTCAGAAAAATCTCTGGCCAGAGTAGAATGAAATATCAGAAAGCAGTTTCCGATATTTCATTGTTGAGTTAATTACTAGAGAATTGATATGCATATGGATAAAAATTAGGGTTTGACGTTTTATCCATACCTTAATTTATCTGGGACATTGTATAATTGAAGGATTGAATTACACGAAAACTAATCACCAAAGGGTGTTCGATTCTTTGATTGAAATCTTCACTATCCGGGTGGTCATGATATGTTGCTAGACGTTAATCTTGACTTGTGAATTTAATTGATTAAGAGTTAATCGATGATCTTATTAAAAGGTTTAATAAGATAAATTAATTCACTACCGGCTTAGTGTGGAGCCCAATGGGTCACACACAATACAAGTCATTTCTCGTAACCAAAATTTAATTGTTTAAATTTTGTGTTGGGCAGTTAATTTCTGCTAGCACGGAATTGCCCATATCGGTTACGCGCCTTATTGGATAAGGTTGTTTCGGAATTAGCTGTAAAATTAAATTTATAGAAATTTAATTATACTCTCGGTTATATACACAAGCTAAATTATCGAATGAGATTCGATTAAAATAAATACATATCTATATGTATGTATATAAGTAATACATTTCATGTAGACCAACGGTTGATATATTCTCAACAATATACTATTGGAAAAGGCATAATGTATGCCAATTGTGAAAAAGCACATCTCTTCAGTGAAGGAGGGGCGCATCTCTTCGGTGAAGGAGGGACACCTCTCTTCGATAAAAGAGGGACACCTCTCTTCAATGAAGGAGGGACACCTCTTTTCGGTAAAAGAGGTGAAAATGTTTCACCCACCAAAGGGGACAAAAAAGCCCCCTTTCATGTTCTATATATAGACAAACCAAAGGGCATCCTTGGTGTGTTAGTTTGAGAGAAAAAAATAGTGCTACCAAAAATATTGTATTCGAGAGTGATTGAAGAAGATTTGTTCTACTAAGTGCTGATTACAAGCCTTTTATTCCGAAACAAAAAGGCGACCGATTGTTGGGAACAGTTCCCAACGCTTACGAGAATAACTTGGTGTGGATACCGTGGAGGGCGTACACGTGTGCGTCTAGTCAAAGGATCGACTGTTGAAGTCATTTGTGAAGGCGCTGTGGGACATCGCCGAATTAAGGATTCAAATACAAGGATCGACTTGGAGTCTTTGTAGGTATGTATATTCTTTACTTATTTCCTCATATTTGAATTTCAAATTGCATCAAAGAGATACTGGGCTCGGGAATATAATTTAATTGAAATTGAAATGCACGCTTCCGCCGCGTATCGATTCCCAACATGTTGGAGAGCCTTTCGACGTTCAAATGTGATGAACTCCACAGTTTTTCAATTGTAGGGTACTTGTAGAAGTGGGTATAGAATTAGAAACAGGAGTGGACCTGTTGAATTTTTGCCTTCCTCCTTTTCTCTCTGTCTCACTCTAATGGAGATCGTCGTGCTGGGAGGGCTGGAGCTTCACATTCGTAGACACTTGCCACCAGCTATCGGTAGCTGCAGTTTACCTTTAATCGTGAGCGGCAAGCAAATTCAACTTAAAACTCCACTTTTTTGCAGCACCCCTGGATCCCTCCTAGCTCCCTCTATTCAAGGTATAGCTATTGTATGCCAGCTTAAAAGAGGAGCAAATTTGTCAAGTCACCTCTTTTAATGGCCGTTAATCAATTTCGTTACAGTATTTTTTTTAATGGAAAATTGTAAAAACGGTAGATGTGGGAAAAATAAAAATAAAAGTTGCTAAGCATTCATATGATTCACCCCTTTTTACGCTCCATATTAGATTTGTTAATTCGGACCGGCATGGCACGATTATATTTTTGGGCAATGCCGGGCTCGGTCGGCCCGAAAATCCCGTCTTGAGATGAATTTTTTATGCCTTAGGCTAACTAAGGCCGGGATGAAATAAATACAAATAATTTTTAAAAAATAATTTTCAATAATTTAATATTTCAAAATACATGTTTATATAATATAATTTATCGATTAATTTAAATATTATATTAATTTAAAAAATATATTAAAATAACAATTAATATATAATTATTTGTATGTAATTAATTAATTTTAAAAATTCTCATCATAATTTTTTTATTGTAAATATTTTTTTTTGTATTTTCGAGTTGGCATGAACATTTTTATGCTTTGTTGGCATGGCCCAACATTATCCGGTGATACGAAAATCTTAGCTTATGCACAATTTTTTCATATCATACTCATGTTATGCTATTTTTGATTGATCTACTTTAAATTATCGCAGTCACTTGATTTTCAACTTGTTGTGCTAAAAGGAGATTTGAAAATTGTGAGTGAGGTGATTTTAGGTGAAGGCTGCTGCTGTGCTCCATTCCCAGAGTTCTATGAGCTAGTACTTGTGGACATCTCAATCGTGTTTGGGATATGAAAATCACTCAATCTTCCACAAAGGCGACTCGACTCTTACGTGGATTGGCTTGCTAATTTTCTTCGCTAAGCTCTCCCATTGGATACTCACATTCTTAATGTGATTCCCAATTGACTTACGTCACTTGTTTTCAGAACTCTTATGTGGATTGATTGGTGCATGATCATTCGACCTAGACATTGAAATCCAAGAGTCAGTAGTCTTGATAATTGGCAAGCCAATTTGGTATGTTATACACAAGCTTTAATATTAAATTTCATGTTTTTGAATTTTTTTCCATTTTGATGCTGGCTTTTAATAATTAGATTTTTTTCCCCCATCTTGAATTGGATAACCAAATAAATCACAGAATTATAGATTTTGGTTCAGCGGTTTTAATTCTCCAAGAATTGCTCATAGTGGGACAATTTTTCTTGCCCAAAAAAAAAAGTCTCCCCTCATGTCTCATGACTATCTTCTATTGATTCCATTGGTCAAGTTATATTGGAGAAAATCTTTGATTATCTTATTTCATGGTATCTTCGATACATATTCCATACATAGTTGATGCACCTAACACAATTCACATGCCCATATTATTGTTAACATCATGATGGTACGTGGGAATATGAACCGTTTCTGTCACTATAGAATTTACCAAAGTCAAAGGTCTTGCTACGCGATTGGTTTGAGTGTGCCTGACTCCACTATCAGATTTTAATATGTGATAATACCTCTGGTCCTCATTATGTCCCAAAAAAAAACTCTATTATTTACATAGAGGCTTCGACTACCGAGAATATTAGAGAGAATCAAGAACATATGGCAGATACGAATTTCACACGATATGGAGATTAAGTTATATATTCTCCAACTATGAAATCTTGTATAGTTAGAGAATATTTTCTATATTTGAAAAATCTTCTCCACAAGCAAAATGTCCTATACTAATGTTAAATTTGTATGATATATATTGGAAACATGCAAGAATATATCTAAAGTTGTCCCAACCATCTAAAGCTGTCCCAAACCTGGTTCCCATTCCTTTTTTTTTTTTTTTTATCAGTAAAGGTCATCCATTCAATCAATTACCATTGATGGTGTAGAAGAAATACCGCCCTAAAAAAAGTATAGATCTAGTCCTTAAAAAAAATGACCCGTCTTGGCAAGATCATGGGCAATAGCATTTTGAGCACTAGAAACCCATATACACGACCAAGCAAAAGACCTAGTAGCAGGCCAAAATTCATACAAAATGCGAGAACTATTCCTAGAAGGATATTGTTTGTTATTAATAGCAAGCACTAAATCTCAAGCATTAGAGTGGAAAGTGATAGAGGACCAATTCTATGAATTTACTGTCTATGTGGCCTGAAGGAGAGCTTTGGCTTCCTCATGACCGGGAGATTGAGGATGGTCATTTTTGTGCTAGCTAAGGACTCTCTAATTGTCTTGAAAAGCAGCTCCAGCTAGGCATGTCTCCTTAGTGCTCCTCCTTCACTCACCTCCTCCCTGCAAACTCCTATTGCTCATGACAAAGGCACAAAATCATATTGTGGAGCAGGAAGCTCCCTTGCTGGTATTTGGAGCTCGTTGTTCCACAAAGGGCATAATCCACCTCCTCCATTGATGGGCTCAACTAAGCATGTTCCTTGGAGGCATGAAATTCTGATAGCTACTTACTAGGTGTGGTCTACTCTGGTTTTTAGTAAAAATAACAGGCTGAGTCTGTGCTTCCGCAAGAAGTTCCTGAGTATACAAATTATCAGGGTAGTTCCTATACCATGACAATTCCATGGTAGCAGACTCTTGGTTGAGGCAGGGGCTTGATAAAGCCCGCCTCTTCAACCATGGACTGATTTGGAGAAAGGACAACAATGTTCAATTCAGAGGATTTGTAGTAGACTCCAGAGAAGGTAAAACAGGAGGTACTTGTTAGGGCAAATGGTCCTCTGGGGCATTCATCGAGTATAGAGGATTGATTGAAATGGAGGGGAAGTTCCTCTGCAGATCATAGAGCATATCTTCATCTGAACTTTTCTCCACATTGGTCATGAGATAGTCCAATAAGGGAGAATGTCCTGAGCTTGATCCTTTAAATTTCCTCTATTGTTTTTGGAGCATGCAAGAGGTTTGGCGAGAGCCCTATGTTGGGAAAGGGAGAGCCAACTGGTGTGTGAGTGGCAGCATTTCTCCTCCTAATAGTAGGCTTGCGCAGTGATGATCCAGAACTTGAAGGGCGAGGAAGGATCTAGAAAGAAGATCAATGGAGTTGGCTTAGAGATAAAAGGGGTGGAGACATCCTCTTCTGTTACAGGTGCAACGTGAGATAAACTGCCACTTTCATAATGAGTAACAAGGGTTGACAGGGATTTTGCGAGCTACTCTCTTTCGACATATTTTCATCATGCTATTTGTCTAGGTTGTGTATTTCAGCGGAAATTTTTGACAAAGGGCTTTCAATCTTTGATCCAGCCCTCATCCATGGACCATACTTAAGAAGCTAATGAGATTTAAAGGACATTCCTCAACGTGATGTCCTGTGGTACCAAAATAGTAGTAGAAAGTCACTCACTTCTTGTAACAAAAGCTAATCCAAAGCTTCCTTTTATTGGGTTTCTGAAATGGTTCCCATCCTTTTTTACTATTCTTTCCACTACTCCCACACAAGCCAGCATAGATGAGCTTGAGTTAGTTTTTGACTAACCATAAGAAAAATGAAATGTAGAAACTCCATTAGCAAAGACTTCAGCTAATTGACTTACCAAGTCAATATATCGAATTTCCATTGATTATGTAAGACTCTTTTATGTGTATTCACAAATTGCCATCCAGCAAATAAAGTCTTGTGTATAACGGGTATATCATATTATCAATGTTATAAGTTGTCATGATACAATAAGATAATGGCATGTCATTTCACAATTTTCAAATAAAAATATTAAGAAATCATTGAGAATCTTAATAAAACCTAAAAAAAAGGGAAAGTATGAATATACAAAAGGAAATACAAACCCTAATTTTTTTTAAACAATCCTTAAAATTTTCTCGATTAGTGTGACAATTGTACACACATCACAAAATAATTGGCTCGTTGTACCACGTCATCCATATATCCATTACATAGAAGACATTTTCAGTCAGGTGATTGGTTCCTGTCACTTTAAATGAAAAAAAATCCATGGACGAAATGCTCTTTGGTATAGGTAAACGGTACAAACGGTTGCATTATATCAATCGGTATAGCCCATCCGTTTTATATTTCCTAATAAGCTGCATCCATCTTAGGGCTACAAATAGACTCCCAGGATCTCAAATGAATTTTGTTCTTCCCCGCTTCAGTTAAACCCCCACCAAAAATTAGAGAAAAGGGAGTTCGGCCTGTGATTGATTTAGGATAAGAGGAATGTGGGCACGGTGTATGCGGAGATTGCAGTAGTTACACTCCTTGCTAGGACTCCCCTTCCAGCATGGGATTGCACCTTTGATTTCCACGAGACGAGCTCGTTGCCAAGATCGGGCCAGAGTATTTGGTTCGACCCGTTTGTATGTGCAAAGGAATGCCTAAGTACTTGGTGGAATCAACAACTCCTTTTCTTTTAAGTCCACTAACAAACAAACACACAACAATGTTGTCTAAGTTGGTTCGGCATGTTTTTGCCTTGAAAAAGAGAAGGAAAAAAAAAAAACCATTGATGTCTTCATCTTGTTCAAAGATCGACCAGACCAACAAGGACACCCTCGAAGAAAATTAGGGAAATTCTGTAAATTTTGACCGGTGACCTTTGCAAAGAGAGAGAGGGCGGCCACAAAAGGCAAGCGGAAATTGGGCCTCCTCGAATGATGTTTTGAGCTCCCGCTTTACCTACATTCTTTGGTAACAACTTCAGTGGCTCGGAGGAAGAGAAACGTGGAAAAGGGGGTCACCTTGCTGAGGTCCTCGGTCAGCTCGATGAGGATGTAACTATGAGGATGGATCGGTAGATCCATAGGGTTCATCGCTCGGCAAATCCATCCCATGGCTCGCATTATTATTTGAACGAGAAGGGACCACACTGTCTTGTCCCAAGGCTTTTTCCATGTCAAGCTTTGCTTCCCGATGGGCCGTCACTCAAAGGAGCGACAAAGAAAACAGAGAGGTCGCCCAAATGGAGTCAGTCAGTGACGGCTCATTCAACCACAAATATTCAAGGTGAATAACCTATGGTAATTAGTGAATATCATTGCATTTCAGTCTCAATTCTTGAAATTCTCACAGATTTCCCATAATTTAATAAAAGGAATTAAAAAGAGCCCATCCATAGAAAACGGATTGAGGCTCAGCCTTGAACTACTCCTAGTGTGATGCATCTCTGCAACAACCATCATTAAAATATTTCCCCTCAATCAGCGTCAAACACATACCCTGTTTAAATTCTCCATTATTTGCCGCATCAGACGATAATATAATCTTGAACGTTTGTTTGAATATCAAAAATACATTTTTCGGACCACAGAACCACGCACCGACACTCTAGTTACAGGCAATTGATCTTGCATCACAATACCCTGTAGCTGGCCCTTCAATTTATAGGAAACAAGGTAGCAAGGGACTCTTGATCATTAGATCTGGCTGAGGCCTGAAAAACTGTCCTAAATATTGATCACTGAAGGAGAGTCGAACTAACTGGGTGTTTTCTTTGGATATTCTCTAGCCCCGAATATTGTTGATCCGACTCTTATGTTTGTGCTTCCCATTTCAATCTGCGAAACAACCCAAATTTTAATGCCCAAAGACCATCTTCAACTGAAGAAAGAAATTACGTCACAGCAATTGAGACTTCAGTTTAAGCACAGTCCTATTGACATGTATGCAGCAGAGTAAATCTTACAGCTTGTTCGAAATCACTGGACATGCCCATTGATAGCTCACACTTCTGCTCAGGAATCCCAAGAGCCATGCAAACCTCAGTTCTACTATTCGCTAAGGTCTGAAAGCACCGAATTGTTCCATGATGCAAAACTAGAGACATATTGCATGAAATGAAAGCAAGAATGGGAATTACAAGGTCCATCGTTCACCTTGAAGTTCTCAGGAGTTGATGAATAATCTAGCATCCCAATCGTCATGAGACCGCAAAACTCAAGGTTTGGGCAGTTCAGACTGACATGCTTTGCTAGTTCCACGCATCCTGAGGGTTCCACCCCAAATTTTGCTGGAATTATGTTAAAGAGAAATCAACATTGTGAAAAAAGTTTAGTCATAGACAACAATAGAATCGGTAACTACAAAGCAAAATTCAATTTGCTAACATTCTTCTCCACTGGTGTTCACTTGGACAAAGACCTTCAAAGGCTTTCTTCCAATGCTTGCTACAACAGTATCAAGGCGATTGGCAATCTGCAACGTTGAAAACAGCGAGCAAGCCTAAAAATCATAGAACTCCTCATAAAGAACAAACAGCGGTTTCTTCTTTTTCATCTTTTTTAACAGGCACAAGGTTTCTAAGTACGCAAATGATACACATATCTACTGAGTTACCTTCTCATCATCTACACTCTCAACGTATTGCAGGTTTGGTACACTGCCTGCACATTGAAGACATAGATTATAACGACTAATATAAGAAAATTCAGTACAGAAAAGAGCCAAGAGCCCAACACTTGCCTGGTAGTAAAATAGCAGAAAACCTTCTAAAGTGATTGAAAATCTCTTAAAAGACATAGCAAGGCAACTCAAATCATTATCGAATGAGAACTGGACACAGCAGGGCAGATGACTCACTCTCCTGTCAAGTGATATGAGCTACATTCCCTCTATAGAAAGTCAGGGTCTATTATCATCAATTTTCAAGAATGGATCCTGTATCTGGCCAAGTTGCACTCATCCTAGAGAGAGATCTACCATAATGTCCACAATCCAGGGAGTGAAACATGCAGAAAGGGACACCATTTGCCAGGACAAGATCAGAAATTCATAATAGCAACAGTATGGAGACTACTCATGCCGAAACGTCAAAGAGTTCCCTGGCATATTCTTATTTGTTTCCCAGGGAATATTCTAAGACACTCTTTTATCTCCTGGTTAGCTATCAGAGATCAACTCAACACCAAAACTTGAGTGAATAAGTGAGAGATACACATAAAGAGGCAAGAACTCTGTCAGGATAAAGAGGAAACTAGAGAACACCTTCTCTTTGCATGGCCCTTTAGGAAGTTGTGTTTCAAAAGATCAAGGGAAGCAAGATATTGGTGAGAAGAACTGACAACAGCCATCACACCAAGAGGGGAAAATCTCTTGGCTCTATCATCTAACAATTGTTCCAGACATGGTATATGTACAATATATTGCAATTCAGAAACCTAGCCCATTTCCAGAACATGACAAGTCAACTGGAGATTGTAAGAAGATCACAAGCACAGTTTGACTATGCCTAGCAATGATACGTCACTTACAAAACAGGATAGTGACTAGTAGATACTTTATGCAATGTTTAGATTTTAACTGATTAGTATTAAAGCAGCAATTTTTTTTTATATGCATTTTCTAAATTTTGCAAAAAGGTTTAACATAGCAAAGTTAGTATATAAAGCTTCAAATGGAAAGAACTGAAACTTTCACTTCTCAGGAAAACAAAGAGAAGAAATTGTTGTCACCAAGATAGACAGCGACAAATTTGAACCAGCACCAGCACGTTCTCTTTCATCCATCATCTCTTTGATGCACAGAGCATCATTTGTCAGAGAATCCGGTGAATCCTCTAGAAAAATAGAGGCTCGTATTTTCCAGCGAAGCAAGAGCTGACCCACTATTGTGTTCATCGTTCAATTTTCAGAAGTTGACATCTTTGTGACAATGATCCCTATCAAGAAAATCACCATATATATATACTACGTACATGTGAAGTTGGTAAGTCCCTCATTCGCATTATCCTCTCCGAAAATCTTGTACTTCATCCTTAAACAATGCACGGGGGACGGGGCTGACGGCCATTTTGGGGTCGGAAGATATTATGCAGATTTCATCATGTTTGTTTTGCCGTTCGAGTTCTTGACTCTTGACAAATTTGATCCATCCCTGACTACAATCATGAAATCAGGGAAGTAATCAGAGAAGGAAACGTACTCAGAAGAGGCTTCACTTTATTGCTCTGCAAATTCCCAATGAAATGCCACTCGATATCCTCAGGAAGCTGCAGTCGCCACAGAAGACGGGTAAGGACTGTTAATCGAGTATTTGAAACAATTAACAGAGTTCAATAATAAGATATCTTCTGAAATAAAACTTCACAAATTATCAATAGCCTCGGTTACGTTCACCATCGACAGATCAAAAGTTCCAATAGCTATACTGATTTTAGGGGGACGAAAATTGTAGAAAGGGCACCGGGAATATGCTGAAATACCTGAGGAGCTTTCTCGATGAGCTCCTGGACGTAGTTCTCTCCAAAGTAGCGGTGGCCGGCGTCATAGACTTGGCGTACGAGGGAGACGGGCTTTGTCTTGCTGACAGCCACCAGCCGGATCTGGTCAGGCCCGCGACCGCAACGCTCCGCTGCCCGATGGACACGGTGGAGCACCGATCTTAGTGCCTCCGCCGCCGCTGAAGAGGAGACGGCCATCGTATTTGTCGGACTTGTGCTATTCTCCGCCGTTAGTGGCAGTGGTGGCTCTTGTTCCCTGTCCATGTGCCGTGAGCACAGCCAGAACCAGAAGAACCTTGGAAACACTAGTGCCATTTATTGTCCAACATTTTGGAGAAATTTAATTTTACTCCCTAACGTTTGATAGTTCACTAGTTCGCCCCTGATGTTTGCACATTACCAACGCGCATCCCAAAAATGGGCTTTGGTTTTCGGGATGCACCCGGGCACAGAGAAATGGTCCCCGTTTTTGACAAAGGCAAACCATGTAATGACATTCCATTCAGCAAATTACACACAAGAGATTCATACAAACCAGAAGATTCATACAAGCACAAACCATCAGTAGTAGCCGCAACCCAACCAATTTGCCCAACCCTATGAGCTAATTAGTTTCCTTCGCGCCTGATCTAACTACATTCTTATTCGTCAAACCAAGCCAGAATGTTTACAGTGTTCAAAATGACGCTTTTGATTTCCCATGGGATATCTTCAGAGGTTGATGTATTGCTTCGACCACCAAAAGAGCATCTGTCAATATTTGACGTTTTCTCCACCGATGATCCCTTCCAATCTGCAAAACCAGTTCTGTGGATTCTACTTTTGCCTCCAGACTTGAAGAGCTGCTGCTTTTCTTTGACCATGCCTTCAGAAAGCCTTCCTTACACTCAGCTAAACCTGCATGAGGAGAATTATTTCCTGATAAGGCTGCGTCTGGGCTTACACGGTCCCAACCCTCTCTAACCATTGGTTTTACAACCTTGTTTTAGTCTGCCTTATTTGAGTAGAGCCCGATGGCTGTATATTTATTTTCTAACAAAGCCTGCTTATGCTCATTAAATTCATGCATTATATCCCTTACTGAAATCAGTGGATGTATTTTTTCTTGTGTATATAGAGCCTGTTTCTTGATTCCCAAAGCCTACAAGCTATAAGCGACGCATGCAAGGTAAACTTAGCTTTGTTTATGCTAATTTCTAGTAGAGCATGAGGTGGATTAATTACATATTCTATCCAATTAATGGCTCTCTGTGAATTGTTTGGGAAGTTCAAAAACTTCCAATGCAATTCCCTCCAAACAACATGATAATATTGGCACTCATTAAAGAGATGTCCAAAAGAATCGGCGCTGGTGTCACTAAGAGGGCTGGGGCTATCCTCTCTAGTGAACCAGGGGAAGCTTTCCTTCGCTATTCTCCAAAGATGGACTTTGAATATGTTTTGTGTTTTAGCTGTCCATAGAGCTTCCCTGTTTTGGTGTGTTGGGTGTTAAATTCTTCTTGCTGATCCAGTAGATAAAATGATTTCACAGAGTGTTGCCCTAAGATTGTTTTTATCCATATTAGCTTATCTTCTTCTTCGATCTGAGGCAATTTGATTATGAGAATCTCTTCTGCAGTTTTTTGTTTGAACAATTCCAAGATTAAATCTGTATTCCATCTTTCCGGGTTTTTGAGTACAGGATCTGAAACTAATAGGTTTGGATTTCTTTATATGTTGTCTCCTTTTCATAGTGTTTGTTTACAAGTCTCTGGTCCTTTCCAGTTGTTTGATTTGCCTTGGTTATTTTGGTTGGATTCTGTTAGAAAGTTTCCATGTTTTGCCTTTTAATGCTTTTGCTGCTAATGCTTCTGTGTTTTGTGTCAGCATCCATGCTGTTTTTGATAACATAGCTTTGTTAGCGTCTTGTGCTTTTATGAAATTTAGATCTCCATTCTGTTTGCGTTTGCATATTTTTGTCCACTGAAGTGTTCCCTCCTTTTTCTGTTTTGCCCCCACCAGAATCTTCTTGTCATTTGGTCCATTTTGTTACAGATTTTCTTTGGTAGCTTAAAGAGTGACACTGAATAAAGGGGGAGAGGAGGAGTTTAATATAATACATAGATCATGAGTGGGAGAGTTACGAGTCTGCACTTGATTGACGTTCTAATGCTAGTTAGGATTTTGTCAATTGAGAGAGCTATTGCATCAAAGATCTTGTCATTATTTCCTGCTAGCCAGACACGGTAGCTATGAGTATGCCGAACAAGCTTCACCATCACTGAAAAATACTTCCCTTCCTCTAAGTTCTCTGATGGCAATCTGTAGCTCGTGGATCCCGCTGGGGCTTCTTTAGTGGCTCCCCATCAGTTGTAGAACTCCTTCCCATATGCTAGCAGAGAGAGGGCAATTCAAGAAACATTCTCTGGCTGATATCTGGCATTCTCCGGCTTATTCAGCCTATTCACACGGCACACAGGTACTTAGTGTTCAAAACATTTTTCTGTTTGAAACTACATCAAGAATGTCAGCCTATTTCTGACCGCTAATACGAGATGCAGGGCATTGCATAGAATGATGGGATGAGACCATACCCAATCCATAAATCTTGTTAAATTTGTTTCATCCTCGAGGTAATAATTTGGGTCAACGTGGGCTTGACATTCTCAATTTGTTAGGCCTGGCCAGGAGATTAGGTCCTGGCATCAGGCTGGGACAGGCTTGAAAAATCTCGCTCCTGATCTGTGGAGTGATACTAGCCGCATAACTAATGGGTTCTTAGTGAACCAAAAATACAGTAAAGTAGAATAGAAAGCAGGAGTCTGACAGACAGGAAGCATTCAGGCGACTTCCTTGCGTTTTTAAGTATTAAATAGACATCGAACATTATAGCAACGTCCGATGGAAATAATTGAGCTTCAGCTACAATGCTATCTTGAATCTGCCCTAGCTTTTGGTCAGTGCCATGGACCTCGCCCGCAGATTCAGAAATATTCCCCTGCAAATAGAGTGATCGAAGAAAAGCAAGAGTTAATTTTCTATAGTCTAAGCATATCCTAAAACCAAGGTTTTCTGCTCTAGTAACAAGAGAATTCTGAGAAGGGAGGTACCAGCAACAGGCAATTACACTGTGGAAGATGACCCGAAATTGCAATGGGATGTATTGGTGGTTCACCCATCCGACCACAGGCCAAAACTACAATGTTTTAGCATAAAACCATATTTCAAAGACCATAAACTTTTCAATTCATATTAATTGACTGGAGAGGTAAAACGGAGGCATACCGTCCAAGATGTGAACTGCACAGATGGATAATCCCTCTTGATTTTCGACTTCACATGAATCCATGGTCTTCCTACATTTCCCAACACACACATCTCAGTTTGCTCACTAAGTGATTCAGAAACATGTCTTTGAGCGGGTTAAACTTGAGAAGTATGTTTAACAGCTGGTTAGACTTTAAGAAGCACAAGATTCTCCGTTCACAGGGTTGTCATGTATGTTCAACATCAAACCTTGGTAATGTTATTCTTCAGAAAGTTAGATCATCTACCAACATTTATAAATGCATAATGACTACTTTCCACATGGGCAATGATGGGAATGTACAAGATTCAAAATTGATATAATCAGTGTACATTGGAAAATTACCCTCAATGACTAATCCATAGTAGATCATGAAGAGCAAGTTGTTCCAAGGAGAAGACGTCAACTGTTCCACTACCACCTAAACAACAATTCAATGAAAATCCAATCAATCTCATCAAATTAGCTTACTCGAGAATAGCTCAACATGACAATTGCGAAGTCAGATGAGTACACTAGTCAACAGTTAGAGGCAAGAAGTACCTTTTTGGCCACTGTTCTTGAATCCTTCCTCCCCTTGAAGATCCTGTCGAGCATCACGTACAGGTAATGCCCAAAGGGACCCAGATATGCAAACCCGAAAAGCTGCATTGAATTAAGTCAGCCTCGGACCGTCTTGAGTGTCGAAAAAGTTAGGCTGAAAATCAGCCCTCAAGTGGTATATAAGCGACATTGCGAATACACAAAGCAGCGCCCACATTAATATATAACAGCAAAATCATTTCTCTATCAAATTAAATCATATCAAGCTGTGAACCAGAAATTGGTCGAGGAAGCAGCTTACCACTTTGAGAGCAAGCCGCTTCAATTGCAGTTTCTGAATGCCGGTGAGCTTCTGAGCAGTGACATCACTTATTCCAGACAACACCCCAGCAGTGATTGCCTGCAAATCCGTAAGTAGATCAACACTAAGAAACAATCACAGGGCAAATTCACTATCCAATCACCAAGAAGAGGGAGTACGATCAATCAAGAAACCTAGAACATAACTGGACGCTGTCCAAGAACACTAAAAGTAACCTCCGTAAGTAGAAAAAAAAAAAAGATTCAGGACCACTCGATCAGACGACAGACGAAATTGACCGACGAACAAATTTCAAAGGGATAAAAAATCGACAAACGCAATTGAAAATCAGAGGCTTCTTATCTACCTTTGTTCTCAGAGGATGTTTCTGAAGCTGCAGCAGATACTGCTGCAAGCCCTTCTTCGCAACAGAACCCATGTTTCCCTATGGTTGATTGAGAGGAAAAAACAAAGCCCCCTCTCTTTTCTGTCGGTATGACTATTGTGAAAGCACTTGCTGTATACTTCCGTCTCCGCTTCTGCCATTAAAAATATCTTCTTGAAGTGGGAAGAAAATGGCGCTTAATGGTCGGACCCAGAGAGCGTGCCCTCGTGCTGGTTAACCCATAATCTGGTCAGAGGAGTAATAGATTATTTCTATTTTAATCTGGTCAGAAAAAAAAATAAAATCCACTAAATAAAAAAGGCATTTTAATAACCATATGTATTTTAATCCCGAGGAGTAATAAACCTTATTTAATTATCAATAAATAAACATACATTTTTTCAATGCCGCGATTGACTTTTTTAATTTATAATTGAATTCCCATTATGCTAATTATGGATGTAAATTAGGAAAATCAAATTATAAAAAATATAGGATTCTAAAATTTAAAATTCTAAAGTGGTCTTAAAATCCTAAAATAAT
>CXYZ01020035.1:401820-413450 GCA_900006705.1 Sonneratia caseolaris
TATTAGTTAGATTTTTACCTCATGTTGATGGAAGGAGGATTTCTTAAGAAAATTTTTGGAATGCTCATTTTATTATTTCTTATAATTTTATTCATTCAAAAGTTTACTAATTTTCTTTATATCTGATTGAATTTTATTCTATAAACGTCATTTTATTCCATTCCATTTCATTCTTCCACACCAAATATAACACCCAAAAAAAAACAACCCAAAAGAATTTGAATCTTAAATAGGTTATAAAAATTCTAAAACCTAATAAATTTTGAATTTTATAAATCCTAGAAGTTCAATTATAATGTTCTCAATAAATATTAAACTCTAAAACCCTAAAAATCCTAATTATTCAAATTTCGTTTCAACCAATAGGGCTTTAAAATTATTCAAAGTTTCATTTCCTCTATAGTAAATTTCATATTCCGCAACCGGAAGTTAGAAAAAGGTAAATTAGGCAAAAAAAATCAATTGGTTCATTATTGATCACTTGATCATATATGAAATGCATTGATTGTTACACCAATATAGATTAGAAAAACACCAATATATATGAACTTTATTTGATATCTAAAATAAATTAATCGAAATGATTTAATATTTTTTCCTCTTAAATAAATAAAGTTATGAATTCAAATATTGAGAAAAACTTATGTTAAAAGAGTTTTACTCCTTAAATGAATCGACTTATTCAAATATAAATTAGTTAGAATCTATTAGATTTTTAAATATAAAATAATACATATTTAAATAAAAATGGTAGAGCTAATAGACGTGTAGATATAATATGACTCGGGTGGATAAAAATACCTCTTCGTCAGCTTTCTGTGAATATGAGAAGTAGTTGGAATTGAAAATCAAACATGAGGTGGAGCTTGGAAGTTATCAACGGGAAGAAGTCAAAACCCCTCAGCCCTAACCCGTTGAGTCAGTCAGGTCAAAATGGTCTTCAAGATTTAACAATTGACTTTGTCTATTCTGCCTCCATGCATCCTGCACTATATATACCATCTACGTATGTATAGCCCTTCCTGCAAACCATTACCTCCGCAAAGTCACAAAAAGCGTTAGAAAAAAAAAATCCCTTCAAAGACGATAACACTTGCAGGCAACAATACATGGCTTCCTTTGGAGCAACTCTTTCACTCCCAGGCTGTTCTTGCCCTTCGTCCTTTTCGAATTCTTCACGCTCCTCGAGCAGAAGAGTCAACGCTGCCAGTCAGTTCTCGAAACCTCCCCGAGCCCGTTATTTCGCGGCTCCAAAGTTAGCATTTGCCACCGAAAGAATGGTGGAAGATCCGAAAACCGCTCCACCACTGCTGGAACATAGCACAAAGAGTGATGCTACTGATAACTCCACAGAGATCAGGACCCGGCTCTATATCATATTAGAGGAAGTTGTCGATCGCGTCGAGATGCACAGGAACGTTGGCGAGCAAAGAAATAACTGGAATACCTTGCTCCTCAATTCCATTAACATGATGACTCTCACAGCCACAACAATGGCGGGATTGTCAGCCGTTGGTGTTGGGTCTGGAGGAAGATCTCTAGGATTATCTTCCTTCCTCTTGTTTTCTGCCTCGACAGGAATGATCATGATCATGAACAAGATCCAGCCATCGCAGCTCGCCGAGGAACAGAGGAATGCAACCAGGTTACTCAAGAAGCTTGAAAGCGAGATTAGGTCAAGGCTTGCCCTTCAAGAGCCAACAGAAGCTGATGTGGAGGAATTGGTGGAGAAGGTGTTGGCCCTTGATCAGGCGTTCCCGCTTCCCTTGCTTGGGAAGATGCTTGAGAAGTTCCCCAAGAAGTTCAAGCCCGCCAGGTGGTGGCCCTCAAAGAACAGCTTGCCCGTAAACAAAAAGAAATGCGAGGGACTGCCAAGTGATCAGCAGAGTACAAACCGAGGGATTGAGAACGGGTGGAGCAAGGAACTCGAAGCCGAGATGAAGGCAGTTATTGAAGTGATGAAGACAAAGGACGTTGAGGATTATGTCCGGTTGGGTAACTTGGTTTTGAAGACAAACAAGGTCCTTGCCGCCTTGGGGCCGCTGCTAACAGCCCTAGCTGCCACAGGCTCTGCTCTAATGAGCCTGCAATCCGGAGGGTCATGGGCAGCGATGGCGGCTGTCCTAGGAGGGGCACTGGCAGCGGCAGTGAACACGTTAGAGCACGGAGCGCAGGTTGGAAATATTGTCGAGCTATACAGGAATTGCGCTGGATTCTTCGATCAGCTGGAAGAGTCGATCGAGGCCGAGATAGAGGGTAGGAAGGAGGATGGTGCGCTGTTCGAGATGAAAGTGGCCCTTCAGCTGGGAAGAAGCTTGCCGGAGCTCAGGGACTTGGCGAAGAAGTCGACATATTCAAACTCAGCGGGGATCGAAACGGATGAATTTGCAAGCAAGCTTTTCTAAGTCATCTCTGAGCTCGCATGCAACCCTATGCATGCATCCGCACATATCATTCTTTGATTCATTTGTTGTTTCACTAACACAATATTTAATTTACATGTAATCAGCGTCCTTCTAATATAGCGAAAGATGTGTATACTATATACGGGCGTGTAAGCAGTTGAATATTTTTGTTAATTGAAAGTAAATTTAAATTTGTATAAGTGCTTTTTCCCCCCTTGTTCATCTACAATAATCTCGCAAAGGTGTCTCTTTGTGCAGATTTTGAACCCTTTTTAAGGTTCATCATTCTCAAAAAATTAAAAAAAGAGTCAATTATAGGACAAAAGTCGTTTGCCTTAGGAGCCATATATTGTACCTACTGACTTTCCAAATTTATCGCTTCTCAGAAATACGCATTGTTATGTCGAATACATTATTAACCAAATAGACAGTTGATCTTAAACTAAAAGTTTTTGTTCGATTAATATGAGAACAGCCCAAGTTCATAAGTTTAAGCCCGGCAGCTTAATCTGTCTGTGGAACAGTTCAAATGGTTGATCTACACTTGAAAGGTTTAATAAAGCCAAGCCATAGCGCTCCATTATAAGGTTCATTCACTGTAGATGGTGAAAATGTAAAATATTAATCCCTCGAGACTACTGTCTTCCCGTGGGAGAAAGCAGGAGATTGGCACAAAAAATCATCATCCATTTTGAATTAATAGCTATCAAGTTTATCTCATAGTTACACTTTCATTTCTCTTAATTCATTATTCTCTTATTGATATTTATACTTATTAGTCTATGATATATTTATTGAAAAGAAAAACTGTGGCGGAAGATTTTTTTTCTTTTTGGTGGGGTAAAAGACTTTTTCTATTTTGGTTAATTTGCAAGTTTTAGTGAGCACACGCTTTGGTCAATTGGACATTGAATTCCAACTTTTGGACTCACCCACTTTGGTTGCCGGGACAAGTTAATGACCGGCTGAATCGGGGGGATGATGAAACAATACACGGTCGTTGATGTACTAAAACAAACTTCTACGTGTTGGACACAATCAAACCGTTGAAACTGTTCCCGGTTGTCTGTGTGCTGGACGGACGACGGTCTTCAACCGACACCAAATTTGAATGTCAAGAGTATTTGATCAACAGATACATACACTGATTCAGATTACTTGAGCCGTAGAGTCAAATGAGGAATTCTTGATAAGGATACTTGACCATTAAGGTGCGGACACACACCGATAAACGGGGCTTCAGTGGACCATTTCCTGTGTTCAATTCTAATCTCATAGTCATTTTGTTCTTCTTTTTTTTTTTGAATAAATGGTACGAAGATTTTTTTTCTTTGAAAAGAAAGAGAACACGTCAAATTAACAGGAGTTGGTATGGTCCAGTTCGGAAACCGTTCTAAACCAAAGCAAACCGAGTACAATTTGGTCCTTTTGTGGTGTATTAAGTCCGAGGTAGTATTTGTTTCTTCTTAAAGAATTCAAAAAACAAAAAAAAGAGGTTGATTCTTACAACCCAGTTGACAGATGATGGATTTGTTTTTAATAAAATTAAATGAACATGATTTAATCGATAAAAACCCACCAAAATTCAATTCCACTTGAAATTTACTATAGTAAAAAACATATAATTGGTCAATATTAAAAAAATATATAGTGTAAATAATGAAGTATAGTTCGAGACTTCTTTTCCCTTTTGCTTATATTCAATAAGTATCTAGTGAACCCATTCGGTCGTTTAATCATAATTAATTAATCAAATTTATTTTGGACAAGAAAATCGTACTGTGAGAGAGTAAGCATGAACGAGTTTTTTTTTTAATTTCTTTTTTCCACCATAAATGTGAAGGCATCTGCCTCTCTTCCAACTCCATTGGGGAGAACATTTAGGCACCGGGGCGATCATGATCATATTCAACTAAATCAGAGTGATGCTCACTATAACATAACATAAGTACACGATCAACTATTCCTGCGAGGCAAGCTTGTAATTTTTTGAGCACGTGTTTTTGGAATCCCCAATATTTTTTATTCCCTCCAATGAAGTAGGTTGAAGATTGAGAAAATGATTATAGCAGTATTTTTTTAGATTTTTAATTGGAAAATTTCAAATTCCATTATATGAGTACGATTTTATTTATGTTCCTTTTTCTCATTATTTCTTATAATTTCTTTCTATATGCATATGACCCTCTTTTTTTATAACTAAAAAAAAGGAAGAGGAGTAAGTAGCTGACAATCAGTCTTCCATCAATTTCACTCACGGAAACCAAATGTAGCATAAATTGCAATGGTTTTTATGGCCAAAAATTGCAAAGATAATGATTGATGAGATTTATGGATGCTTTTCATTTGGGACTCACACTTGATAGGCCCCTACGTAGACAAACGCCACACCGGCTCCGCCATGTTATCTTACCGTGTTATTTTAATAGCACGGGATTGTGAGAAGCACCGCGTACGACCGGACTGGAGACATTTTCCAGTGTCCTGTTTTTTGAGTGGTAGTAGCGATGGAGTTCAGGGAAGCCCGCTTTCAAGCCGGCCACCGGCGCCGCCACCATATCCAGCACCAATTAAGGCACCCTAAACCATCACGGCCCCCCAGATCTCCCACACCAGAACCAAATCCCCAGCCGGACCCTCCATCTGGGCCACCAGGGCCACCCCCTCTAGCGCCAATCTCACCACCAAATTCCCCATTTACGCCTCGCCGCCAATGCTCACACCAATGCCCTGAAAGCTTGTGCACCCAATAAAGCCATCATCACTTTGACAAGCTCAGGAGTCATTATTATAGGTCGATGATCACTCAAACAAACTATTGTTTACCCACTTTTCCAAGCTCAGACCTAGAACCCGGGAACTTTTAGACCCCGGATTGCGCATACCAGAAAAGAAAAGTGCATCATGAGATATCTTCTCCTGACCTCTTGGATGAAACTTGCTACCACTGTTGCCATATAGAAGTTCCGTAAATACGTATACCTGTACATACAGACAGCTTTATGAAATTTTTTATTCTCTTTTTTCATAGATAAGTATCATCGCTACCCACATGTAAATTCATGCCGAAGAGAACACTGATCATCACGAGTATATTTGTATATGACCAAGCACGTTGATATTCGAACTCTACTACTGTCAAGGGTTTTTCTTATATCATTTGATTTTGAATCACTGTTCTGCAGCCAAACGTTAACTGTCATGCCATACATTTAAAGACCAAGTTGCAGCTACCTATACATATATCTGTACGTTATGTTGAGATAATGATCGGCGAGTTGTCGCATCATTATGCCCTTGTTGCTTCTAGAGAGTAAGGTCAAGAGACAAGTCGTCAGCAACTGCCACGGTCGATGAGCCCAGAGTCAGAGACAGCTCCACCCCCTTACAGATTTCGCGGTTCTCGGTTCCTGCCATGGCCTCCAGCTTTCCACCATCATCAACATTCCCAGCCTGTCGAAATATTTGATAGTACGACCCATTAGGATAAGATCGAACACATACATGTCGGGAATGAAGTCGGAAATGTTGTGGCGCATGCGTCAATGGTGATTAACTCACATGGGGCTTGGAGGCTCTGAGGAGATCCCTGAAGATGATGTAAGAAGTTGGCTTCTTGCTGTTGCTGTCGCCGTCAGAGGCAGATGGGCGTTCCGTCACATTCCGTGCGATGTTATTCCATTCTTGTTCTAGCTGGTGATTCCCGACCATCAGCTCCTCCCTGATAATTAATGAGGAAAAATTTACAAATTGTGGATAAATTATTTGGTATTCCTATTTCGCTATAAAAAAAAAGAAAATAGAAATAGAAATTATAACAATACTGGGTAAATGATGGTAGATTACCCATATAATCTGTCAAAAACTACTATAATTTAAGTAATTTAATTGGTTATTCGTCACGACATCGCTTTTGAGATATTTTACTTTTCATATCAGACTGTACGGAAATTATATTTGTAGTTACGAGTCAAAAAGTTGGCAGAAGAATATTTTAAGCATCACGTGAATATCTCCAATTGGCTCTCCTCCTCATGATCACTTTTTCTTCTGCTGAACCACCTGATTGAATGATAGGATTTTGAATTCCATGAAAATATCAAGTGGAGGAAGAGAATTTTGATTTGTTCTTTCAATGATTAAGTTTAAAGGGTTTAATAATTTCACTGATTAAACTATTTTTATCAGAAAGAAATTATTATAACCATTAATTATATGTAAATCTTATACCCTACCTTTACCAACAAAAAAGGAAAAAAAAGACTCTTATATCCTAGAATAACTCAGTGATATTTCCTTCCATATTAAGAGATCTCAAATTTTAATAATCAAAGTGCTATTCGTCCCCCCATTATCCTTTCAAAAAAAAAAAAAACCTTAACTCGATATGAACTATTCCCTGCTGTATGAACAGATTTTCGCTTCATTAACTGGCAATGGCTAAAGATCTTCATCATCCTGTATGGTTTTTATGGAATTGATGAGACAGTTATTAGTTATAATGATTACCGTTCCATTATCGGGTTGCTGGCATTGATGAAAGGAAGTTGCTGCGGGTCTAATTGGTTAATGAACGGAATCTGTCCGTTCCATCCAGGTGGACCGTAAGGGACATGGGTTGGGTCGGAGCGAGCGTTATAGTCCAAATGAGACATAATTTGCGCGATCTCCCTCTTCTTCGCTTCGGATGCCATCTCTGCACGACAAGAAATGTTTATAATGTGATCATGCTCGATCTAATGGAGAATTGAATGAAGATTATGATACGAATGATCTGATGATCATGTTTGAGTGAAAGGGACAATTATTTACGCACATGTGCCCCAATAATTGACTCAGTCGACGCAAGCAAGAGTGCACCTGCACTCTAACTCGGCCGACAACATATATCTAGATTCAGTCGTTATAGAAATTTATGCCGATTCATCGAGCAGTGAGATTGCTTGATCATAATTTGATATCTGCAGTATTTTCTGTGTGCATGTTGATATAACTAGCTAGATTACCTGTTATCATATGCTCCTGCTTCATGTTCCTGTACATCTGCGCACAAATATAATAGAAGACAAACAGCTCTTATATTGATGTTTATGACATATATATATATAACATATGTGTATATATGAACATTAAAGGAGATAGATAGAACCTGCAGATGGCTCTTCACATGAGATATGGTGAGTCCGGACACGCCCATTATCTGCAGAACCATCTTCGGGGTGGCTCCTGCACATAAAGACACAAGAACTTCACTTGGGTCGTAACTCCTATGCCTTTCTTACCCTCGAACATTAATATCTTCGTTGCTTTGTACAGTGCTTCGCAATTCGGTCGGTCGTCTAGCTAGAAATTTCATGTTATCGAGAAGGAAAAAAAATTCCGGCGAGAGCTGCTATACCATATACGCACTTAAGCTTCGCGCAGCACTTACGTTCTTCTCCTCCGAGACTCTCGACTGCATGCACGAAGCAGTGATGAAGGTCAGGGGTCCACCGGAGCCGAGGAGCCTTTGACCGGATGTAAGGCCTCACAGTGGCTGGCCTGAGAACAATCTCGGTTGTCAGGCTGCTCTGTCTTGGGATCCTCCGGCGAACCCTCATGTTTCGCGGCATGTTAATTAGGCTTTGGGAAGAGAGGAAAATAAGCAGGCGAAGAGGATGAGGGCTTCTTCAGCTCTTCATATTGTGTGTGTCCTTTTTTTATTTTATTTTATTTTATTTTATTTGGCTGGTTGGGAGGTGGCAGCAACATTGGATCAGAAGGGAATAAATACTCGTGAGACCTTTACAAAAAATTCTGTTGAACAAATTTGTCATGTTGTGCAGCTTTTTACGATTCTTCTCACTCTGGGGTGGATGATTTCAGATTTTCTTCAATTCTTTGGCAGTCTCGATTAGAAAGGGGAAAATTCCCCCGGGGGGAAGTCTCAGTCCAGGGTTCGTTCAAAAATGCTTTCATGATTCAGTGAAAAATTATTCGACAGTCTGAAGTAGTACTATCGGAGTATATTAAGATTGTTTAATATTAATTTTTAAGTAATATTTTGTGAATTTGAGTGAGCTAATTAAATTCCACCGATAGAATAACTTGAATTTATTAATGCATATTAAAATTAAAAAAATTATATATGTAATTTGATCATCCAAACTATACTAAGATACTTTCTGTATTTTCATCAACACAATCATACATTACACTATCAACTGAGTGGATGTGATTTTTGTAGGGGCAAAAAAAATTACATGTATATGGTAGTGCACTTGTGTGTCAGTTCTTATTTTCTTTCCTTTTTTTTATAAGGAGAAATTTATTTATTTTTTTCCCAAACTCATAAGTATTCATAAATGTATGAATTTAGATAAGATCATCCGACTGCATATGTCCGGGATGGATCTTTAGATTAGAATATATACCTGAACGGATGGATGAATACCTAATTAGCTTTTTTACATGGTTTTTATGGTTTGCACCACACAATATTCCTAAACCAATTAAAGTGCACCTCGAGACTATTATGCGGTCGGACTGGAATCTATTGGAAAATTTTCATCGACCATCATAACTTGGGATTCGATTATTAGATAATCCATTTTGGAATTTAGTGTGGGAATTACTAGTCCAACCCAAGTTAGTGCTTTTTTACATAGTTGTGTCTTGTTCAATTAGCCTTTTTCTTTTACATATATTATTTATATTATATAATATCTAGAAATTCAATAAATTTATGTTAATCCAAGTTTTAATCAAGTTGGGATACATAGCATCTATCGATAGTTAATTTTCTTTATTCACTGTATTTAAATCCAAAAACTTACTTAAAAAAAGGAGTGTTTGAATTATAGCTTTAAAAACTAGATCGGACCGGTCAATTCGACTAGTTTAACCGAGAATTAGCAACTCACTCTATTCGGTTCTTAGAAAAAATCTAATTGGACTTTAAATGAGATCAACTGCGGTTGAACCGGCTAGTTTCCTGTTAGACCATTAAACCCAACTGAATTAGTAGAAAAATTAGTTGATTTAAAATTTAAAAAATAAAAATATATTATAATATACTTGTTTTATTTACTAAATTTAAATTTATATTTTATATTAAATTTTTGTATAATATAATGATTATATTAATAATTTTTGTTATAAATTATATAGTATTTATTAAATATATGGTTTGATCCATTGAACTCATGATCCAACCCATAAATTCATCTTTACACCGGTTCCCGGTCTGATTCAGTTTTAAAAATTATGGTTTGAATATAATACATATTTATATATATGCACGCAGTGGATCGTATTCGATGGATTGGGAAGTTTTGACCTTATCGACTCCATAACTTGAAAGGGGCACATAATTATAAGAATCGAAACATTATTTGGAATATTTAGTGATAAAATCTACAGATCATAGTTAAAGTTATTACAGTTTTCTTCAGGAAAATGCTAAGATTCACATCATGGTACGAATAAACACACATTTCAAATTAAACAAGTAAAAGGGAAATTTCGAAAAAAAAGGAAAATAAAAAAGAAGGATAGAGAATTAAGATAATTACGGAGAGAAGTAACTGACCTTGCAACAGAACCCGATAGTAACGTTCAAGAAACCCCCGGACGTTAAAGATGGTTCAATAAATATTGTAATAACTATTTATTGAATAAAAGTAAGGAAAAAAAGGTAAGCTTAAAGTCGAGTAAATTAGTGTGGCCGTGACACAAGCATATGCACGAGAAAATCTAAATAATATTTTTTAAAAATAATATTGAATATAATAATATTATTCTTAATTTAAAATAAGTAAAATTAAATAAATACTCACTTATTTGATTTTCGCTCCGTTGCCTCATTTTTCTTCCTTGTCCATGGTATCACTTTTAAGTTATCCCGGCAAAAAAAAAATCTTTAAAAAATTGTTCGGGCTTCCTTTTTCTCTAATGTCCAAGTACCGGAAGAGACTAAAATATGCTTTCAAAGTGGTCTCAAGGCTCCCAACGACCCACAGGCTTCATTCACACACTTTATTTATGTGTGGACAGTTTAGTAATCCTCATCGGATCAAATTTTAGATAATTTTTTTATATAAAAAAATTACTGGCGGTCAGTCCACGTTGATTGATTGCTTGCCCTGCTACACAGCCTGCAAAAGTTTTTTTTAATGAGTGAATTTAGAATAAAATGAAAAAATTATATTTATAATATTTTGACATTAGAGCGAGGTAGTATAATTATATTAAACATTTGTTTTCTCATAATATGTGAAGATTATGAGAGTATTTGGGATCTAGAATTCATGACCATGAAGAAACTCACGATCCACGATTCTGATTAATCATGAGGATTCGATTCTATACCCATATGATAGAATTGATTAGCTTGTATATATGATCGTGTGTGTCATTGTGTATCTTTTTTAGTTTCTGGAAAAGGAGAAATGCATCACCGATTACAATTCTTTTAAAATAATTTTCCATATAATTCCTATTTACATGAGATTATTTAATTAACATAAATATGTATGACATTAATTAAGTCGTGCATGATTATACATTTTCCACTCTTTTTTCACTTATTTATGAAAATAGAAAATTTAAAAATAAAAAAGGGAGAATTTTTTTGGTGTACTCTGGGAGAATGCAATAATTCTAATTATGACATTTTAAATATTTGAGTACACAAATATTTTTTCAGCAACACTAATAATGATTATGATATTGCAATCTAATGAAAAAAATCAATACTTTTTAGCTATATTATTAGTGCAATGATATTTTTACATTCATTTTAGTATTTTATAGAAATTACTGTCCATTTAGTTAATTATTTGGCACAATTTTGTTTTGCGGTTATAACGGTTATTTGAACTCTCTCTCACACTTGATTCTTCGCAGGTATTAGCATTTTGAAGTCCAACCCTCGGCATATTCTATTTTCTCCCGAATAGCAAAGCGGGCCATGCATTTAAGACTACGGGGAAGACGTGGAAGAAAGTCAACGAATGACAGCACGATCAAAAAATGGAGAACCAGACAGACATTGTGAGGGTGACATCATCATTCTCGCTATATTTAGTTTATTATATTATTAAATTATAATATAAAGATTAAATTATATAAAATTTTATTTTTTTATGGGTAAGATGAACTGATAAGTGTTTCTAAAAGATTGGGAAAGTAAATATTAATATAATATAATATAATATAAAATTAATACATGTATGTACTATAATA
>CXYZ01020035.1:413735-425595 GCA_900006705.1 Sonneratia caseolaris
CTCCTCCTCCTCCTCCTCCTCCTCCTCCTCCTCCCCACTCTCTCTCCCCAGGGAAAGGTCAAATAGGGGATTTGACGAGTCAGAGGTGGGGCCCACGCCCATAATCGGGGGAATCCCCCTCTCCTGGCCCGCAAACTGATTGCAAGGAAATGTCAATGGCCCGTAAAGGTTTTTTTTTCCACCGTAAAGATAATTACGGGCCACGCTCTCCCATTCCAGTGATGTAAAAGGGACTATAAAGTAATTCAATTTTATAGAATTAAAGGTGATTATGGTGAATTAAATACATCATAAAGTTAAGGGATTTGTTTAATTTTTTATTAGTGCAAAATCTCATAACCCCTTAGTATGTTTTGTCGCCTATTTTGTAGAGATTTATTGTCCTTTTTTATAATTCGAAGGAGAATCTTTAAATCTCGGCACCATTTACGTATGTGTACCCATTTTCCACAATTTTATTTTCATACATCAGGTGTTGATTATGGCAGTAATTAGTGAGCAGATGGGCCAACAATTCTCTAATTTTGTTTCTTTATTGAAAACGACATAAATAGAAATATGAGGTGAAATGGAACTCGACCATCTAATGCCTCCAATAAAAACACAGTGAACCCAAGGTGAAAATGCCAAACTAGTGCTTAATCAGTCTACCCTGATGAATCATCCGACATTTTGTTTATTTATTTGTATTGTAAATGGAGTACATGAAATGTTATCATAAACTTTAAGGGGAAAAAGATGATATTATTTTCTTATTTTCTGGTGGGTAAACCTTAATTTCAATTTTTACATAAGATTCTCTATTTTTTTTATTCCCATATTAAATAAAACTTTCTGATGTCTCTCCTTGATGAAGGTTTTTCCCTTTATTATTCATAAATTTAATTGCCTTAGATTAATTTAGGTTCGAGGTGATTAATAGTTATGATGAATATTTAGATGTTTTCTATTTACATAATTTGATTGGAGATCCATCCATTCATCGAGCTAAGCAATGTTCGGACTTAATGCACCAGATGAACTAATTAACAAGCGCTCTTCTGTCAGCTTTGACTAGTTAGCCTAACACTATTGAAGGCCCGGTATACTCGAAGAAGCCAACATATATCCTCTAATAATGCACTTGTCGAAAGAGCACACTTATATCAACATTTTTCATAGACATGCTTGGAGGGATTCAAATTTGTGATCCAAATCTCACTAAATCTTTTTAAAATCTTATATTCAAATATTATAAATGAAAAAAATATATTCATACGAGAGATTATATCCTCCGTTGGCCAACAAATCTGAACCTAATTAATTTACTAGGGAATGGCAGGAGCATGAGGCAAACGCGGAGTGAACATTCCATGACGGAAGCAAAAATGGAAAGTCCGTATGCGCATGCAGAGGGTTGGGGGTGGAGATCGATGACATGTCCAAACGGCTCGGAGCATTTTACTGCTCGCAAATAACCAATTTACAATTACAAAAAAATGGAAAAGGGCTGGGTGGGAAAGTTTCTTGGCCGGACGGTGGCACGTAGGGAGGCATGCAGGAGAGGAGGAAAGGAAGGTCGGCCGTTGGTGACGACGGCCCGGTGGGGACAGGGAAGAAGCTTCCCAGCTATCATTCCCCAGTTCCCGGCCGCAAACCGGCTGACGCCATTCTTCTCGTGATCTCTCTTCCCTACGCTTTTCAACTTGCAGAGCAGGCTGAGAATTGTGATCCAAGTACCAAGTTGATAACAAAATTCCAAGAAAACCAATGTTCTTGGAAGTGGGTTGGATTTCTTGTAAGCTCAACTTGTCTTTCTCAGCACGTTTTTGTATATGCAATACTTTTGGTTCGACCAATATAGCTCATCCTGGAACCAATATTTTTGTACAGGCTGTTGAGTTAAAGAACATCTTCATTCTCAAGACGAGGAAATGAGGCATTAACCAGAGTCCATTCGTGGCTAGGTTACTCAACTGTAAGAGCTCTGTCTGATTCGTTCTTTTAATCGGTAGGTCGAATATATAGAACCGTGTCGCCACCCTCTCGTGACGATCTCTGAAAGGAAAGAGAGGAAAAAAAACAAAAAAAGACTAAACCCTGCTAGGGATCAGGGCCTCGTGTGGCGGCCTCGGGCCCGCCCGCAGAGGAGCGCATTCCTCGGGATCAGGGCCTCGTCTCGAAGAGACTTGGAAGGTGTGTAGACCCTGAGGTAGAACTGCTGGCCCAGATACTGCCTCGCCCAGTTCTCGGATCTGACGTTCCACATCCCCACATTGTCCAGAGCCACGTATATTGCTGTCCACGACTTTGGGTACACCTGGGCACACCAAAATGGAGAAACATGTCAGTAAGACACTAAAAGTCGGGTTGGCTCGTTCTCAAATGATTAAGCATCTGCTCAAATTTACTGAAAAAAAAAGCACATGAGGTGATGATAGTTAGTTGATCCTTGCAGTCGACGTGAGGTTCTGAGTGAGTACCTGAGCTGTACATCGCGCAACCGTGTCCCTCAAATTGTATCTTGATCTACTAGCAGGCGTCCATTGTCCTCCGTCCATCCTGATCAAGTTCCAAAATTCCGGCTTCAGCATTCCGATATTGATTTATAAAGGGCTTGCAATCATCCTAACTTGTCTTGTTAAGTTCAATCCGAAGTACTTATTTCTTCATTTTTTTTTTAATAAAAAAATTGTAATGATGAGAAGGTGGGAAACTGGAAAGTTTCCGGGTCTAGACGAAGGCTCGGTGCTGTAGAGCATTTTCGTGGATAAATCTACTAACCCGACGACGAAGAAGGAGTATCCATCTATGTGCCACGACTGAACTGTATCCTCCCAGTTCTGAAACACGATCTCAACAAACTCCCGGAAGTTCGCAGCCATGACAGAGGTCTGCAGGTAAGCATTTCCCCAGGTGGGACTCGTGGGGATACTCCCGAGGTTGAAGACTCCGGGGATATTGAAGTAGTCGGCCAGCTTCAAGGGGGTGTCTGCTGGAATGAAGGAAACGCTGTTGACAGCGTATCTCTGCTTCCTGTTAATGATTGGGGCAGAGTTAGCGAGCATGAGGGTTCGACCGGGCTTAATGAGTCCATAGTGGTAGGAGCCTTGCGGGTTTGGACGGGGACCACTTGCAGTCAAATTCCACCTGTTTTCCATGGCCAAGAACAGCAAAATTTGGTAAAAAAATGAGGTAACAGTAGCCTAGTATAGGTAAAACACAATGTAAAAGTAGCCAAGTATAGCCGAATATAGCCAGGCATGAGTGAGCCCAAAGGCTCAAGTAAGCTGTTCTGGCCTCAAGCCTACTTTCAGCCGTTCTCAGCCGAATCAAGCTTGAGCTTGGCCCTGAATGTAGGTCGTCGTCAATTTCAGCCTACTCAAGCTCGGGCCTCAAAACAGCTTGATGGTGGGGGGTGGGAGGTGGGGTACATTTATCATCAAGGAGGATACTCTCCTTTCAGCATTTATGTGAATTAGAGTGTTGGTAAGCATGAGTTTGGTTGACTCAGCTAGTGTTCTCGAGTCTGCTTGACAAAACATGGAGTCAAGCTCAAAAAAACAGAGACAAATCAAGACTGCCGAGCGGACTCCAATTAGCTCAGATGCTTTAACTTGCTTTTGGTTTAAACGGTGTGCTACCTTCGCTGTACCCTGGTTTTTCAGAAGAAAAATCAGCTTCAATGGTGTGCATCTAAAGTTAATGACCTTACCGAATTGATCGAGCCTGGTTCAGAGACCAATCGATCTGGGTAGTAGGTCCACCAGGGACAGGACCGGAGACTCGTCTCCAGGAATTGCTGTAATGGAGGACTGCTGTAGTCGTTAGCACAGGAGAAGTGAAACGTGAGGAGATGACAACGTAGTAATCCTGTGGTGGCTGGTCAGCCGTGACGAGGACTGAGTAGGACTGTCCAAGGTGTATATCTAAGGCATCATATGTGTTCTGGAGCGTGTGTGACCCCTCGACCTCAACTAGCTTCATCTTGTGGCCTTGGATCCGGAAGTTGATCGATGTGGTTAGCCCCACATTTGATATTCTGAACCTATATGTCTTGCCTGAATACAATATATGAATTAGGTAACAAATTAATGACTAAAAAAAACTCATGTTTGAGTTACAAAATGTGAATAGTGTAAGCCAGTTCAGAAGCGATTCGGCATTTCTTGAAGTAACAACAGTTGATCACAACTGTTGATTGTAACCTGACGCATCAGACTCGCAAAAGTTTTAGTTGAATGATCTCATCGAGACGATAAGCAGGTAGGGGTCAATTTAAAGTGGTACCTGGATCTACTGTGAATGTGTATCCATTCCAACCCCGACCATTGATAAGAAGCCCATCAGGAAAAGGAAGATTGTGGCCACCATCCAAAATACGCTTCAGCATCTACAAATTCAAGCCAAAACAAGGACATCAATAGGTAAAAGTTTGAGCAGGAGATTGATTCAGTAATGTCACTACAGCAATTACATAGTGATTTCTCTTAAACCAGTCTCCAGCAAGAACGATGAAATCCCCAGCCGGGGGAGGAAAAGGGACTGGGATTCGAGGGCGGCTCCAGATTCTGATGCCACCGAATGCACCAGCGGCCTTGTGGAACCCGAGCGAGGGGAAGTAGAAGTAGCTTCCAATCTGATCCTTCACTTGGAGGATGTACGTGAAGTTCTTCCCCGGTGGGATCGGGCAAGTTGTCCCGTAAACTCCATCCTGCCATGAGTTTCTCCTCTGTTGTATCCCATTCCTGAGGAGTAACAATTTATGTTAAAATGTGACATGTTTCCAAAGAATTTCTAGTTCAAGGAGTCTAAAATGGAGCTAAGGATTACAGTAACTTATGCGCTCCTAAGACTTGAGAAACTCTATATGGGTCCGAGGTATTATACCAGGATAGCAACGAGCTAACTTAGGAGAGAGATTACTTGTTTGATGTAAAGCTCGAGAATCTGCATGTTGGCTCGAGGTATTGATACCAGCAGCACGATACACTCTCACAGTTTCGTCTTGCGGGTATGATTAGACACATTAATTTAATGCACATGTCTAGCTGGAAGTAATCCAGCCGGTAATGGAAATGCTTATTTAAAATTTGCAAGATCTGCAGAATGGATACCATTTTGGGTGAAAGGGACCCCAGAGAGAATATCTTAGGCACATCTCATCCTTTTCATGGATCTGGGACGGGTGGGAAAAACAGACAAATAAAGGGACACCATGTATCACTTACAAGAGAACACAACTGTAGCTTTGTGTCAGAAGTAATGCAACAGCCTCAAAACCCATTTTTTCTAAACACATCTCATTCAGAATTTGAACAGTTTAATGTCCATAAGATACTAACAAATGAAGTCCTAATAGAGATACAGACCAAAGGGGCAAGATTGCCAATAATTTCGGCCCTTAGCTCTCTTCTTCCCTCCAAAGAGATGCAGACCTTTCTTTATTCAAATCAGCAGATGGAATAAAGCTCTTCTTATTATCCATAACTGACAGCTCTTCGGTTGAACTTATCAAAGATTCGATTAAATACAAATCATCAACATGCGGGAAACATGGATAATAGTTTCCGTAAACATGACAAGAGATCCCTTTTCTCCCCAGAAAAAAATTAAGAGGAATTGACAATGCACTGATTTCAGACTTATGTTAGGCAACAGACCACCAGATCTGACAAAAAAGAGGAAGAAAAGTCGCCAAGGAGCAAACTGAGCTAGGAAAAAGAATTACCAAGACAACCAAAGGAGCATTACCAAGAAATGAGGAAGGGTTCTCTCAGGTAGTTGTAGACATTAATGATCAAGTTGTCGTTGGTGATGGCATCGATGTGCGGCCCTGGAAATTGCCCATTAATCAAAATCCCCTGCAACATTTCATTTTGCAATAAAAAACCACCATAGTGAACAAGCGGCAGGAGAATAATGCTAACTACAAGAGCTGTTCTTGATTCTATTTGGCTGCAGCTCCTGTCAGCAAATCCTGTTGTGAAAAGAAGAAGGAATGAAAGAAATTAATGCCCTGAGAGGCAAGAAAATCCAAGAAAAGTGCTCACCTGTTGCCTGACCCCGAGTGGGTAAATGTCACCATAAGTGACTTTCCAAGTGAAGAACCTGTAAGGATTCTCCGCATGGGTGCCCTTCAGCACGGAGAAGAGGAGCACCACATTGAAGATGAGAGACTGAAGAAGAGGAAGACGGCTGCAGCCTCTCATCTTCTTCCCCTTCCGCTGTAGAAACACTGGGATACCAATGACTATGTTCCTTCAAAAGATAGGAATTATGGCCCTCAATGCAGTTGAAAGGGAAGCTCAATGGGATCAGATCTGCATTGCTGTTTATATAACTGCAAATTTTGGAGGCAACAATGTGAAGAAATTTAACTTGGTCTCCCTCGCCCTCTCTCTCTCTCTCTCTCCCTTTCTGTGCTGCCTCTGCTCCTGTGAACCTGTGAGTGAACATTTATTATTATTTTAACTTTACTTACCTGCAAATTCTGCCAAAAAAAGAAAACAAAATTTTATGCACTGCTAACTTTAACAGTGGAGTTACTCCCTCTCTTGTTTGTCTGCACGTGGAAATGAGCTGTCAGTCAATGGCGCGCAGAGAGAGAGAGAGAGAGAGAGAGAGAGAGACTTCATATCAGACATCACTATGTCTTTCTATGTAAAAATTCAAGAATGAATATTAGTGGCCAGCGATAGGAAAAACTTACTAATCTCTATATATAATGAACTCTAAAGTCGAATCTCAACATAATGGGTTTTTGGTCTAATCCTAAGTTTAGTTTGTAGGTTTTTTTTTCTTTTTTTTTGCATCTAGTACATCAGATGAACTTTAACATAGCTCTAGGACTAAAGCACAAAGCGGTTTCATTAATAGATCCTGTTCGGATCTAGCTGAATTGATGGATTGATAAACAAGGGAAGAGCATATGGGCCGAGTTTGACATTGATGGTGCCTGTACGGGTCATAAATGTGACCCAACACACGTGACCCATAGAGGTGGTTGATACCGATAGCCATAAGTAGTCTTTGATACTGAATGCGTCAGTGTGGTCGGACCGATTATCTCGACTATAGACAAGCGATTGCTTTCTTGCTTGATCCTCTTCGAGAGTAGCATCCCTGTGTAACTTGCTCCTCTTCCCAGATTAGGGAGGAAACCCAGGAATTCCTATGGCTGCCCCTGGAAATCCCTCGGAGTATCGTATTTTCCGGGTGCCCTTTATTGCTTCCCAAACGGTTGGAATATAGCATCTTTGAGAACGCTCTGCCTCCCGTCAATCTGTTAAGGTTAGGCTCTGAACGTGAAGAAAAGTTTCTTCTCCTCTTGAGGAACCCAGTCAGGCCTTCCAAGTTCCAATCTGTCATCCATGTTAAATGGACCCACCCCTTCCCTGAAGGACGGGCTAATTGAATCAATTAATCATTGACTCATTTGTTCACAGCATTGATCTTTGGCCGCAAGAATCGCCTCTTGATCGGCATCCCCTGCATCGTTCCATTAAACTATTGGAATGGTTTCTTTCTTCTTTTTTTTTTTTCAACTTGGGCTGCCCTACTTGTAAGTTGTCAAGCAAATGAAGAAAAATTAAATCCAGGTTGAAAAAGGAAACGAGTTTGTGCCCAGAAGAGCAAGTAAATCCAAGAAAGGTGTAAACCTGTTGCTTAAGTATACGGGTTGTCCCCACTTGCGCCACGCAGAAGCAAAGAGAGCAACAATACATTGAAGAAGAGAGAGCAGAGGAGAAGACTACCACCGCTCATCTTCTTCCACCTCTGTTGAGGAATCACTCGACTTCAACGTTCACATTCCGACAAAAGATGGAAACACTTAGCTGTATTTTGTTGCACGAGAAGCTTAATGGGATCACATTTATCTTTGCTTTGTCGCTTAGATAACTGAAGAACTTGAAGGCAACAAATTCCAGATGATGTAACTGTAGCTCTGCTGTCTCTCATTGACAATTAGTTGAATAGTTCTATGGATCGAGATAACGTCAAGCCAAATCGATCAGAAACAGTAACTTTTGCATCAAATAAGCTTCCTCATTTGAATGAAGGGAGGGGAAAACCCCGGCATATGGCTCACAATTTACCCGTCTTCAGAGAAACTCAAGAAAGCTTCTGCACAAGTAAAAAGGCAATAACAATAAGATGATGAAAGCACTAAAATAGAAACCCATACACCAAGACACGGTCAATGCAGCCGAGCACCAATTAGTTCCATCGTTAATTAGATGTCCTTTACCAGTCTGTGCAGGCCAAGGTTGTTATCTAGATTTTGCCCTGTCGATCACAACGAATCCAACTGCACTGCTAGAGGAAGAGTCCGTTGACTCTTTTCATTTGAATCGACGCTTCTCAAACCATCAAATAGTTGACTTTAGGCGTCTTGGGAAGCCTTTTTCTTAAAAGAGTTGGAGAGAAACCTATTTACAGGATGACTTTCGGGGTTAAATGCGCTGACGAACTTGCTATTATTGGTGGAAGCCATTCATCGGATTTGTCCATCTTTTATTGCCGTCCTCTTCCTTTACTGCTCAATTTTGGTTTGTAATTGCATATGAGCTAAGTCCTCCAGGCAGGACTATTGTCAAATCTTTGCTGTGTACAAACCTGAGAGTTTATGTGTGCAATACAATAGGTTTTCCGTTCAAGGGCTCACTGGTTTGAAGTATACACTATAGCCTAATTTCAAAGGCATATACGGACAATTTCCATGTGAAAAGAGGACTGTCAGAGGGAGATCACAAGAGGGCGTCCTTTCTTCCTTTGCCTGAACCTGCATTGATCTCTGCAATCTTTTGAAGGGGCATTTGTGTTAAATTCGTTGTAGTCCACAAGGGACTGAATCCGTTTCCACTTAAAAGTTTAAGCTGATGAGTGGCGGTACCTAACCTTTTTATAAGCCCACAACGTTTTCTTCATTTAATCGATATGGGATCGTATATCTCAACGTCCGCCCTCACGTGGCAACGTGGTCTTACTTTGTCATGTGCCATTAAACACGAACCCTCAACAACTATCTATGAGCTGGGTATTCTTCTTCCGGTCTCGAACAAGGGGGACAACTGGCCACAAGTCGGGCAATTTTCTTCCATACTTGGGCTTATATCAACTGACCACGAGCTAGACTTCTAGACTCGGGTCGGGCGAGGTGCATGCCCATTGACTCTGATACCATGTTAAATTCGTTGTGAGCCCGTTTAAGCCCAAGTACGGAAGAAAATTACCCGACTTGTGGCCAGTTGTTCTCCTCATTTGAGATCGAAAGAGGAATTCCCCGCTTGTAGATAGTTGTTGAGGGCGGGTGTTTAATGGCACGTAGCAAAGTGGACCACGTTGCCACGTGAGGGTGGGTGTTGAGATATATGATCCCACATCGATTAAATGAAGAAAACGTTGTGAGCTTATAAGAAGATTGTGTACCGTCATTTATCAGCTTGAACTTTTAAGTGGAAACGAGCTTGATCTCTTATGGGCTCATAACAAATTTAACATGATATCAGAGCCAGTGGGCTCGCATCTTGCCTGACCCGAATCCAGAACCCTAGCTCATGGTCAGTTGATATAAGCCCGAGTACAGAAGAAAATTGCCTGACTCGTGGCCAGTTGTCCCCCTCGTCTGAGACCAGAAGAAGTGTACTTGGCTCGTAGACAGTTGTTGAGGGCAGGTGTTTAATGGCATGTGGTAAAGTGAACCACGTTGTCACGTGAGAGCAAATGTTGAGATATACGATCCCACATCGATTAAATGAAAAAAAATGTTGTGAGCTTATAAGTAGGTTAGGTACTGCTACCTATCAGTTTGAACTTTTAAGTGGAACGAGTCAAATTTCTTATGGACTCACAACGAATTTAACAATTTGTACGTACAAGGTTTGTCCTCACATTACAATCTAACTCAACTTTTGAAGTTCAAGTGAGGAGAGAGTAGGAGAGCATCATCCATGAACTTTAGATTTTAGATTTGTAAAATCCGACTATAACATTGGAAACCAGGACGTAGTTCCACTTAAATCCCACAGTTTTCCTAGTTTCTGCTCTTGTGGTTAGCTGTTCCAGGCCTTGTTCCTCTTCTTTGGTTATCTCTATCGACAAGAATTTGTAGCAATATTCCTATTATTCCCAGTAAACATAAGAAACTCGAAGCAACAACTGGCGCGTTGGGCACTGAGGCATGCAATTGAGCTCGATTACTAACGTGTTTGTGTACTCTGAGAATACTCTGAGAAAACCACGACAGATGCATTGGACGTACTTTGGTGATTAATTTTATCAGCAAAACTTTCTTTAAAGAGTAGTAAAATTAGCGTCAGACTGAAGATTTGATCGTTGCATGTTTGATCCACGCTGACCATGTTACGGTTTTGTTTGTCAAATTTATCCACAATTTTTTTTGGTGCAAATACTGCATTTGTTTTGGCAACAACTTGAACATCTAGCCTGGCATGCTCTCGTTCTCCCAACTCCCTATCCTAAAAGGATCATCATTCACTTTCTCCCGTCTCAATCCAACTTCTGTATGGCTACTTCTTAGTATAACTAATTCCGCATGTCTGAGGAAACATAATACAAGCATTATTAGAAGATAGCCAACCTCAAGAAAGTTTTAGGTTCAAGCCGCCAACTGAAGCACAGAAATATCCAAGGAAAGAAACTGCAGAATCTATCGACGGGCATTTTGAAACAACGAGACAGAGCAATCAGGTCCAATATAGTATTTGGATAATAAAAAGGAAAAGAGATTACTAAAATAATGATTTGACAACGATCAGTATTACTCCGACTTTTTTATCTTTTCCTTGTAACACACGACCAGCTATATGTTGCAATGTCTTGGATACCGATCAGGCAATCATATTAATTTCATCTAAGCCATGAATCTTCTTATGACAATAAAAATGGAAAACAACAGGAAAACTCCGTTTCTGTTCTTCATGCCATGGCAAAGAAAGCAGTGACCTTGACCACCAAAGGCTCATATGTAAGTAAGCCTGTCAGGATGCCCGGTTCAGTCGATGAACATTTTCCACGACTTGGGTCTTCATGGTTTTTTTTTTTTATTGGAAACAGGTTGTGCTTGATAATGGGATTGTGAAGCTCTCGATATTGAAGCCTCAGGGATTCTTGACGGGCATCAAGTATGGAGGAATGGACAATCTATTGAATCTCAAGTCAGATGAATCCAGCAGAGTGTAACTCATATATTTAAGAAACTGACAACCGATGGCTAGTGAATTGGAATTTGTCGATCTTGTTGCTAATCGTCAGTTTGAACTTTGCAGGTACTGGGACATGAACTGGAGTTGGCCAGAAGGCAGCGACACATACAGATTGTCAGAATGCTTCTGGAAGAATTGCTAATTTAATTGTGATCAAGTTAAATTTTTAGTACCAAATCCATTTCTAAAGAATTTCCATTCTTGTCATGTTGGACAGAATCAAAGGAGCTGAATATAGTGTAATTAACATGAATAGGGATAATGTGGAAGTCCCCTTCAGGAGGACCTACAGTCCATCCAGTCCTGGCACAGCACCACCTCTCAGTTTTGATACGAGGTTAGTGAAAACTGAAAAATGAAAATCCCGAACTTCTGAGAGCGTCCTCCAGTCTAATAATTCCATCTATACTGAATCTTTATTTTGGGATACGTTTAGATACATCCTGAGAAGTGGCGTTTCAGGATTTTACTGCTATGCAATATACGAACGCCCACCGGGATGCATTACCTCTGATCTAATCCAGATGAGGATGGTTTTCACGTTGCTGCGTGAAAAGTAAGTCCCTGGTAGGAAGCCGTTGACAACAGAAACAACTCCTTTGGCTGTTTACTAATGTGATTTAAAGAACTATCTTTCCGCCCAAACCCCCCCC
>CXYZ01020035.1:425897-444012 GCA_900006705.1 Sonneratia caseolaris
CCCCCCCCCACCTTAAAAGTGGTTCTTGAAACTGTCTCAAATAAACGACTTTGTAACTGTTTTGACATAAAATTGAGAATACTTAGTCTTCCACGCTACAATGGACAGGTTTCACTACATGGCAGTCTCAGATGAGAAGCAAAGGATAATGCCGATGCCAGAGGATCTGCTTCCCGGTAGAGGGAAACTGCTCATCGTACCAGAGTCAGTTTTATTAGTAAGCCCGATCAACCCTGATCTCAAGGGCGAGGTACAAATGCACATGCCTCTGTATATACCAGCAAAATAAGCCAAAGTTCCCCAGTTGAGCTGCAAAGGATGCAGGTGGATGATAAGTACCTGTACTCTGTCGACAACAAAGATGGAGGTGTCCACGGGTGGATCAGCTCTGGCCCCATAGTCGGGTTATGGATGGTTTTCCTAAGCCAGGAGTTCCGTAACGGTGGGCCTACCAAGCAGAATCTCATGAGTCACACTGGTCCAGTTTGCCTTGCGGTAGCCCTCATATCGTGTTACTTAAAAAGATTAAAATGAAAGATAACTTGTTCAATTCCTTGAGATTATTAACTGACTCGATGATTATAACTTGAATTGGTAGATGTGCCACGGAACACATTACATTGGCGAAGATATAGTGGCTCACTTTGAAGAGGGAGAGACATGGAGGAAGGTCTTTGGCCCCTTCTTTATATACGTCAACTCTCCTTTGAGTGCCTCGAAGGCGCATAACTTGTGGGAAGATGCAAAAAATCAGTTAATCTATATCCTTATCTTCAGCTAAATGTATTCACTTTCCCCTTGAAATGTTTGGTTCTTATAACGCTTGGCTATTCCTAGAGGTCGATGGAGGAAACATCATGGCCATACGGCTTTTTCTCATCTCCATACTATCTGACGACCCAAGGACGAGGCTCAGCTTCAGGAAGACTTCTTGTGCTGGACGAGTACCGTGCTATTTTTCCATGAAGTAAAGAACTAGCTGATGCTACATCTGGTTCAATTCTGATCTCGACATCCATGTTTTCAGCTTTATATCAAGCACCTTACTTCCTGCTAAAAATGCATATGTTGGACTATCAGCTGCAAGAACCGAAGGAGCTTGGCAACCAGAAAGCAAAGTAAATAATTCTTCGATGAATCATAGATTAGTTTGTTGACATTGGATTGATAAAACCTTAATCTCGATTCCATGAAGGGCTATCAATTCTGGGTACAAACAGATTCGGATGGAAATTTCACCATATGGAATGTCGTTCCAGGAGTGTACAGACTAAATGGTTGGGTTTCAGGCTTCATTGGAGACTATCTCAACAAAAACCCAGTCACTATCTCAGCAGGTACTTTGCTTCTCTTTGATTTCATGGATGGCAAGGAGCCGAGGAGGATTTTATCACGACACAACAGTAATGTTTGAATTTTGTTCACTGTTCAGGATCGGAAACAGAGCTTGGAAATCAAGTCTATATCCCAACTAGGGATGGTCCTACTGTATGGGAGATCGAGTTTCCTGACCGCACAGCCATCGATTTCTATGTTCCAGATGTTAATCCAAAGTACGTCGACAAGTTGTTCTTAAGCAGTCCCAAAAAGTAAGTGAACTATGGTCAACTCATTATTGTTCTTTCGATTTCTTCATTTTTCTTCCTCCATAACCAAATCATAGAGATGGAATCCTGACATCAATCAATTCTAATCTCGGCTTCATAAAATTTTCCAGGTTCAGACGGTATGGCCTCTGGGATCGTTACACAGATATACATCCTCAATCAGATCAAGTTTTCACCGTCGGTGTTAGTGAAACAAAGAAAGATTGGTTTTTCGCTCATGTGGACAGGTTTTCCCTTCTCTAACTTACTTCTTTTCCAGTTTTTCGTACCATCTTGAATTCTATAATTAAGCTGCTATGTAGGAGAGGACCGGAGAAGTATCTGCCAACCGCATGGAAGGTCGGCTTTAATCTTGGTTTGGTGGTAGAAGGAACATACAAACTAAGAGTGGCCTTGGCATCTGCCACTCGTTCGGATCTCCAAGTAAGTAAAACCTCCACATTTGATCACGGGTCATTCGTTAGTCTCAAGTTCTCACTTCATTCCTTAGCCTTCAGGTTCTTTTTCAGGTTCATGTGAATCAGACAGATCTGCAGCACTTGGTCGTCCATGTTTTGAACCTTGGAACTGACAACACAGTTTGCAGGCATGGGATTCACGGACTCTACCGGCTTTTCTCCGCCAACATCCCCTCATCATTGCTGCTGAAAGGAGCAATTCCATATTTTGTTTCCGAGGCTAGAGGAGGTGATGCTCTCTGTGGAATCTTATATGATTATTTGAGGCTTGAAGCTTCTGCAACTTCAACAGACCCATAAATATCTGAATTCATACAACCGAAGTTAGTGTCCAATCCTTGGCTTAGTCCAGACTTTTATTGTTTACGCCCTTGAGTATAATCAGGATGTTTAAGAAGTTTCAGTGTCTATCGCCAGATATAGTAACAAAAAATGGGCTTCTTCTCGTCTGCGGCTTGCAAAAGGTGCTTTAGTTGAAAACAAATTACTTTACACTGATTGATACAATATGCTATCCATTATTACATACAAGTCTCGAGCTTCCTTCAAAAAAGAATGGTAACGGCCTTCACTACAGTGATAAATGAAGGGATATTCCCGAAAATAAAAGCAATATTCTCTTCTCCTGTGCTGTTACCAGCAATGCATCGAGAGAGGAAGTAGAGACAATAATAATATCCCAAAGGATAGAGACATGGAGAGGAGATTCTTGGAGACGAAGTCTAACGTTGAAGTCCCTCTGCAGCCTCTAATTAGGATGACTTTCGAAAGCTCAGCAGCTCCACTGGAGACTGTCGAGTTCACTACCTGCCTTGTCTTGCTGCTCACCTTTTTGCTGCACTCCACCAAGGGAATCACGATTTGAGATAAGTTCTTAATTTAGATAACTACGTGAACTTGACTGTTATTACACAGTTAATGAGATGACACAGAGATCACTGCAGGATCCGAATTTCTTGCCCAAACTGAACTGGGCCCGGAAATTTTGAAGTACAAAGCTCCAGACAAATTTGTGAAGTAGAAAGATGAATTATTGTCTGTTCTCACCTTCCAGGGAAAATACAACTCCCGTGACCTGCAAATATTTTCCCACAGAAAAAAGAAAAATAAAGCATGTCAGATGAACTTTATAATGCTAAGCAGTATAGGAAAGACGAGGACACTGTGGTCCCCGTTGTTGTCTCCTGGAACATTTTTTTGAAACTCGAGAGAATCTGGCGGAAATATTAAAACAAATGAAGGTTTTCAAGTACAATCCTTGATTTTAATGGCACCAGCGTTACAGCTGTTTCAAGTTCAACGCTTCTACATCTAACTATCTCGGCAGCCCATGTGAGTCTGGTCAGACATTCCAGAGCACTTCTGAAAGGATTGAATGTGCCATCTAGAACGGCTCAAAGGGTTCGGGTTCTAGTCAAGTGGAATTACAAGCAGCTCTGATGCAAAATTTCCGAGTGGATTTGCTTGGGTATCAGTAGAGACTTCTAAGTCATTATTCCTCCCTCCAGGTGCGTTAAGGAGAAAATGAGCCTGGAGGCCAGAGAACGTCTCTTAAGCTGCAATACAACATGACTTTCCCGCTATTGCCGCTTAATGGAAACCACAGAATTTCTTTCAGATTCAGTAATATTAAACTTATGAAGTATAAACCGCCTAAAATAGCATTTCTTCTTTTCCTGATATGTTCCAGATCAGCATTTCCAATCTTGCAGAGAGTTATCAAGGTCAAGATTTTGCATAATTGGTGACTAGCTGTGTAACTCAAACTAACTGAGCCGTAATTCCATGTTAAAAAACTTATAACCTTCTATCGATTTCATGTACCTTCTGAGGACGCAAAACAAATGAAAACTTACTTGGGTCGGTGGTAGTGATCATGGCTACGCCCTTAAAGTCACAAGACCCTGAAGCTTTCCCTTCCTTCTGGTAGTAACTATCAAATGCGTATGAAGCGTGGCTCTTCACATTATTGGGCTGGTAACAGTTCTCCCCAGGCTGAATCTCCGAGCAGTCGGCCTGCCCGGGTCCACAGGCCCAGTCCAGGGCACTCTGCAGAATCTTCGAATCGACACCATCTACTGCCACACAGTAGGTCTGGTTTGTGGTGTCATTTGCGAGAAACCCACCGCTTCCCGACACATGGAGAAGGTAAACAGGAGTCGTGTTTGCATAGAAGAGCCCCCAGTTCGCCTCCGAAATTGGAGGAGACCTCTGGTCCTCATCGAACAGCTCGTAGAGGTAAATACTAGAAGTGACCTCCGGGTGCAAGGGCGTCCCACTCCGATCAAGGACGTGCTTGATTAGGTTCGAATTGTAAGTATCAGCGTTGTCCACAGTGGCATAAGGCTCCTTGGAGTCCCCCTTTGAGGGCCAACCAGTTTCAGTAACAAGAACGACGACATCTGTGACATTCAGGTTCTTCATAGAAATGTAGGCAGCATCTATCATCGCATCAAGAACATTGGTGTAATGCAGCATAGTGTTGGGATCAACCATTTCCTTGGAAGGGGTCAAGGGTTTGAAGAGTGAATTATCAAGGGGAACCACACCCCTGTTCTCCATAAACACATAGTAGGGGTAGAGGTTCATCATCAATGGAGACCTGGTCTTCGACAGGAACCGGAGCAATGGGAGCATGACAGATGTCACGCTCTGATTGAAGAAGGCCTGTGAAGGAGGGAAAGAGTCGAGGATGACAGACGCAGCGTGCGGGGTCGAGACCTTGATCTGGGTGTGGAGGTTCGCGGCCACGAGGGCACTGTACAGGGACTCGATTGCAGGCATCAGTAAAGGGGCTGAGGAGGGCACTGTAGTCAGGACCTCGTCCCCGACTGCAACCGCGATTATTAGGGTCTTTGGGTGGTAGGCGACCACGTTGCGGTCAATCCAAGAAGCAGCAGTTGTGTTTGAGGACCCGATAGCGAGGAGCTGATTGTTCGGGACTCCGATGGTGACACGAATCTTGGTTCCGGACAGGGCCTTGAGGATGTTCGGGTCGGCATCGTAGAGGCGGACGTGGGTGATCTTCTGCACTTGGAGGAACGAGACTAAGGCCTCCGGAGAGAGGAGGCCCGACGCGTCCGTTCCGATGTTCACCCCCACGTACGGCTCCTTTTCTGTCTCGGCTGCAAAACAGAGGAAACAGAGTATAGTTCCGAGATTCCTGAAACTAGTAAAAAGATCATCCCTTTGGATTCTATTCGCGATACGAGCGTATGGGTATGACTCTTTTAATCAAGGAGAAGTCGTCATTGTGATTCTTCCAACAATTCTGCTGAGGTAATAATCCAGTTGGGTCGCAGAATCCCCCGAAAAAATAAAAGGAGAAATAGGTCATCACCGTTCTAGTTCTTACCTGATACTGATGAGGGGATGAGAGTGGAGAAGAGGAAGAGAGTGGTGAGAAGCGAAGCTCTAAGCTTAGAGCTTGCCATTCTTGAAAAGAAAGTTGAACTGCTTCACTGTGACTTCATCCACTAACCCGCCAGTTCAGCTACTGCAGATTTCTGCATTATCTTCTTCAGAATATATTTTGCCTCTCCTCCTGCTTTTCCCTTTATGGTTGAGACTCTTGATGGTTATGATGGTCAAGGTTTTAGTTAGATTTCTTGGATTGGTCGCTGCTCGACTCAAGGCTTTCTGCAGGGAAGTGCAAGTGGAAGGAAGACGACGCCTCTTGTTTCTTCTTAAAATGGTATACAAAAAATTTCAATCAGCCTATTACGACAAACCCATTGGAGCCGACAAGGTAAATAAAACTGTACTCCCTTTTTTAACTAATAAGAGAGAAAATAATTTCCCTATTAGTGGATTTAAGCCATTAGAATTTGGATATGATTCTTTGCACGATGTGTACAACGGAAAAGAAAAATAATTGACTGGAATTTTCCTACTAGAGAAACCCTTGCTATTACTACAAGGAATATGGGCTTCATATTAAATTCAGCCCGAGATCCAAATTGAGATCTTCAGAAGGAAGGAAAAAGGAAGGAGGGTTAAGGAAAAAGGAGACTACGGAGGTGACTGTGAAGGGTTTCTTTCTTGATCTCTCTGGGTCGGTTGCCGTCGCTGTGGAGTTCTCTTGTTGACTGGTGAATCTGGTGTGGAGTCGAGGTGGTGGTGTGGTAGCGATGGCATTGTAATTTCAGACAGCTGGAGCTATTGTTTCCCTTGTTTTACTTCCTTTTTTTTTCTGAAACTTCCTTTACAGGCTGGAAGTTGCAGAGTAGGACATCATAGAGCAGAAGCTCCTGCGAGTCTTCCTCTGTCTGGGTTATGCTTAGATCCATTCCACATATTAAATCTATTCTTTTTACTGGTGAAATTCAAACCTACTGTCTTATATATAAAAAGAAATAACTACTAAAACCAAAGGTAGCTTCAAATAAGGGTCATCGCCAGTATGTGCAAATAATCGAACTTTGCAGTGAGGAAGCTGCAGACAGGGGTCCAGATCAGATCCCCTCATGGGCTTGTCCTCTTATTTTCTAACTCCATTTTTGAATGCATGATGATGTCTCTCTCTGGGGCCATTAAAGCTATGGTATCTAAGGAGCCTTGGAGGCTCCGACTTCTGTTCAGAGAAAAAGTGAAAAGGAGAAAAGAGGACTTCAATATTTGAAGTTTGAACCATCTTTCCACATCTCTGAGCTTTTGAATTTTACCTGAAAACAAACATTCATTTACCACCCTGCAAGTTTTTTTCCTTATTTTTTTCCCAGTTACAACAAGCCTGGTCAGAAATCGAGTAGAGGACATTCGATTTTGGTGCTACTGCGTTTAGGTCGGGTGGAGTCCTAGCCGATCAAATGTTTGTTTTACCTAAGGCAATTTCGACTACTTCACCAGGGGCAATCTTGGGATCATATGCAAACATGAGATCGGCTGATAAGGTGCCTTTTTATCTAAGAATTTTCTTTTTTTTTTTTACAAATTATCGGGCCCGACTTTTTCGGACCGGTTTTTACTAATGAAAAAAAACCATACTAAGACAGACTATTTAAGTGAATGAAAAACTACCTACTACCAGGTCGGTTTTTTCGGACTTTGACTTAAATGTGGAAAATAATTAGAACATTATTACATATAATTAATAAAATTTTTTAATTGATTCTGAACAGTTATAGAATAACAAAGTAATAAAATCTTCTAAATTTCACAATTAGAAACAAATAACGTAAATATTAGGTATATAATGAGTGGATTTAATAATAAAAATGAATATTAAATGTAGTTTGTAATTAATAAAATAGACAACTAAATGCAATTTTGTAATTCCTGTGGGACTCGGGGCCAACAATTTTTCTAGACCGGGGCCTAATTTTTTCAGGGAATTTCTTAATCTAAAAAATTACTCAAATTTTATACATAATTATAAANTTTGTTTCAGTCTTTTCAAATTTCGATTTTCCCGGTTATTTCCTTCACTCCTACTAGCCACTTGCTCCCAAGCTGAGGTAGCTCAAAGAGCAAGTGCCTGTAATTTGGCTCTTTTTCCTTAATTGTTTGTATTCTCTTTTTTTTTCCCTTAAAAAATAAAAATATTATATTACCGTAGATTTAACGTACCACTGTAGAGTTGACCGTTTGTATAGTATTATTGCAGGATAGAATTTTTACCCAAAGCTCGTGAAGGAGAAGTTGTACGATCGGAAAGACTCACCCTTCACGAGGACAGGAAATTTCCTACGACGAAACGGGACTGCAACGCCAAATTCATTGCCTCCCTCTGGGAGCATTATTTAGCTCGAGAAAGGAAAATGCAGAGGGGAAAAGAAAAAAGAAAAAAAGAGATGAAGATAAAGAGTAAATGGAGGGAAGAAAAGATTGGCTTTACTGATCATCAATCAGAAAAGATTAATCACGACAATGATTAAGTATGCAAATATTGCTTTTTTAAAAAAGGAGATTTTCAAATGGACCAAACTGTGAAAATTTTCGATCATTTCCCGTTCGGAAGATCTCACGAGTAGGATTAAGTTTATGAATTTCTTAAACCAAAGTCTGACGCGTATACGGTCAAAGGTTTGCACCTTATCCTGTAACCCCTTACCTTTAGCCCTTCAAATAATGGTTCCTTTTTCCCATCAAACTATCTTAATTGATGTGCTTTTTTCATTGAGCATCGACTGTTAGTTACCGTTGAACTACCCGACCTGTGAGTTGCTCAGCGAAACAGAAGCCATTTGCAGCAAAAAGGCCAGATTCCATGGAGCCGATCGGGTTTGGTTGAACATCAAGCTGCTTTCTAGCAGCAGGTGGCGATAGTTTGCCTCTTAGCTCGTGGAGCTATTTTCGTTCAATTCTTTCAGCTCCAAATATGAAAAGATATGGAATCCACTGAAATCTTCTGTATTGTGTGTCATATCTTCCATTGACTTGGAGAGGTTAGATGAACTGGAAACTGGACCTTGAGTCCATGTGGGTAGGGTGGGCTGTCAGCTGTGGGCACTGCTCCTTAGATGCACACCGTAAGCTTAGAGTCTGCATCACACGTAAAAAATTATGCTACAAGCCGAAGAGGAATGGATGGATGGATTAGTTTTAGTTTGACATCTGTGTTTTGCATTCCGAGTCCAAACTACGAATCCAAAACTCTGTCTCAAAACAACCTTAACCAACCGAATTTGTTCTGGCTGCTGTACATGCATTACTAGTTCGACTTTTTGGTCTTATTATTTCCGGGCCTGCCCAGAAAATGAAGGTAAACATGGGCATAGAGGCATCAATGGACAATGAGAGATTACCTATGTCAAATTCTCTACGCCTACAATTGACCGTACCACAGGACTAGTGTCCACCACTGGAACTTGTGACCAAAAGCAAGAGGAGACAAAAGAGCAACAGTTTGCTGTATATCTCAATAATGCAATCAATGTCACGGAGGGAACCAGCTGGGCATCTCTTGCAGGCAGAGATATTTTGAAATTCTGGTGTGATCTCCATAATCTGTGTCTTCATCTTGGCACCACGGTGCACAGAGAATAATAAATATGTTAGTGGACCTATAACAATTGAGTACGGGGTGAATATTTTCCTTCCGATTCCTACTAGTTCTAATATTATAGTTAATTTATAAGCAAACCTATAAAAGAAATCAAGTACATAACAATTTAAAAGTTTAAATTATAATTTTTTTATATAAATTTACCATTTTTTTAAATTTCTTTGATATTAGATTCTATTCTCAATTTACAAGAAGAAGCCGAAGTCTTTTAGTCTTGCCAAGTTCTTGACTCCGGGTCTCATGAGGGTCACCAGATGATCGCGGTTGACTATGTCGAGAACTAACCGCGGCAGTCGCATCTAAGTGGGTAAGCCCACTCCTATTCTGGTCGAAGGCCGCAACCTCAACCTGTTCAAAGTAATCCTCATGGAACCCACGGTCCTTAGCCTTCGCGTTCCCCTATCACTCGATTTTCACTTATGAAAGGAAAAATTATTCAGAAAAAAAATGTTGATTCATAGTTTACAGAAATAAAGTTTGAGTATGAAAAAAATTTTATTTAATTTTACAGTTAGTCGTCAATGTCGTTTGAAATCGAAAAAAGAATATTCGACTAATTATTTAAGAGTATACACTAAGAATGCGATCGGATATTCGTGTGACAAGTCCTTGTCAAACATAGATTAGGTTTTTCTAAGAATCATTACTGTCATATATATTTCCATCAAACTTCATAGGCTGTGCTTTTAAAAAGAATTTATTATAATGTCTTCTTATTGCCTAAAAACATATGTGTACGCTCTAATTTGACACACGATATGCTGAATCCTTCACAAGTCTCAAAAATCGAAACTCTCCTCTATTCATATTTCGTTTTGCATTGAATTAATGGCCATTCTGGGGTCAAAACCTAATCCTACACGGTCAGGACGGGCTGCGTCTACATGAACACATCCATATCTCCTGCCTGTTACCCCCTAAGACAAACATAACTCGTCTAGGTACGAAGACAGTACATAACAAGTTGGGTAACAAAATTGCATGTCATTATAAACAGTACATATAGAAATTATCATTAAAATTACTCCAATTGACGCTAATTATGGTTATTATAGGGGTGATTAACAGTACTGTTAACTCATGTTATTATCGGAGAACCCCCTCGGTTGTGCCTTTGAATTTCTTGGAAGCTGACTTTGATATTTGAATTTAAAACTCTCCCATCGATACTGGGAGCGGGTCCACGTGCAGTATGAACAAGGCATGCATTGTGGACTAGGTACAATTTGATGTACGCCTGCCATCTCTATAGCACGTAAATTCGTATGAAGATCAGAGAGCAGCCTATCTAATGTCCTACACCACGACACGGGGCTGCGGGCTGACAGCGTGCTTCGTATTAGTTTTCTTGACCACCCATTGCTGGTCTTTGTTGGAGACCGACACTTGGTACCAATCAAATACGGGTAATCTCTTTGTGCCTTAGAGACGCGATTAGAATCATGAATAGCGGTGGTCTTGGAAGGACTGTTAGGATGAAGGCAGATGCACTCAAACTAGATGCGCATAGTCTCGACACTTGTTTAGTATTGATTTTGGTGACGGTCCATAGAGTTTGAGGGTTGCCCCAAACATTTGGCGATATATAGTAAGTAGTAGTAGTAGTAGTAGTAGTCCACGAGCATTTAGTAACGGGACAACCTATCCTAGTATGTGATTCTTATTGATTGCAAGAAAAGAGAAAATACAGAAAGCTGCTGTTTCAAGCAAGCTCGGGATCATTTCGACCGCCAAGATTGTAGGAAAGTGAATTAATTCGCTTTTAAAAAAGATGACACACGATAGTTCTTATTAGGTCACAATCTGAGAGGCCATCTTGTGGACGACAAATAGAGATCAAAAGCAAGCCCTTTAAAATGTTCAGGCGCCCAATGCGCTCATTTTCCAGCCACAGCTTTTTTGGGGATCAGTATCCACGACTCTTTTTTTGGGCGCACATGACGTAGGGTTGGAAAATTTAGTCATGCAATTATTATATAAAACTTTACCATAATTTTGGTAATGTAGAAATTCAAACCCGAAAATTGAAAGAAAAAACACCATCAAATCTTCTCATTTAACTATGTTAATCACAATTTTTTTGACATCAACAAACTGGGCACCATTTAAGGACCAAATTATAATCACAATAACAAGTCTGAGCACAAAGTTGCAAAGTTAACATTACGTCACATGTATTTTTCTATTATAAGAAAAGGTTACTACCAGGAAGATAAAAAAAAGAGACGGTGTATAAGAAAGTGGTATGAAAAATTTTAATTTAATGTTAATAATTGGATTTATATTTTCTGATTTTATCCTAAATATATTTACATAAAAATCTTTTTCGTGGTAACAATTATTGCTACAAAACCGTAGTTTAAACCATAGTTTTTAAAACCGGACCGGGCCGGGAACCGGTGTAGGCATGGGTTCATGGGTTCATGGGTCGGACCGGGGGTTCAATGGGTTGAACCGCATGTTTAAAAAATAATATTAATAATAAATTTACATAATATCATAATTTGAATATAATTTATAACACAAATCATCAATATAACCATTATATTAAACAAAAGTTTAATATAAAATATAAATATAAGTTTAGTAAAATAAAATAGGTACATTACAATATGTTTTTGTTTTTGTTTTAATTTTAAGTTGGCCGGTTTTCTCATGGGTTCAATTGGGTTCACCGGTCGGACCGGGAACCGGCCGGTTCAACCGGATTTTTTCTCTTTTAATGTGCAATTGGGTTTTTTTGAAGGAACCGGACCGGGTGAGTGGCCGGTTCCCGGTCGAACCGGTCGAACCGGCCGGCCCGGTCCGGTTTTTAAAACTATGGTTTAAACCATTGACTTACAGACACGTCCGCCCGAAAGTCCAACCCTCCCCGTCATCACCTTACTTTCAATTAACCCAAACCCCACGCTGTGTTACTCTTTCGGTAACAGCCGCCTCTTTCATTGGCTGTTGATAATATAGTACCATTAGATTTTTGGCCATTTCTCCGCTGTGAGGGAAGCCCCCGTGACAAGAGGTAATTTTAGCTTCTGTGGGGGAGCTTTGGAGGACCCTATAAATGTTAGCTCTGCTTCCTCTTGTCTAGCAGCTTCCATCTCTTGTATTTTCTCCCACTCTAGTACTCTCTCTGCTCGCTCACACTCTCGGTAGGTCTTGCCGTGTTAATCTAATTTTCATAAGCTGTTAATCGTAGTAATTTTATCGGTTCTTCTTCGCCGTATGAGTCAAGATCGTTGAAGATTTCGTCGTATTATGATGGTTTGTTCTGTCGGGAGTCTGTGATTGCTTCAGTGAGCTTCAAATCTGAAGCGCTACCTGATTGATGCTCCGAGTTATGAGATCTATTTACCTTATTGTGATGATTTCTTCTTATTATACGTCAGAGCGAGTATCGTGGTTCTGATCCTTTCATAAGAAATGAAAGTCACAGTCTCTTCAATTTCATTCTTCTTTTATGTTTAAAGGAAGAAGTTTAGTTAGCGTATGAGTGGCAGTTTGGCTGATGATTATTTTGGTTATTGATGGGAACAGACTAGGATCTGAACATGGCAGAATCTGCCCCTGCTGTTCCCTCTGCTGAGCTCTTGGAATGGCCGAAGAAGGACAAGCGCCGCTTCCTTCATGCGGTCTATCGAGTTGGTGATCTGGATCGCACCATCAGGTATGCCTTTTCTCGTGACAACGGAAAGACAAGAACTTTTATTTTGGGATGACATTTCAAGGAAATGAGAATGTCTCTTTTCGTGATCTCTATTTTGCTTTGCAGATTTTATACCGAGTGTTTTGGGATGAAGCTTCTCAGGAAAAGGGATATCCCAGAAGAGAAGTACTCGAATGCCTTCCTTGGGTTTGGACCTGAAGAATCTAATTTTGTGGTGGAGCTTACATATAGTACGCTTCTACGAGATATTCTTATTATTTGGAAGTTCCATGCTACTACTTCCAAGCTGCATAAGTCCAATAAATCAACACCTGGCATTCTATATATTTGATTTTTTTAAGGATAAATAAATAAATAAATAAATAATTGATGTTGATATCCTTCTCAAAGTAAAAAAACCGTTTCCCTTAGAGTCGGCTGCAATTGACTTATGCCATGGGGATGATAAGGTAAGTAGCAGTACAGAGAGAACATCATCCTGTTGATGGCATTTTTCTGATTGATATGGATCCCAAATAAGTTGTTTTACGTTTCAGATTATGGAGTAACATCTTATGATATTGGAACTGGATTTGGGCACTTTGCAATTGTCTCTCAAGATGTGAGTAACACTGCATCTCTTTAATATTGATTGTAGCTCTAAAGCTGTCCTCTCAATGCTTGCTACTTATTATGCTGCCCTTATAGGTCTATAAGATGGTTGAAGACATTAGAGCTAAGGGTGGGAATGTCACGAGGGAGCCTGGTCCTGTAAAAGGTGGGAACACTGTCATTGCCTTTGTGAAGGATCCTGATGGGTACACCTTCGAGCTGATTCAAAGAGGCCCAACTCCTGAACCCCTCTGCCAAGTTATGCTTCGTGTTGGTGATTTGGACCGGTCAATCAAGTTCTATGAGAAGGTATTTTTTTCTGCGTATAGATAAACCCAGGGTGTTCATTTAATGCGACATGCAATAAGCTCATTTTTCCCTCCGAGAGCTCTCTTTTGCTGTGCAGTAGACTTCATTCATGCTATCTTTGCTAAGTTCATTTCCCTCATTGTAGGCACTTGGTATGAGGCTTCTAAGAACAGTTGATAGGCCAGAGTATAAGGTAAATATTTCCAAATAATCTATTGGGTATCAGCATGAAGCAATTATTCTTCTAATAAATTCCTATGACATGTTACAGTACAAGTTGGCCATGATGGGATATGCTGATGAGGACGAGACAACAGTCCTGGAACTGACCTATAACTATGGTGTCTCAGAGTACACCAAGGGAAATGCATATGCACAGGTTGGCTTTACTAGTAGTTATGCATTGTAGTTTTCCTTGTCTTTTACTTTGGATTGTTTCTCACTTGATCTTATGTTGCAACTGATTCTCAGGTTGCCATTGGCACTGATGATGTGTACAAGAGTGGTGAGGTTGTCAAACTGGTGACTGAAGAGCTTGGGGGGAAGATAACTCGACAGCCTGGACCAATTCCTGGAATAAACACCAAGATCACCTCTTTTCTGGACCCAGATGGTTGGAAAACTGTAAGTTTCCTCATATAATACTGGAAAAGTCATGAGACCTGTTTTCAGTGGAGAAAGTTTTATTAAATAAGAGAGTCCAAACAATGATTCTGGTCTATTCCTCTGGATGAAAGAAATTTCTGAGCCTTATCTTTCCCATTATGATGCTTACCAAATGAAGTGTAGAGAAGCAGGTTGGATAGAGATCCATGAATCCTCAAAAAGCATACTCAAGAGCCTTTTTGGAACTTGTGGAGGGACACCCTCTCCTGTTGACTATAGAACTGTGCTACAGCAGGAATTACTTGACGATTTTTTTTTCATTTGCCTCTTCCATTTAGGTCCTTGTCGACAATGAAGACTTCCTGAAGGAACTACAGTAGAGAAGAGTTAATTTGCAGCCGAGAGACTCTGTGAAGACTTTAAGAAGAGGAATGGTTAATAGTCCTGTGAATCGTATGATAAGTTGAGGCTGTGATTAAAGTCAGATGTTGGGATCACCTGTCTGATATTTGCTTATGGCTGTCGGTTAGTATGCTATCTTTATGTATCAACTCTTAAGATTTGGCACATTTAGTTTACATGTCCAATCATCTGGCAGGTTATGATATCTTTAGATTTACAGGATGGCTTAATCCTAATTTAACTGGTACCATTCTCCGACTCTGACGGGGCTAGAAATTTGATAGGCTGTTCGAAATGCTGTCGGGGTTCAGTAATCAAGGTAAGGAGCTGAAGCTGGAGTTTGTTGAGAACTTGCCGGGTAGCTCGTAACTTGAAATGGGTGACTGACTCTGTGTTCTAATATGACCGAACGTAAGGGAGAAGTAACAGGTAATGGGATTGATTGTGATCAAATGTAGTTCGATCGGGACTTTGGACACGATTTGTGTGCAACACAATTGGGGTTGAAGCTTAGCTCTTTGACTTAAAGAGTGAAATTATTGGGAAATTAAGGTTTATTGGGTGTGGTTTTGCTGGATTCAGCAATAATCAATCCTGTTGCCGTGTTTGGATGGATCTCCCATGTACTTACTACCTTGCAGCGTCTTGGGCCCAGGCTCTGACATCCTCCCTTAGCAGCTTCAAAAATGAAAAAGAAACAGAAAAATGTGTGGAAAATTTGGAGAGGTACATAAAGCAAGGGAAGGAATTCATCGTACACCGCACAAGGTATGGACCGATTCTGGACTCTGATACTGGCATATACCCCAATATCATCTACACATTGCTGTCGGATGACCAGCTCGTAGTACTGGAATTGAGACGAATGTAAAACCTTTGGAAAAGTTTCATGGTTGGGAATTTGACCGTCCCAACGACAACTACAACACGACAATGCTCTGCTTCAAGTTTTGATGTGACCAGGCCTTCTTGATATCGATCACAAACATCAACAAGATGGACGAACACCCTCTCATCTCGACGATGGCGTATGTTTGACTGCAAAGCAGAGCGCAATGCATCTAGATTCTCAGGTATAGTCTATCCCCTCATTTTTTTTTTCTTGGGGAGGCAAGTGCAGTCTATCTTATTAGGAAGCTTGTTTCCTATCATTATATTTTGATGACCCATTTGGTGGTTCTTCAGCTGAGGACCTATGATGGAGCTACAAAGGATGATCAATGAGCTAGAAATATGACAGGCTTCATGAAACACTGTCAAGAGTTTGGAATCAGGGTAAGGAGTTAGAGCAAGGACTTGTTGAGAACTTTCAAGGTAACTTGAAACTCGAAATGTGAGACTGTCCTCATCTTTCAATAGAACAGGTGGGGTTATTGGTTGCAATGGGATCAAACTTCACAACAATTTTTGGGCAAAATATACTCTGCAAAATTTTAGTTGTTTGATTGAAAGAACTAAAAATATTGGGAATTTACGATTTAAAGTTTGACTTGTCAGTATGCCAGTAATGTTGAATTGAAATAGATGTGTTTGATTGGAGGAACTGAAAATTTTAATTGTTCTATCTTAGGGAAAAAAAATTTATCTGTCGGTTGCTTACCGTAGAGAATTGAAATTCGACAATCTTGATACTCACTAGATTTGGACTTAAGAAGTTTGTTTAGAATACGATGCAAGAACCAAAATTTGACAACACCAACCAATTACTTTGCTCAAAACACAGGGAAGACAACTATAGGTAGGGATAACCCGTTACATAAACATAGCTAGGAGTTGAAGCCGTCTAGCTTGTGAAAGTGAAGCCCGCTATCGTCTTATCTATGCGATGTTGTCAATTGTTTGGTGAGTATCTTCTGGAGTGTCCTGATTCTGTGGTCGCTTGAAAATATAGTCCCACATTCGATGAGTTACTTTGTAGGCCATGTCGAATGTCTCTTGGCATCGGCAAAGTAGTCCAATGCAGAGTAGGGCCACACACACATTAATGATGGTAAAGGCACCCATAGGGACGACGAGTTTCAGGGCTAGCTCGCAGGAAATGACCCCCGACACGATGATGGTGTACTTGATAAGGGAATACATCCTTAGGGCGTGTGTTTGTGATATTAACACATATCCAATCCCATAAATGAAAATAGTGAGGATGAAAGCTGAGATAGTGATCAAATACTCATTGAATAGAGATGCAAGGTTATTGTACTTCACTTGGATAAGAACGAGTAGCACTCCAATGAGGAAGGTGAAAGTTGTATGCCATATCTTACGAGAAGCTGCTTCCTCAATGCTTTGACTCTCCCTTACATTCACAAGTAAAGCAATGTTAAATTATCATACAATTTATCATGAATGTTAAAATCAATTATACAAAATAATGTAAAATACAAGACATTGACTGAAGTCCCTCTAAATTCATATGCAATTGAGTATATATACAGCGGCGTGTATGAGTGGATTGAAAAAATTTACTTAAGAGGGGCAAAACTCATAGGAAGTTTAAGGAAGAACAATAAAATTAATTTTAAGAGGGGCCAATCAATTTCAAGGGGAGCCAAATTATCATAATTTAATAAGAATGTTGATAAAATTAATGAAATTTGTTATATAAATTTTCACAAATTTCCCGAGTTCAAGGCAACAATGGCACCTACACCCCTTAAACCCATCCTTGATGAGGGTGTGTGTGTCTGAAAAGGGAAAGATGTGACTGAGTATACTTAATATGAACATGCTTTTCTCATGACTATGTATTACTGACTAAGTGAAGAGAACTCGAGTGATATACTGAGGTTGTTTCATATAAGCGCAAGAGCAGCGGTAATAGTAAGAAAATCACAACATTGTCTGATGAACCCAAGCAGTGAGGATTTGGTAACAAACAGAAGAAAACTGAGCAAACACAGCTTAAGCAGGCGGTAAGTGCAGAAAGGAAAAAAGTGCAAATTCCCACTGTGCAATGCAACATCAAATGTGAAATGGAAGAGCAAATGAGCTAACATGTTACTTTTGTGTCAAGGCATTTGATGATGAATTGGCATGAGGAAGAACTCTCATATTATTGAATGCACTCATAACAAATTGTTATTTTAGTGATATCCCCGATGGTAACTGACTAGAAAAGACATTTAACGAGGGCAACGATCGGAGGCACTAACCTGTTAAGATCTGGAGCGGGGGCAGGAGTTTGATGAAAGCTGATGTCCATCGATCCCTCCGTTCTCAACCCTGCAGTCTGTTAGAGTAGGCTCTGTCACAAGTAGCTTAGACCCCTGCCTCTCTCCCTCTATTATAGCCCTATAGCCTGCCAGTGGCGCTGGGTCAAGAATGTGTGAGGTGGATCTCTTCCTGAACAGGAAAACCCAGGTCTCTTTCAGTGTGGGAATTTGGTGTGCTATAATAATATAATATTATTAATAAATTTATATAATATTATAATTTAAATATAATTTATAATAAAAATATTAATATAATTATT
>CXYZ01020145.1:0-10185 GCA_900006705.1 Sonneratia caseolaris
GCCTATTTTAGCAACTCTAACTAGAATTCCGGCCACTCTCTCACCAAGGGTCCAGTCACATTGTTAAGATTTGCTATTATTGGGGGCTTGGGCCAGGGGGCCTCCACTTTTTGTTAGTTATATTCAATATTTATCATTATTAAGGATATTTTAGAAAGTTAAAAAATGAGATTATTAACTTTCTTTTTTCCATTAAATAACATAGATATATACAATGATGACTTTACTGGATGCAGGGGGCGATCGCTCTCCTGTACTAGGAAAATTTTATGAAATCATATATAACTCTTTAATTTTATCTAGTTTTATTAAATTATTTTATTTCATCCACTTATATTCTTCATTTTACCCTTTTATAAGGTTTCATCCATGAATGGACTTTCTGAATTTGTCCATGTACCTATGCATAGGCATGCAAACATGATATCTCATTAAATTGAAAGACATGAAAAAATTATACATATACTAACTTGAGGTTGGATTAGTGATTCCCTTAGTAGATCCTCAAATGGGTGATCTAAGGATCGAATCCTAGGTTGGGAAAGTCAACGGAAATTTTTCTAGAAATTCTAGCTCGACCGTAGATAAGTCTCGAGGTACATTTTGGCTGATCTGAAAATACTGCATAGTGTAAAAAAAATTATATATATATATATAGATACAATCCATGACCAAAAGCTAATTCCAATCATAGAATAAATTGCTCACATTCCCACATGACTAGGACTAAATATTCCATGGGCAATATAAAATAAATTTACCGTGTAAATTTTACCTAAGTAGAGAGTTGTATTTAACACACCTTGAATCTTGATAGATTCACAAGTTAGGCATGGAACTCATTTGACTTTTGTGCTATATTGGGATAAAAAGCAATCAAGATACCCTTTATATGAAAACACTCGTAAAGATGAATGATGAAACCAACGTTAAGTTGTGACTTGCAATTATACCAATATGTCGATTTTTCAATGTTAATGTGAAGGTTTAAATTTTGCATTGCTCTCAACTTATAAATGATAAAAATAAAATAAAATAATCAATTTCAAACTTACAAATTTTCTTTATTACTTATTATCAGATGCAAAAATTTCAACATCAACACTTCAAACTGAGATCAAGTATACAAGCCATGGTACTGCCTAGCCAAGTCACAAGTGTGCAAAGGTTTTTTTTTTATTATTATCATTAATATGTCCTCATAACATGCAATGATACGATGAAATACGTGGCATATTTGGATATAAGCTTGAGGAACGAAAGCCCGACATTGCACTGCAATAACCTGCTCTAGATCCAAGACTAAGAGCTCCCAATTCAAACTCATTAACGGGATTCTCCATATATGAAATAATGAGTTCTCCTTATAATTCAAAATTCCTTGTAAGATATACCATAGCAAACAAGATCATTCAAATAATATATATATATATATATATATATATGACAAAAGATTCATGTTAAAATTTTTCCCATTGCCACATCATCATATGATGTTGAGTAAAAAAAAAATATCCAAGATAAGAGAAAATAAATTATGTTATATAAAAAATATAGTACCACTATCCTTTCATATTATACTTTGGATTAGATAAATGTTCATTATTCTTATTCTTGTAGTGAAAATTTCACACATAAACTTGAGTCTAAGGTAATTTTATTTCAAATTGGGGGCTTGACAAGAAGGCTATGGGTTTTCATTGTCAACTGAAATTCTTCATAAGATTCGTAATAGCAAACATACCTGAAAATGTATGGTCATTGAAAGAAGAAACCACGACAAAACAAAAAGGGTCTAAATTGCTCATGCGGCCTCATGACGACATGGGAATGAGTCCAAGAGGGAGAGTTAAGTTTCACAGTTCGAGGCTTGACTAGAGCACGTGTACAAACATGAGCTAACTCGAGTTATATACAATACCAGCATAAAAAGCAGTCGAAAACCCTTTACATGGAAACACTTGTAAAGATAAACAATCAAACTAGNACCCTTTACATGGAAACACTTGTAAAGATAAAAAAAAAATCAAACTAGCCACTTACAAAGTGTAAGGGGCAACGTGATGACACCCAGAAGGGCGATAGGGCAAAAAACTTGTGATTTGAAGGATCGATGCAGTTGGGGGGATGTGTTCGTTGATGGTCATCTAATCCGCCCGTGACCCCTCGATGTTGCTCACTCGATTAATAATCCTGAGCTGCTCAATTGGATTTCAGACAGTGCTTCCTTGAAACTCAGACAAGGATCCAGCATCACCAGATCAAGCTCCTGTTGCTAGTGTATAGCACGAGCCAGGATATGGAAGCTCAATTGACCTTAATATCATGGCTGAACCCTTCTTCTGCTAATGTACTAAGCCTGCCCATTCTCTGGCTTAGTATGCTGTCATCATTAAATCAATATCTCATCCTTACCCCTTTACATATCTCTTTGCTATCTCTGCACCTTTTTGTGTTGGCTTAAGCTGTGCTTTGGCTTCCTTCTTTATGCTTGTTACAGCAGGTCCTAAATTTGTGCTTGAGTTCTGCTTAATTTTAGTTGTCATTTTTGTCTTGCATAGGTTTCTGATCCCTATTCTGTCTGTCTTTGTTTCATTGGCTCCCTTTAGAACTTTAGTTTCAATGGCATCATCAATTTCTCCAACTGGTTCGTGCTTACTTCATCTGCCCTGTGCTTCTTATCTGTGCTGGTACATGTCATTGTGGCAACAATCATTGGTTCTTTAAGTAGTTTAACAAAACCTATGATGCTATGGTACTTGATCTGCCTGTGAAATTTTTCCATTTGATCAGATTCATATTGTTTTTTTTCTTAATAGTGGGAGGAGATTCAAGGTGAATTCGAGCAGGGAGAATATCTGAGGGGGATTCTCCAGGACCACCTGTATTAGAGGTCATTACACTTTGCTGTTTGAACAATGGAGGCAGTTCCTCAGAGTTGTTTGAAGTGGATGGTAGATCCACAAGCACAGGAATCGAACTTCATTTTCACTTTTGGTTGCCTTCTCAGCAAGATCATTTTGCAGTCTCTATTTGTCGGCCATGTTATGGAACAGCTACATTGTGTAGTCATTTGATCTAAATATAGAAATATTGATTAAAGAACAATTCAGTATTATCTCTACCATTGCTTCCAAATCATGAAAGTTTTGGTGTGTATTTACTTTTCTGAGGTGGACTTCATCTTAATCCATTTCACAATGTATCTCTGTGGCCGGTCCTGAGGTGCGCACTTTCTCCTGACATACTTGAGATGGCAAAATTATTTTTGTAGAGGTTGCTCAACAACCGAACACAGGCCCCACACCACGCCTTGAGAAAGTAAAATTTATCTGAGTGTCAATATCTGATTGATTTATGATTTGTTCACTCAACAAGTTTTAGCTGAAATATATGTTCATTTATGTGTTGAAGACTATAGTTTTGGGAGCTTTGCTTAATGAAACGACTAATATAAATGTGCCTTGAATTGCCATCACAATACAAACACGGGTGTTTCTTGCAATGTGGTGTAACCGACTGTTCTATTCATAATTTTGGAGTTGGCTGCAACAATTCCCTACAGAAATTTGTCTGTCTTATCATGTAATGGTAGTCAACCGATTTAGGAGCCGATATGGTCAGCTATTGTTTCTCAACAACGCAAGATGAAATCAAAGCTCAAGTGTTACTGGTTCAGATTTCCTGCATTGTATTTTCTCAGGAAGTTTCCTCCTGTTTGCTGGGGCGAAAGGACTGATCCTCCCCTCTTTTACCAAATAGACACGGCTTTGCTCAACCACCGCCAATCAATTGGTGAGAAATCTATCATAGGAAGGGGCAACGAGGGGAGACAAAATCTTTTGTTTATGTTTTGTAATTATATTATTATGAACTGGTTAATTGACAGTCTAATTCACGGGTAGCATCATTTTTACTGTTCACAATCTTGCTCGAAGATACTTACCACACAAAGTACGGTTGCTTGCTAGTCTACCGAAATTGCAACTAAATTCTTGGGTCACGACCTCAAAATGTTAAGGCATGAAATTCGGGAGTCTTTGATGCGCGTCAATGCGCAAATCGAAGAACAGGCAGAAGATAGGGAGGGAAAGAGGAAGAAGAATCAAGAGGAGAGGTCAGGAAGAGAAGATTCATTCAGTTTTTCATTGTTCTACATCACGGCTTCTCTATTCTGATATAGCCCTTTCCAGAGCAAGGTAATGACCCTAATGGCTACCTTTGGAAACTACCATAACATATACTAGTAGAGTTTTTACGAAGGAAGCTCCTAAGGACCTATTCGTTTCAATTAACTCCCCCATTTTTAAAATCTTCCCATTTCCATCCCTGGTGCACATTAGTACTCCCTCCCTTATGGAACCTTGTCCTCAAGGTTCAAGGTAGGGAACCGCTATTGTAAGTCGTAGAGGAATTTTCAAATGGAGTGCATAAGCGGCAGGTCGGGCCAACCTTGGTTGCCACCTAATTACCATGTTGGACCATTGTCCGATCAAGTATAGCCACAGGTTGGAGTAGGGACGACTGCACCACGTCAAGTAGTAAGACAACGTCCATGGTTGGGGGGCTAGCCACCCTCTTTAGCAACAAAACATGGAAGACAAGATGAACGTAGGCACTGTCCAAAAGAGCAAGCTTGTTAGAGACTAGTTCACTTTTCTCATGGATAGCGAATGGTCCATAGTATCAGGGAACTAGTTTGGAACATAGCCAGTGCTGCAAAGATGTCTGTCGATAGGGCTACAGCTTCAAGAACACCCAATCCCCTACCTCAAAGGATCATTTTGACCGGTGTTATCGGCCAACATCTTCATGCAATTTTGCGCCTTTTAGAGATTGGCCTTGAGGATAGTAGGGGCTTGCTCACATTCTGTGAGTAGTTGGTTGATCGCTTCCACCTTGGAATCCCGAGGCACATAAGGCACTATGGAGAGGGGGTGAGAAGCCATAAAGGGCCTAGAAAGGGGCCATGCGCATGGTGGAATGGTAGGTATATTGTACCACCACTCCGCCAGGGCCAACCACTCGAACTACCATCATGGTTGTTGCCCACACATGCAGTGTAGATAGCATTTCAGGCACCAACTAAGGACCTCGATTTGGTTGTTTGTCTGTGGTGGTATGTAGATGAAAAATGAAACTTGACACCCTATAAGTGAAACAATTCCCTCCAGAAATTACTAAGAAAAATGAGATCCCGGTAGTTGATGATGAGTGCCGATAGGCTGTGGAGTTTGAGGACCTGGTTGAGGAATCACAAGGCTACCATGGATGTTGTAGAGGGGTGACTTAATTCAATGAAGTGGGCATAATTTGCAAGTCGGTCAATGACTACTAGGATGACCTCCTAGTTGTTTGACGGTAATAGCCCTTTGATAAAATCCATAGAAATTTCCTAAAAATCGTAGTCATGGATGGGAAGAGGCTACAAGAGATCTAGGGAGGCAGGTCAACAGAACAGGCTTGGATGAATTTGTGGACATGCTTCTACAATCCTCACCAGGCCAGAACAACTTCGAGCCTCTTCATGGTGGCATGCACCTTGAAATGACCACCCTAAGCATTGCTGTGGAACAACTCCCTAAGTCACTATTGCAATGGTAGGGGGTTACCTACCACAAGATGCCCTTTCCTCCAGAGCTGATTTTCCGCCCATGTATACTAGCGATCCACCCCGCTCAGTTGTTGCAAGGCCTCTACATTTTTTCCGAGATGGGTGTCCTCATACCAACCTTCTTGGATCTGTTGGTATACATCTATGAAAATGGTGGAGATGGTGTAGAGTTTTGCCTTTGTCATCCAGTAACCGAGAGAGGGTGTTTGCAGTAGTGTTTTTTATGCCCCTCTTGTATTGGATGTTAAAATCACATCCTACCAACTTTACCGGCCGTGCATGTTGCGGTGGCATATTCAACTTTTGCTCCAATAGGAACTTTAAGCTCTTGTGGTCCGTCCTGATGGTGAAGGGCCTTCCTTCCCCACAAACAATGCCCCCATTTTTACACAACAAATAAAATAGAGAACATTTCTCATTCATAAGCAAAGTAGAGATGGTGCAAGGATGATAGGGGCTTACTAAGGTATGCCAGGGGATAAAATGGCCCCAATGCCTGACCCTAATGCATCTATTTCCACCACAAAGCATTGGGAGAAGTCAGGTAGAGCCAGAACATGGGCCTCAAGCATCGCCGCCTTAAGTTGTTTGAAAGTTGTCATTGCGGTGGAAGACCAACGGAAGGCCCCCTTCTTGAGTAGGTCTGTTTGGGGTTGGCTAATCGCTCCATAACACTACATAAACCTCTAGTAATAGCCTATCAAGGCAAGCTTGCAATTGCTTGAGGGTTTGTGGCAATGACCAGCTCGTATATCCCGTAGCTTCTCAATGTTCATGGCGACATCATCCACTGATATAAGGTGCCCCAAGTACTCTACCCAAGAAACCCCAAAGAAGCACTCACTTCTCTTAGTGTAGAATCAGTTCTACCAAAGGAGTAGAAGAACTGAACATAAGTGCACCAAATGCTCCGATAGGTGACTGTTATATTCCAAGATGTCATCAAAGAAGACAAGCATGAACTACTATAGATAAGGTCAGAAGAGATCATTGATCACAGCCTAGAAGGTCGAAGGGGTGTTCATTAGTCTGAATGGCATGACATGGAATTCACAGTGGCCACTCTGTGTCCAGAACGGAGTCTTGTAGATATTGAGCTCGTGCATACAGATTTGATGGTAGCCAGACCTCAAGTCATGTTTAGAGAATAGCTAAGCCTCGTGTAATTCTTCCAAGAGGTCGTCAACAAGAGGAATTGGAAATTAGTCCTTTATGGTGATTGTGTTAAGGGTGCATTAGTCAACACACATACACCAAGACCCGTCCTTCTTCTTGACAGGGACGACAGGAGGTGAGTACAGGTTGTGGCTAGGACTGATGATCCCCACCTTGGCCATTTCCTTGGTCATTTGTTCAATGGCATTCTTTTGGTTGACCGAGTACTTGTTGTAGGGCCGGATGTTAACAGGGGAGGCCCCCTCGTGTAGGGGAATCTAGTGATCATGCTCACTGCTAGGAGGTAGCTTGCACAATTTTGCAAAGACATCTTGGAATTCATCCAAAAGGTTAGCAATAGCAGGGTTGATCTTGATGAGTTCATCGGCACTTACCTGTACCTCCTCAGCTCCGATGAGGCTGCAAAGTTGAACTGCCTCAACTTGCTCGAACTAGTGTAACACTGTCCACATCTAGTTATTATTGACATCGGAGATCCTCCTACAAGATGCCTGGCAGGACAAATTCACTACCATCTCAAAGAAATTTGAGGGTTTACTAGTTAAGGTCCCATTTAAACTCTCCAAGGGTCTTGAGCCACTAAACTCCTAATATGACATCATATCCCCGTAATGGCAGCACCCACACTTTAACAATGAAGTCACTTCCTTGCATTGCCCACTGGAAGTTCCTGCACATTGAATGGCACTCCAAAATACAATCTTCACCACTATTAGTCGGAAAGGCTTGATCGCCATCATTGGACCCCGTAGCACTTGCACCACCTGCTCATCCACAAAATTATGGGTGCTTCCAAAGTAAATCATGATCTGTAGTTAGTACCCTCCTGCCTCTCCACACACTCGCATTGTTTGCAAACTAGGGGATCCATTAAGGCGTGTATGGAGATCTTAGTGACGGTTCCCTCTTCCTCTCGTTTTGATTCACTGACAAGCCCGTCAATGGCTCGACTTCCCCTTCCAAGAGATAAAATTGCCTTCTCTTGGAGCATACGTGGGTTGGGCAGAACTTTTCATCATAGAGGGAGCATAGGCCCTTAGCCCTTTTTTCTTTTATCTCCTAGCTTGTTAGGTGCTTGGGACCCCTTGATCCTATCGCAATGGGCTTGGCTTGAGCCAGAAATGGCAGTAGTCTAGTTAACATCAGAGAACCCATTCGCTATCAAGATAGGGTTGTATTGCGGAGTGGCCTTAAACCTATTCGGCTATTTACTGGTCACAGAGGGCCACCCTTGCTATGGCCTCTCGTTTATTTACCCGGCCCTCTCGATTGCACATAGGGTGTCTTCTTGTAACCGAGCTAGTGCGATCGCCTTGTGCAAGAGCTAGGGATGTAACATGTATTTGGGATTCAGGATTTCCTTCCTGAGGCCACCTAGGAACTTGCTTAACACCAACTCGTCATTTGCCTTCATCCTGTGGAGTACCTTGTTGACCAAGATATTGAACTAGTCAATGTAGTCTTGCAAGAATCCTGTCTGATACAAGTTTTTGAGTTCTAGGAAGGGGTTCTCATAAGCTCAATTGTTGAAACATGCTCGCATGGCGACAATGTATTCAACACATCGCATCACACACCCCAAGTAGCTCATCTGCTAATGCCACTACAAGACCTTGCCTTCCAAATGGATTGTAACTAGCTTGAACTTCAACTCCTTTGAGGTTGCATTGAACTCAAAAAATTGCTGGTAATGGTAAATCCAACCTTCTACATTGTTCGCAATGAACTTGGGAAACTCCATTTTTCCCATACGGGTGGTGTTGAAGTAGCCACTACCCGTACCCGTCATAGTCCTCTGTCCTATCTCAAGCCCATGTGGTTCAAGACCATGACCCTGTGCTTGTTGTGCCATGAAGTTGTGGAACATTCTGCAAATGTCTGCCTTAAGCTCATCAAATCTCTAGTCGTGGCAAGCCAAGACCTCCCACCAATTCATGAGATGCTACTCGTGTTACTTAGGCACCACATCAATCTGTGTCGCCACCTGTGCCTGGGTGCTTGCCATGTGCCAATATGGTGGCTCTAATACCACTGATACGCGCCAATGCATGAATCACATAAGAGCTAGAAGATAGGGAGGGAAAGAGGAAGAAGAATCAAGAAGTGAGGTCAGGAAGAGAATATTCATTCACTTTTTCATTGTTCTACAACACAAGCTTCCCTGTTCTAATATAATCCCTTTCTAGAGCAAGGTAGCAACCCTAACGACTGCCCCAAGTAACTACCATAATAGACACCAATAATGTCTTTACAAAGGAATCTTCTAATGACGTATTCATTTCAATTAACTCCCCCATTTTTAAAATCTTCCCATTTCCATCCGTAGTACGCATCAGTCTTGCATGTCATCAACAAGAAGCACGTTTAAAAAGTCGGATTAACTTCATCATGAGGAAACCTTACTACTCTAGTGTAGGAACACCAACTTGGCTTGAGGATATAAATGGTTCTGCCAAGCTAGATGAATTTGAATGGATCAATGAATTGATGCCAGACTAAAACATGGTACATAGGATTTAAATGGTTCTGCTTTTGTTACTTCACCTAGTCTCACCGGCCAGACCTTGGCTTCACATATCACATCCTAGGGCTGACCTTTCTATGTGGTCAAAACCGACTTGCTCCACCTGCAGCGAATTTGAAATTGTGAACTACAAGCACGGGTTTGCAAGAATTCAACAACATTATCTGGTACTACATTAAGCTGAAAGCCTAACAAAAAGATGGTGCATCATTCCAGAATGTAACTCTTGCCTCCTGCCCCGCACAACAAACCATCAAAAACTTATTCTATCCCATGATAAAAGCATAAAAAATGGCATGAAGAACATTAGGTTCCTCCATGCTATCAGAGCATATGCAACTCTATACTCAGAATATTATGCTGGCACAGCATCTGACACTCGGATATTCTGGGGCTTGCTTTTCCGATTCCAGATTGGAGTGGTCTCAATAAGCTTATGAGGGACAAGCCGCCTCTCCCGCTTAGTGAGCTTCTTAAAATTGTGTACCCGTAGCCTTGCAATCTCAGCCTCCTCATCCGGTGTGATTTCCCTCACCACCACTGTAAGTCTGCACGTTGGTCTTACTTTCAATCCGCATCTTCCTTTTCCATGGAAGTTAGCTCTCTTCTTGTAGAGTCCCTTCCCAACAAATGCCTCCGCTGCATCCAACAGAGGGAAAAAGCAAAGCAAAAGCGAAAAAGAATATGAACAGAACTGAATGAAGTTCCACGATACTCAATTCAGCAGCAACTCTTAGTCCAATGATTTACCCACTAGAAGACGGTCACCATCCAACCCATGATTGTGGGTTGCATTTGCCCGGGCTGAGTGAATGACCTGGAAGAAGTGATTGCTGCTAGATATCAGATGGAAATCCCATAAACAGAAGCA
>CXYZ01020145.1:72229-93549 GCA_900006705.1 Sonneratia caseolaris
GTTGGCCCTATATTTCTATTTTTTTCCCAATCCGTCACTTGCTCGTCCCTCTCTCATGAAAGATTGTCTCTCCTCTCCCGGCGGCTTTTACTCATGGCTATAGCCAGTTGCTAAGACGATTCCCATTCTCATTCAACGGTCTATCAATGCTGCCTTATTTTGTTCCAAATTCTTTCCCCTAGTACTAAAAAAAAAATGGACAGGAGCAAGCGGAGGCGAGACCGGAGCGAGCAAGAAAGCAAGCGTAGGCTAGACCGGAGCGCGCACGAAAGCAAGCGTAGGCTAGACCGGAGCGAGCAAGAAAGCGGCTCGACGGCTTTCGAGCCTCCGCTTGCTTCCTGGCAATCTTCTTTTTCTTTTTTTATTTAGATTTTTAGTTGTTATTAGAAGAGAGAAAGAGTAGAAAGAAAGGGTACGCTCTCTAGAAGATTTGCTCGGGGCTGTTCACTTTCACTTGGTGGCCTGGTATCTTGAAACCTCTTTGCTTGCGGGGGAAGGAGTGGAAACGTCTGAGAGAGCGCTTCGCGAAAGAATCGTGTGGCGCGGTGAAAGCTTTCCCGTTGGGCTTTCCGGCCCTCCAGGGCTTCACAACATTGGGGAAGAGGGGAGGTGAGTGGATACTCAACTCTCTCTCTCGCGCCCTTCTTCAGCTTGTTCCTGTTCGTCTATTCGGGACGGGGCAGGCAGCCCACATACATGAAGAGAAGAAGAGAGGGGGGAGTTCCTTGATATTAAGGTGTCAAGGCGGTCGAAGAAGGCCACAAGTGGAAGCAACCGATGCTTTGGTCATTCAGTTGACTCCTTGCTGCCAGTCCGTGCTTGCTGTCATGCTGGCAAAAGCAGGGGGTTTCGGCCGGTTTACCTACTATTGGATTTGAACCAATGACTCTCGCCGTATGAAAGCGATACTCTAACCGCTGAGTCAAGTAGGTCAAGCTGAGTCAAGTCAGAGAAAATAGACCCCTATAAGAGAAAGCCGCGCAACCAGAGTTCCCCAACCGGGGGGGGGGGCGGAGCGCTAAGAAAGAGAAAGCGTTCTCACTATACGAAATGAAGTAGCGACTAGCACGCGTTGATCAACCACTTGGAGAACGTGGAGCCTTTCTTTCTCGGTCGTCTGTCTTAATAGTTGTGGATTCCGATTCATGCGGTCGTTCTCTGCTGCATTGGTGTTTTCACTCCCCACTCTCCACCATAACAAAATGTTTCCACTATATCTCAGGAGTAGTCAAAGGAAGGGTAAAAGTAGGAAAAAATGAACTAAGAAGTAGGGCATACAACAATGGATCAATTCATTCAACAAGATCCGTTCGGATCGGACCAGCAAGCTACGGCTAGACCGGAGCGAGCAAGAAAGCAAGCTACGGCTAGACCGGAGCGAGCAAGAAAGCGGCTCGAAAGCCGCTAGCGCGCTTGTAGTTTTCTCGCTTTGTTGAATTCTAGTCTAGCTCTCTCCCTTCGGCTTCTTCCCCAGCTGCGGACCCGGAAATCACTGACTTCCTCAGACCTTCCCCCTTCAGCTTTCCTTCTTTCTGTTTTTGATTGACTTTCTTTTTCTTTCTACGGATTTTAACCAGTTCTATTTGGATCTAAGACCACCTTCCTTCCTTAGAAGGCGAACATCTCATGCATCTTTAGAACCATGGAACTACCATCTAATATGGGCGAACGCTAATGCACGCTATATCTCTTAGTCTAATGGCTTTCCCATGAGGGAGCTCACTCTCTGTATAGGGAATTAGGTAACGAAGGGGCGACGACGAAGGAGAAGGTAACAAGTATCGGAGCGAAGGCTAATATGTTCGAAATAGTTGTAGTCGCGACGAACGCTCCAGACTATGGCTATTAGTATCGAAGATGGTTACCTTCTAAAGCTAGGGAAAGCGAGAAAACTACAAGCGCTAACGCGGCTTTCGAGCCGCTTTCTTGCTCGCTCCGGTCTAGCCGTAGCTTGCTCTCTTGCTCGCTCCGGCTTTCTAGCCTCCGCTTGCTTGGCATTGCTTTCTTTCTCCGAGTCGTGTAGGGCCTTTTCAAGTTCCGCAGGAGTAGTTTCGGTTGGAACTTGGACGCAAGCAAGAAACTTCTTGAATATATCCTGATGGGCGGGAGAGGTCTGCAGCAATTCTAAGATGGAAATGGAAGCTGGGCTTTCTATGTTTCAATCGGATACCAATTGCTTGGATGCCTTTGAAAGTCTCGAGATGATTTGCAGAAAAAATGCTTTCTAGCTTTGTCTTGTGTCTCCGTAACAAATGGTTGGTCCATTTCTTGATGGGCGAACGACGGGGATTGAACCCGCGCGTGGTGGATTCACAATCCACTGCCTTGATCCACTTGGCTACATCCGCCCTTACCCCCGCACAGGTTGTTGTCTCTATCTACGATCAGATCCTTTCTGAACCCCCCGCTATCAAAGAGAAGCTTTTTCCTAGACTATAGTTGCAAGTCTATTGTTGTGTTTTGGAATTAGGGGAAGCGAGAAAACTACAAGCGCTAACGCGGCTTTCGAGCCTCCGCTTGCTTCCTGGCAAAGCTTCAAACAAAGAGGTTGGGCTGTTCACTTCATTGATTTGACTTCACTTTACTTAAGATTAAAGATAGGGGCCGGGCGGGCAGTTCAGGCTCGTTTAGTAGACAGCGAGCGAGCAGCAAGCACCTTCTTTCTCAAAGTAAACTTTCTCGCTTGTTGCTTTAGAAAGATTGCAGGGGCCTTAGGCACTTCCTTCAGCAGGCTCCGCCCTATCAACTCTATTCATCTCTTTTTTAAAATGGATATTTAGGGAGCGAGAAAACTACAAGCGCTAACGCGGCTTTCGAGCCGTCGCTTGCTTGTTCAACGATCTTGAAACCAGATCAATATCCATTTCTCAATAGTTCTTTCTATCGATAGAAAGATATAGATCTCTATCTGGATCTATCTCCATATCTAAATATGGAAGAACCAACACAACAAGGGCGTAACCAACGGAAGGTTCTCACCCTGTCCCCGACATTGTTCTCCGACGATGTCCCCTGGGCGAAAGGGGACACCATTCTCTTTCTTTCTTCAATCGTTCCGAGCAAGCGTAGGCTCGAAAGCCGGAGCGCGCTAGCTAGCTTTCCGTTTTCTCGCTTGGTTCGTTTCGTCCTTCTCTCCTATCTACGCAATTCTCTGTCTTCGTTCGTGATCATGTTGGGCGAAAGGTAGTTGTAGAGGAGCGGCTGTGAAACGGCGATTCCCCCTTTCCATTGAAGTAGGGAGGGCCTCCTTCCCCACCATTCCGGCCTGTTCTTGATAGGGATTTTCCTTATTCTGAAGGTAGCTTGCGTACCAAGCCACCCACTTGAGAAGCTAGTCGCCAGAAAGAAGCGACGAGGAAGCGGAACACGAACCGATTTCCGCTATTCCGGGTTCTTATTGAACGTAGCGAAATCAAGTTTCTAAAGTCAGCGAAGTTTCTATGGTGTTCTACCTTTGCGTAGTCTCGGTCCACAGTGGAAGGCTCCGCACCTGAGCCTCGTTAGACTCAGCGGAAGTGTAAGGTGTAAGTGAAGAGAATAGAAGAGATTCAGTCTGTCCCTTAGCCTAGTCTATATCTACAGCTGACGCAACTCCGTACCGACGCCTCACTACTACAACAAACATTAACGGCTAAGCGATTTCATAACCTGAGCTTTCCTTAACCAGCTGACCTTACTTCGTAACCAACATCTACTTTCTTTCTTACTTTAGGCATAGGCCTTCGCCACTTCAAAGGGGCGCTTCGCCTCTCTTTTCTTTTTTGAATTAGAAAGAATGGGGCCTCACTTATTCTGTGCAGGGGGGATGAAAGACAAAGAAAGGGAAGGGGCGTGATTGGTGTGTCACTGGGTCGGTGGGGGAACTCGTAAGAAGGGGGGACGACCCGCCGAATTCACATCAGAAATCGCCAACATGAACACAAACGAAATCTTGAATTGCGTATAGAAAGAAAACGAACCCAGCGAGAAAACTACAAGCGCTAACGCGCGCTCTGGCTTTCGAGCCGTAGCCTCCGCTTGCTCGGAGCTGAGGTATATGAAGAATGGCTTTTTGGTCCCTTTCGTCCAGTGGTTAGGACATCGTCTTTTCATGTCGAAGACACGGGTTCGATTCCCGTAAGGGATAGGTACTCATTCCCGGCCGCTTTCAGTTAGTGTTCATTGCTGAGTGATCGCTCGCTATCTGGCTGGAAAAGGAGCAAGCGGAGGCTCGAAAGCCGGAGCGCGCTAGCTAGCTTTCCGTTTTCTCGCTTGGGCACCTGCTCCAATAAAGCTAAGAGGACTAGCTACGGTGTGGGCACCAGATCCACTCAGTGAGGCCGGGCAAGACTTTACGTCCGATATAGTAGTGTCAGACATTTGTCAGACTTAAGCAGTGGGATAGACTCTTTCAAATGGAAAGATAGGAGATGTTTAGCCAGTACAAGCTGTGTTTGTGGCACCCATTCCGACTTGGAGTGGAGTAGCCAGGAAGAGGCACCGAGGAGGGACAGAAAGAACAGAAGCTGAGAGATTCACCTGCACCTGCAGGGACGCGCTCCGGTCTAACGCCTTGGCTGACGTACGATCCCCGCGAAGCTCCACCTTCAAAGGGAGCTATGTAGACAGATTTTTGGTCAACGACTTTGACAGCCTTTCCTTCACACAAGGTTTTTAATCCTTCTCCCACGCTTAGGACAGTAAGGGGAAGTAGCGAGATAGAATAGGAGAGTGGTAGGACTTGAAGGCTTAGATCTTCTTTCATGCTATTATACCATCGTTACAGAATTTGTGGGAAATCCCTTTGACCGCCTCTCTCGGAATCGATTCGTCATGGTCTATGAACTCTTTGCCCGACAGACTCTGGTGATAGCCCTATAGATCCGAATGGTACTTACTTTCATACAGATGAAAATGTAAGCGCTCCCGCACTATCGTTATTCTAGTTCTTTATATTTGACTCTATTAAGAGATCTCGTACTAAAGAAAAAGATAGCGGCCATATGTACAGAGTACAAACGTCTTGATTCTTTCCGGACATGAAGTCCTTAATTTCTACCACCTATAAGGCGAGAGCTTTCTTTATTATGATACCGCAGCGTTAAAAAAAATAAAGTAAAAAGCATCAGACCATAATTATGACTGACGGGTAAAAACAAAACCAAAAGTATTCAGCCGAGCTGGAATGAATTCAATTCCAGCAAAGACAAATGAAGGAGAACTGACTTCATTCAATTGAAGAGAAGGCGGGTTACTTTCTTTCTAATTGGGAGCGAAGGCACTTCCGGGCTTAGCTCTGCAGATCTTTCTCGGGAAGACGACGGTGCTATTTAATCTGTTGGTCGTTTAGTTAGGGCATTTGCAATAGCAAGTTTAGTAAAGGCATGCCTTACTTAAGGCAGCGAGTGAGCCTTGGGTAGGCAACTTCAATAGGTCGAGGGGAGTAAGAAGGAGTTGTTCCAGAACCCGCAGGCAGAATAACCTTTGTTGGAAGAAAGGCTGCTGGTATGACATCAATCACTCTTAGACTCTTAGCTGTGAACAAAACTAAAGCTTTCGCGTGGCGAATGCGCTTATCTTTACCTTCTTCGATCTCCCAAGGAAGCCAGGTAGCAGTAGGCAAGTAGTTAATCATATCCCATTCTCTAACTAGAACTCCGAGTGAGCTTTTCAGGGCTATGACGAGGCTTGGTNTAGCAACAAAACATGGAAGACAAGATGAACGCAGGCATTGTCCAAAAGAGCAAGCTTGTTAGAGACTAATCCCCTTTTCTCATGGATAGTGAATGGTCCATAGTATCAGGAAACTAATTTGGAACATAGCCAGTGCTGCAAAGATGTCTATTGATAGGGCTACAGCTTCAAGAACACCCAATCCCTTACCTCAAAGGATCGTTTTGACCGGTGTTTATCGGCCAACATCTTCATGCAATTTTGCGCCTTTTGGAGATTGGCCTTGAGGATAGTAGGGGTCTGCTCACATTTTGTGAGTAGCTGGTTGACTGCTTCCACCTTGGAATCCCGAGGCACATAAGGCACTATGGAGAGGGGGTGAGAAGCCATAAAGGGCCTAGAAAGGGGCTATGTGCATGGTCGAATGGTAGGTATATTGTACCACCACTCCGCTAGGGCCAACCACTTGAACTACCATCAGGGTTGTTGCCCACACATGCAGCGCAGATAGCATTTCAGGCACCAACTGAGGACCTCGGTTTGGTTGTTGGTCTGTGGTGGTATGTAGATGAAAAATGAAACTTGACACTCTGTAAGTGAAATAATTCCCTCCAAAAATTACTAAGAAAAATGAGATCCCAATCGTTGATAATGAATGCCGATAGGCTGTGGAGTTTGAGGACCTAGTTGAGGAATCACAAGGCTACCATGGATGCTATAGAGGGGTGACTTAATTCAATGAAGTAGGCATAATTTGTAAGTCAGTCAACGACTACCATGATGACCTCCTAGTTGTTTGACAGCAGTAGCCCTTTGATGAAATCCATAGAAATTTCCTAAAAATTGTAGTCATGGATGGGAAGAAGCTACAAGAGATCCAAGGAGGCAGGTCAACAGAACAGGATTGGATGAATTCATGGACATGCTTCTACAATCCTCACCAAGCCAGGACAACTTTGAGCCTCTTCATGGTGACATGCACCTTGAAATGACCACCCTAAGCATTGTTGTGGAACAACTCCCTAAGTCACTGTTGCAATGGTAGGGGGTTACCTACCACAAGATGTCCTTTCCTCCAAAGCTGATTTCCCGCCCATGTATACTAGCAATCCGCCCCGCTCAGTTGTTGCAAGACCTCTACATTTTTTTCTGAGATGGGTGTCCTCATACCAACCTTCTTGGATCTGTTGGTATAAATCTATGAAAATGGTGGAGATTGTGTAGAGTTTTGCCTTTGTCATCCAGTAACCGGGAGAGGGTGTTTACAGTAGTGTTTTTTGCGCCCCTCTTGTATTGGATGTTAAAATCACATCCTACCAACTTTACCAGCCATGCATGTTGCAATGGCATATTCAACTTTTGCTCCAACAGGAACTTTAAGCTCTTGTGGTCCGTCCTGATGGTGAAGGGCCTTCCTTCCCCGCAAACAATGCCCCCATTTCTAGACAACAAATAGAATAGTGAACATTTCTCATTCATAAGTAAAGTAGCAATGGTGCTAGGATGATAGGGGCTTACTAAGGTATGCTAGGGGGTGATCGCCCGAGGATAAAACGGCCCCAATGCCTGACCTTGATGCATCTATTTCCACCACAAAGCATTGGGAGAAGTCAGGTAGAGCTAAAACATGGGCCTCAAGCATCGTCTCCTTAAGTTGTTCGAAAGTTGTCATTGCAGTGAAAGACCAATGGAAGGCCCCCTTCTTGAGTAGGTTTGTTAGGGGTTGGCTAATTGCTCCGTAACACTAGATGAACCTCTAGTAATAGCCTATCAAGGCAAGCTTGCAATTGCTTGAGGGTTTGTGGCAATGACCAACTCGTATATCTTGTAGCTTCTCAAGGTTCGTGGCAACATCATCCACTAATATAAGGTGCCCCAAGTACTCTACCCAAGAAGCCCCAAAGAAGCACTCACTTCTCTTAGTGTAGAATCAGTTCTACCAGAGTAGAAGAACCGAACATAAGTGCACCAAATGCTCCGATAGGTGACTGTTGTATACTAAGATGTCATCAAAGAAGACAAGCATGAATTGCTATAGATAAGGTCGGAAGAGATCATTCATCACAGCTTGGAAGGTCGAAGGGGTGTTCATTAGTCTGAATGGCATGACATGGAATTCATAGTGGCCACTCTTTGTCCGGAACACAATCTTGTAGATATCGGGCTCGTGCATACAAATTTGATGGTAGCTAGACCTCAGGTCTTGTTTAGAGAATAGCTAAGCCTCGTGTAATTCTTCTAAGAGGAATTGGAAATTAGTCCTTGATGGTGATTGTGTTGAGGGTGCATTAGTCAACACACATACACCAAGACCCGTCCTTCTTCTTGACAAGGATGACAAGAGGTGAGTACAGGTTGTGGCTAGGACTGATGATCCCCACCTTGGCCATTTCCTTGGTCATTTGTTCAATGGCATTCTTTTGGTTGACCGAGTACTTGTTGTAGGGCCGGATGTTAACAGGGGAGGCCCCCTCATGTAGGGGAATCTAGTGATCATGCTTGCTGCTAGGAGGTAGCTTGCACAATTTTGCAAAGACATCTTGGAATTCATCCAAAAGGTTAGCAATAGCAGGGTTGATCTTGATGAGTTCGTCGACACTTACCCGTACCTCCTCAGCTCCAATGAGGCTGCAAAGTTGAACTACCTCAACTTGCTCAAACTAGTGTAACACTCTTCGCATCTAGTTATTACTGACATCGGAGATCCTGCTACAAGATGCCTGGCAGGACAAATTCACTGCCGTCTCAAAGAAATTTGATAGTGTACTAGTTAAGGTCCCATTTAAACTCTCCAAGGGTCTTGAGCCACTAAACTCCTAATATGACATCATATCCCCGTAATGGCAGCACCCACACTTTAACGATGAAGTCACTTCCTTGCATTACCCACTGGAAGTTCCTGCACATTGAATGGCACTCCAAAATACAGTCTTCACCACTATTAGCCGGAAAGGCTTGATAGCCATCGTTTGACCCCGAAGCACTTGCACCACCTGCTCATCCACAAAATTATGGATGCTTCCAAAGTCAATCATGATCTGCAGTTGGTACCCTCCTGCCACTCTACACACTCACATTGTTTGCAAACTAGGGGACCCATTAAGGTGTGTATGGAGATCTCAGTGACGGTTCCCTCTTCCTCTCATTTTGATTCACTGACAAGCCCGTCAATAGACTCGACTTCCCCTTCCAAGAGATAAAATTGCCATCTCTTGGAGCATACATGGGTTGGGCAGAACTTTTCATCACAGAGGAAGCATAGGCCCTTAGCCCTTTTTTCTTTTATCTCCTAGCTTGTTAGGTGCTTGGGACCCCTTGATCCTATCGCAATGGGCTTGGCTTGAGCCAGAAATGGCAGTAGTCTAGTTAACATCAGAGAACCCATTCGCTATCAAGATAGGGTTGTATTGCGGAGTGGCCTTAAACCTATTCGGCTATTTACTGGTCACAGAGGGCCACCCTTGCTATGGCCTCTCGTTTATTTACCCGGCCCTCTCGATTGCACATAGGGTGTCTTCTTGTAACCGAGCTAGTGCGATCGCCTTGTGCAAGAGCTAGGGATGTAACATGTATTTGGGATTCAGGATTTCCTTCCTGAGGCCACCTAGGAACTTGCTTAACACCAACTCGTCATTTGCCTTCATCCTGTGGAGTACCTTGTTGACCAAGATATTGAACTAGTCAATGTAGTCTTGCAAGAATCCTGTCTGATACAAGTTTTTGAGTTCTAGGAAGGGGTTCTCATAAGCTCAATTGTTGAAACATGCTCGCATGGCGACAATGTATTCAACACATCGCATCACACACCCCAAGTAGCTCATCTGCTAATGCCACTACAAGACCTTGCCTTCCAAATGGATTGTAACTAGCTTGAACTTCAACTCCTTTGAGGTTGCATTGAACTCAAAAAATTGCTGGTAATGGTAAATCCAACCTTCTACATTGTTCGCAATGAACTTGGGAAACTCCATTTTTCCCATACGGGTGGTGTTGAAGTAGCCACTACCCGTACCCGTCATAGTCCTCTGTCCTATCTCAAGCCCATGTGGTTCAAGACCATGACCCTGTGCTTGTTGTGCCATGAAGTTGTGGAACATTCTGCAAATGTCTGCCTTAAGCTCATCAAATCTCTAGTCGTGGCAAGCCAAGACCTCCCACCAATTCATGAGATGCTACTCGTGTTACTTAGGCACCACATCAATCTGTGTCGCCACCTGTGCCTGGGTGCTTGCCATGTGCCAATATGGTGGCTCTAATACCACTGATGCACGCCAATGCATGAATCACATAAGAGCTAGAAGATAGGGAGGGAAAGAGGAAGAAGAATCAAGAAGTGAGGTCAGGAAGAGAATATTCATTCACTTTTTCATTGTTCTACAACACAAGCTTCCCTGTTCTAATATAATCCCTTTCTAGAGCAAGGTAGCAACCCTAACGACTGCCCCAAGTAACTACCATAATAGACACCAATAATGTCTTTACAAAGGAATCTTCTAATGACGTATTCATTTCAATTAACTCCCCCATTTTTAAAATCTTCCCATTTCCATCCGTAGTACGCATCAGTCTTGCATGTCATCAACAAGAAGCACGTTTAAAAAGTCGGATTAACTTCATCATGAGGAAACCTTACTACTCTAGTGTAGGAACACCAACTTGGCTTGAGGATATAAATGGTTCTGCCAAGCTAGATGAATTTGAATGGATCAATGAATTGATGCCAGACTAAAACATGGTACATAGGATTTAAATGGTTCTGCTTTTGTTACTTCACCTAGTCTCACCGGCCAGACCTTGGCTTCACATATCACATCCTAGGGCTGACCTTTCTATGTGGTCAAAACCGACTTGCTCCACCTGCAGCGAATTTGAAATTGTGAACTACAAGCACGGGTTTGCAAGAATTCAACAACATTATCTGGTACTACATTAAGCTGAAAGCCTAACAAAAAGATGGTGCATCATTCCAGAATGTAACTCTTGCCTCCTGCCCCGCACAACAAACCATCAAAAACTTATTCTATCCCATGATAAAAGCATAAAAAATGGCATGAAGAACATTAGGTTCCTCCATGCTATCAGAGCATATGCAACTCTATACTCAGAATATTATGCTGGCACAGCATCTGACACTCGGATATTCTGGGGCTTGCTTTTCCGATTCCAGATTGGAGTGGTCTCAATAAGCTTATGAGGGACAAGCCGCCTCTCCCGCTTAGTGAGCTTTTTAAAATTGTGTACCCGTAGCCTTGCAATCTCAGCCTCCTCATCCGGTGTGATTTCCCTCACCACCACTGTAAGTCTGCACGTTGGTCTTACTTTCAATCCGCATCTTCCTTTTCCATGGAAGTTAGCTCTCTTCTTGTAGAGTCCCTTCCCAACAAATGCCTCCGCTGCATCCAACAGAGGGAAAAAGCAAAGCGAAAGCGAAAAAGAATATGAACAGAACTGAATGAAGTTCCACGATACTCAATTCAGCAGCAACTCTTAGTCCAATGATTTACCCACTAGAAGACGGTCACCATCCAACCCATGATTGTGGGTTGCATTTGCCCGGGCTGAGTGAATGACCTGGAAGAAGTGATTGCTGCTAGATATCAGATGGAAATCCCATAAACAGAAGCAAGTTAATTATGAAATTCTTATATAAGTGTATTGGTTAGGTATGCATTCCTCAATATTTAAATTCCAAGATCATTTTCCTATCTAATTACAATTATGCAGAATTGCAATTCTCTCACAATAGATGCAGTTTGAATTTCTAAAAGCACAAGGTACAACCAGATTATCCAAGTTCATCCATAATTCCTTGCCATACAGAAGGGACTGAACAAAGATCAGAAGGAAAATTCAACATTCACAGTTCTTATTGTCCCCTTTCTTGTTTTCCCCTCTGGCTACCCATTTCATAGGGATTCTAAAAAGAGGAGCACTCACCTGATAGACAGTTTTTGCAGCTCGCTTTACTGTTACTTGCAACTGTAGTAATGCATCTTCCACACGCATTCCACGAACCAATGCAGCCACAAGATTGACTTTTTTTGGACTCTAACATCAAGTGAATGCCCAATTAAGAGCTCTTTGTGAATAAAGGTGATACATAAAAAGATTCCAAAAAAAGGTTGTGGACAAGTTTTCTTATGAAAAACCAATAAAGAAAATGAATTTATTACAAAAATGGAAAAACTGAATGAAAGAAGGGAGAACAAGAAAGCAGGGAGAGATTGAAGAAGGTTTTTTTATTACTAATGACAAATGTCTCCCTATCAACAGAGCAGACTTTTCAATCCTAATGAACAAGCGATTTCTTTTACTTAACATGTCAAAATACAGGACTCTGCTCCATTCCAATTCTGCCATTCCTCTCCATTAGTCTTCTTAATCCAACCATTCTCAAAGTGTTATGCACTTTGTTGACTAGATTTGTCAAGCCTACCCCTATAAATAGTTTGCATAAGTACAAAATACAAGGAAACAGTAAGGCAAAAGATATGAATCACGATAAAAGCCATTCAGGTAACCTGGAGAGAGTTTAGGAGTAAAAATATAGAGAAGCTTGTAGGATATACTGCCCCCTAACATACATGTATATGAATGCACTTAAATGTAGGCTTCATTTTTAAAGAATCAATAGATGTAGTTATTACACCAGAAATTCTTACGACTAATTTCCAAGTTTCGGAGGATAGATTCTTTCATTGGCTATTTAAACCTATTAATGCTAAAATGGTTTTCTGACATTGCTCTAAACTAGGCTCATTATGGACCTGCATTCCCCACCAACAACAGCCCACACATCCCCACCCCACCACCGCCACCGCCACCGCCACTGCCACCGCCAACCCCACCCACCACACACCACCCCCCCGGGGCACAAAACCCAAAATATATATATATATATATATATATAAGTGAAATGCAGTTACATTGTACCTGCTTTATGCCCTTCAGTATCGCTTCAACTTTTGATGGTTTTGAGACAGCTTTCTGACCCTCAGTTGTTCTACTGCCCGTTATCAAGGCAGGTGTTAGAGGGGATGAAACAGGGGTGGCCTCAGATGAATCTGCAAGTAGCTTTCTCGAAGTAGATATCCACTAGAAGAAAAATTGAAGACATAAAATAGTATTAGGATGAGAGAAAAAGAATAACAGGAACAGAATCATCGGGCCGGTGACCAAGATAAGTAAATTGACTGAATGAACAACACGTTAATACATCCATGAACGTTCAAATTGCATCTCTGGCACCGAATATCAATATGTTAGAAAAAATCTCTTACAAGCTTAAGAATATAAATCTCAGCCTTCACGTTGAATCTAAGATTACTAACGTGAAGAAGAGACGGTGCCCCTTTGTTGAAAAAATGCAGGAATCCAAGAAATGCACAGAAGAGAACAAAGCATACATTGAGCTGCTGATATTGATATGATGATCCTGGGAGAAATGATGAAGAGGAAGAAGGGAAAAGTCTCCACCGTCTTTGCCAACTTCCTAGTGGGTCGAATCGCATCTCCGCAGCACTAAACAACACTACATCTGAACAATAAAGGGATTACCAGCGGTTATAAAAAAAAATGGCAGAGCTCAGAAGAATGTCCAAACTAGAGAAGGGAATCGTTTACCTGAAGCAGAGCCGGACGAAGAAGAACAGGTGAAGCTGCGATGTACGTCAAAACTGGTGCTACTTCCTAATCTCCTGCTTCTGAGATGGCCGACTAAGGACTGCAAATGCCTCTGCCACCCCACCATCTCTGAACAAAGGACGGAGACAAAATGGGGTTAACGAGAGGAAGTCAAAAGCTACTATGTCCTCAAGAATCAATCCGTTCCCAGCTAAGACTCTCAAACTTTTCTACGCTGGAATCTAGGGTTTAGGATGAGGGAAGAGGCCCCCGTTTTCTATTCCGGTGAAGAGCCGAAGAGGCCTGTGCCTTCTGTCGTGTGTCCACCGAGTTTTTGTCAAAACGACCGGCTCAAACAGGCCCAACCGGAGTCAGATGGCAACTGGAATAATTGTCTAAACCGGACAATTTCTGTTGAAGGATTTAACGAAAAAGCATGACTGTTTGATGAAAAAAAAATTTGGACTGAATTAATAAATTTTGAAATTTAGACTCTTAAGTGTTAATGCCATGATTTTTAAAACCGGATTGGATCAGGAACCGGTATAGATATTGGTTTATGAGTTCATGTATTAGACCAAAGATTCAATAAATCGAACCGTATAGTTAATAAATAATATTAATAATATAATATTACTAATAAATTTACCTAATATTATAATTTGAATATAATTTATAATAAAAATTATAAATATAATTATTATATTAAATAAAAGTTTAATATAAAATATAAATATAAATTTAATAACATAAAATATGTATATTATAATATGTTTTTTTAATTTTAAATCTAATGATTTTTCCACTAGTTCAATTGGGTTCATTAGTCAAATCGGGAAGTAGCCGGTTCGACCTAAATTGATCTCATTGAAAATGCAATTAGTTTTTTTTATAAAAACCAAACCGGGTGAGTAATCGTTTCCTAGTTGAACCGATCAAACCGATGAGTCGGTTCAGTTTTTTAAACTATGGTTAATGCATAACAAATTCAAGATCAGTCCACTCTTGTTCATATTCATCGAATTTATTATACTCAAAATATTCAAAATTCAGACCTCCTTGATGAAAAGTATTAGATATATAAAATAATATTTAAAATTAACTACATTATACTAAAATTTAATAAAATAAATATATTGAATTAAAAAATTCAAAATTTATATTAAATCTGGTTACGTATTAATAATTTAACATAAAAGTAATGAACTGATCAATAAGTCCTAAAAAGTATCCTGACTATTGCAGTTTTGGATGTGATTATTATAATTCAATAGATAGAGTCCACGTCCAAATTAGAACTACAAAATTTAATTTTGGGTATCATAAACCTATATGGTAGCCAATCATACCAAGTCCATCCCTTCTCCTCTCTTTAAAAAAACTGTCTCACATATCTTCCAAAACATTCACTTAAGTGAGCCAAAGTTTTTATTGAGTCGGCAAGCTCATCAATAAGACTTTTGACCATATATGCAACTTAAAGTATTTTGATACAATTCTAAGTCATGCAATTTCTCGTGGGATTAAATGAGTCTTATATAAAAGTATACTCTCAAATACGGTTGATAGATCCATGGTCACATGTTGCTCAAGTATTCAACATTATTTAGGACGAGAAACATAAATCCATAGGGACCAATGGAATTTCATCCACAAATGTCACGATTTTTTAGATATCTTGTTCATAAATAAATCCAATTGCATCTACTATGATTGTAGTAGGACAAGATAAGAGAGAAAAACCATTATGCAAATATTATGGGTTCTCAATCATCAACCGGATAAATGCTATAAACTACTTGGATATCCCTCTGGTTATTATATTGGAGCTCATCTAAATCAATTATAGCTAGCTTATACAATTGGATATAGTTCATTTCAATGTAAGAAGTAGAATGATGGATATCAACACTCATCCAAAAAAATCAATCTTATTTCATTATCATCATTACAGACAAATCTAACTCAAGATTAAATGTAACAAGTGATTGTGTATTTGAGCTCACAACTGCAACCCAAGCCATCTAAAGCTTCAAAGACCTCAATCTACTCCTGTGGTCTCACAAATCTATGACATTACACCTCAATTTTACTCTATGATTTCAGTTTCTTCACAACAATTTCCTTGAATTTTTTATTTAGGTGCTAGGCATCATGTGTGTTGCCAAGAAGGTATGTTCATTAGTTCTCAAATTGTAGGACATCAATCAATGCACTACCTCATCAATCAAACACCATTTCCATTACTCTCCAATAAGTCTCCTCTTGAACTCTTGCATAAACAAAAGCCTACCTATTCTCATCTTTGAGTTTTTGGTTGTTTGTGCTATGTATCTACCTTTACACAAAACATAGCAAATTTGATTCTAGAACTTGTACCTACGTGTTTCTTGGCTACCTCATGGGCTTTAAGGGATATAAGTTGCTTGACATTCAGATGTATAGAATTTTCATATCAAGACATGTCATTTTTCATGAATATAATTTTCCTTTGGCTAAACATTCTCCTAATCAGTTTACTACAGATCTATTTTTAGATAAGATATTGCTCATTCCAATCACTCCCTCTATGTATCACAACACACCCTTACAGTCTAACACTGATCAATTGATTAATAATTCAATGGAGCATCCTACTAACCTTTGTTCACAACAATTACAAGAGCCATCCACTGATGGTTAGTCACTTAATTTGACAAAAAAAGAATCAATTAAATGCATTTTGTCAGTTATTATCAATTCTCTTCGGCTCATCAATCTCTTCTTTATGCTATTACAATTCATGTTGACCCTATTCACTATGAAGATGCAATACAAGACCATGTCCAGAGAGATGCCATGGTAGCTGAATTAGTAGTCATGAAGCAAAATCCCACCTAGTCACTTGCTTCTCTACTTGATGGGAAACATCCCATAGGTTGCAAATGGGTCTAACATCCCATATGGGCCTACAAGAAAAAACTTTAGCTTGGATGGTTCCACTAAATGACACAAGGCAAGATTGATGGCAAAGGGGTTCACGCAACAAGAGGGAATTGATTTTCTTGATACCTTTTCCCATGTAGCAAAGATTATCACTGTGAAATTATTTCTATATGTAGTAGCTATGTTTTGATGGCATTTGTTACAGCTTGATGTTAGTAATGTAATCCTACATGGTGACTTACAGGAAGATGTCTACATAGATCCTCCTCTTGGGTATGCTTGCAGCAAGGAGGAGTCTCAACCTCCTCGAGTTGCCTGTAAATTGCAAAAATCCATATATAGTCTTAAACAAACATCAAGACAATGCTGCTACAGATAGTACAAGGATTTTGCCAATTATAGGCTAATCATTGACTCTTTGTTAAGGCAAGTTTACATTCATCTCTCTAGTTTTACTGGTTTATGTCGATAATATTCCTATAGCAAGAAATAGCAAGGTTGTGATTGATAATTTTGAACTTTTAATTATCCTAGAAGTTTAAGATGAGATTATTGGGCTCACCAAAATACTTTTTGGGTTTATAAATAGCATATTTAAGATTTGGGCATCTCCATTTCACGAAGAAAATCTGCTATGGAATTGCTCTCTAATGCAGGACAACTTGGTTGCAAGCTTGCTTTGATACTAAAGGAAGTGAACTTGAAGCTAACACAATCAAATAACGATCTTCTTGAAGATCCATCTGACAACAGAAGACTAATGAGGATATTGTTATACTTGACTGTGACTATGACTGTACTTGATCTACGTTTTGTGGTTCACAAATCAAGTCAATCTGTGGCTTTCCCTCGTAGCTCCCATTTGAAGGCAGCATTGAAGGTTATACAATATGTTAAAGGCATAGTTGGATAGGGGTTGTTTCTCTCAACCAGATCAATTTGTATAGCCCATGTAATCGAAACACCTATTAAGCAAGATGAGAGTTCATAATTTGTACATCCAATCTTGAGAGAGAGTTTTAGGAACTAATGCTATGAGGTTGCTTTGTCAATAGATATTAGAAAGATTTGAGTGGCTGTTATATTACTTATAAGGATAGAACTATAATAACAGTACTTAGCTTTTCACCCATATCTAGGCTATAAATACTAATGTAATTCAAACTTTGCTGATGAATAATAGATGAATCCTTTTCTCTCATGTTCAATCTTCTCTCCTCCTTGAGCTTTCCATTTTTCGACCATCATAAGAAAGATTACCAATCTTTGCTTCTCGTATGTGAAACTAGTTAAAGTTTTTAAGTAATTTATTTGGCCGAAAGACGTTAGTTTGATTTAGATAATAAAATAGTAAGACAAGTCCAACTATGTCATTTAAGAGAAAACTTGATTTTCTTTCAAAGAAGATGTAAACTTACTGACTCTTCATGATAGATAAATTTTTATAAAATTTTAATTATCATGTATTTTTCTTTTAATTTTCCTGTAATTCACTATAATGTTGTTTTGCAAATTTTAGAATTTTCAGTTAAGTTGTTTGATTCTGATGAAGGAGAGCAAGTGAGTTAACATATTTTGTTATGGGAAAATGTAAAATTACCTAACATATTATATGTCGTATGATGAAATTGTATGATATATGATAATAAATTTTAATAGCGATAGAAATTACCCTATTTTTTAAAACTTTTTCCTATAATATTGTGAAAAAAATGTCAAGAATATTGTATAATGTTTTTATCAATAAAGATGCGAAATAATTTCCCTATTCACACTGTTTGAATTTAATTACTAGAAATTACTCAATATCAATCCAAGTCATGCTCAAATCATTAGTAAAGCATGAATTCTCAATGCGTGCCACACTCATGATTAAAGAAGCTTATCAATGCGAAATCTAGAAAGAGGAAGAAAGTCAAGCAAAAAGTATTATTAAAGGATCCTCCGTCAAATTCCAACCATCAAATCAAAGAAATCAAAGAGATCTATTGTAACCATTGATGTTGTTGGGTAGAAGAAAGCATTCAGACCATAGTTTTTAAAACCGGACCGGGCCGGGAACCGGTGTGGGCATAGGTTCATGGGTTCATGGGTCGGACCAGGGGTTCAATGGGTTGAACCGCATGTTTAAAAAATAATATTAATAATATAATATTACTAATAAATTTACATAATATCATAATTTGAATATAATTTATAACAAAAGTTTAATATAAAATGTAAATATAAGTTTAGTAAAATAAAATAGGTACATTACAATATGTTTTTGTTTTTGTTTTAATTTTAAGTCGGCCGGTTTTCTCATGGGTTCAATTGGGTTCACTGGTCGAACAGGAAACCGGCCGGTTCAATCGGATTTTTTCTCTTTTAATGTGCAATTGGGTTTTTTGAAGGAATCGGACCGGGTGAGTGGCCGGTTCCCAGTCGAACCGGCCGGCCCGGTCCGGTTTTTAAAACTATGATTCAGACTACAATAAGCATATAGAGGGCATGGAGGGGAGACCTCAGGCATTGCAAATGGAGCGGCAATGCCTAATTGTTGATGTGTCACTCTATGGCCAGAGAGACTAAGGGTTGGTCCACTCTCTCTTTTTATTTTGATGACTCTTATAAATAAAATAGCAAAAATGCTTAGGTATATTTGGTAATTACCAGATATCTCAATTATGATTTAAACCCCCAAAAAAATTACATGGCTAATCTTCAATGTGTATGACATTGACAATTTGTTTAATTGTGCATCCAAATAAGCTTAATGTCGTTCGAAATGTAAGCTGCAAACTCTGCTTTGCTAAGCTCAAAATTAAATTTGTTCATCTAATATATATATATATATGTGTGTGTGCGTAAAAAAATGCAAACCAACCATTAAACCAACTACATTCCGAAATTTTGATTGAGGTGGACACGTGAAAACACTCCAATTTAAAATGCTTTTTCGGTTATACAAAGAATAATTTTGTTATTTTAAATTAGAATATATGCTGATATATAGTATATTCAGTAGATTGAATAACTATGAAAATATTTCAAGGCATTCAATTGGATCGGTGGGCAAGATATGTACATAATATCTCTATTGATTCAATGTAATATTTTCCAAATTTATACAATCTACACGATATGTTTTGACCAAAATTGGATCAAGTGACATGAGGCTCCACAGCCAATCTTCTCCTGCTGTCAAAAAGCACCTTGTGATATTCGTTCTTTCACATGAGTCTGCGTGTTGCTTCAGAACACCATTTTTTTTAAATTGGGAAGCTTATCTTCTATCAGGAAAGGCCACTAGAGTGCTGCAATACTATTTTTATGGCTTGGACAATGCTTTCCTCCGCATGGCCCATGACAATCATGTCATCTGCAAACATGTGATGTGTTAATGACATGGAGCTGGCCCTCTCGCCACCTCTATCCCATTCCAATTTCCCTTGTGTGATCAAATCAACCAAAAAAATGGCAAAAAATGAAAAGAAAAAACCTAGATAAACCCTAGAGGGAGAGAGCTCAAGGGGAGGGAAGCCTTTTTGTTTTTGCATTTTTAGGTCAGTCCCAAGGCCAACTGCAGGCCCCAGCGATGCAAGGGCTCCCCCCATCTCATCCGAGATGGACCAGAGCCACTTGTCTGATAGCAATCATACTACCTCATTAAATGCTGTACTTTTGCAACCTGAAAGTAAAACAGAAAAATCCTCACAAGGCACGGCAACTACATAATGACCATTCCATGGTTTTTTTTTTTTTCAGCATCCTATTCCATTTGTTTAGTTGCGTAAAAAGGGCACACGATGGCTAGGGGTGAGCAAGTTTGTGTATCCTGTAAGTTTTTTGCATACCCGAACTTTCGAAATTGTGGAACTAGACTCTACTACCTACCATAGATGGTAGGTACTCTATCGGAACTTGTTCATTAATTTTTTTAATATTTATTTAGGGGTAAATTAATCAAATTTAGTATAAATTTTCATAATCTTCCTAAATTTATCGTAGTTATTTTTTTTATTAAAATTTAGTGTGTAATAGTTAATTTAAAATAACTTTTATATATATTTTATAAGAGAATTCTTCAAGTTATTAAATATTTTAGACATAATAAATTATGTAAATATACATATATTAAATACAAATTTATTGGGTTAGGAATCCAACAGTACAATCAGCACATCAATTAGACTTCAAATGAAAAAAAATTATGAACAATTAAAATTAATCGCACAAAAATATTTTCCTATACGGGTTCTGGGTACTTGTATGTTGGAACCAGAATTAACCGGTTCTCAATTTCTTTACCCGAAACTTATCCGAGTTTGATTTAATCAGAATCTACTCATAACCTACCTTATAGAGTGGGTTTCTACTGGTTTCGTGCACAGTGCTAATAATGACCATTTCCGGGAAATTGCCATTCCCACCGTTTCTTCCGGGTCTCACTCAATCGAATAGATAAAGGAAATATCGGTCCTACACAGATTCTGCACTATCGGTTGTATCCTTTGCTTTTTTCTCAAATATATTAAAAAAATCAAATTAACAACGCAAAAAAAAAGGGGGGGTTGATGAGTCCAACTGGTATAAGAACAAAATTTTCTTGCCTAAATTGTGTAAAAAGCTTCAAAGCCTTATAACATGATACGTTTCATCAAATTCTTCCCTGATATTTTCCATGGAGAGAATTTTTCAATGTGGACGAATCTATAAAGATTATGCTAATGGTATAAAAAGTTTTGAAATGGTATAAAATCTTTTTAAAAATACAGTCTCATGGAACATTTCATTAATTTCTTTCATATGCTATTAATAATTATTGACAAATAACATTAATATTTTAGTGCAAATGTGATCATCCTGATTTTGAAAATCAGTTTAGCGAGAAAGATCATACCTTATATTATTTATTGACATCCAGATAATCTTCGCCTTGAGTTATCTTCTCTCCAAGATATTCAAGCTGTTCTTCTTGAAGTTATAACACCGTGGCAAATGAGGGAATTTATTTCTTTGAATAATCTAGATTTCAAGTAGTAAGTTTTAATTTTCTAATAGAAAGCCTAACTTCTAAAGGGGAGGAAAATGCTTCATGAGGGAAGAGGAGTATTGAACGAGGAAAATTAATATCATAT
>CXYZ01020145.1:93937-104041 GCA_900006705.1 Sonneratia caseolaris
AAAGAATTATTTTAAAATATATAATAATCAAGTGTAAAAAGATAGTAAATATATAAAATTTTAAGTATAATTATCTCTACCAATAACTATTAATCTTTTTTAGATAAAAATGGATGAAATGTAGCAAGGTGCAATAATTTTGAAAATTTTTTTATCAGTTAGGCAAAAGTATTTCTTCTTATACCCGTTGGACGCATTGCCAAAATATTTTGCATCATTGTTGTAAATTCCCCCCCAAACTGTGACCGTAGGGGTATGAATGTCAAGTGGGCAAAAAAACTAATTAAAAAGATAGAGAACCAAAAAAAATAAAAACAAAGGAGACCGAATTATGCGATGTTTGCTTAGTTGGGGATGCAAACGCGCTCGATCCACGCCTTCTTTCATTCTTCATCCCGACCCCACATGGAATCCTCGGACGGTTTGGGCCACTGGGGTCGCCAAGGGGGGATGAACTTTGCCCGACAGTTGACACCGCAGCAGTAAGCTGTATCGGCCCCCCGATTTGGCCTCCAAAACAGCTCTTCTTCTCCCTTCTCTTCTGCTTCGAAACCGTACGTTTGTACAGGTTCATGCATGTAGCTTTTCTGAGCCCCTCTCAATTCACCGAACCAAAACGCTACCGAGAAAAGAAAAAAGGAAATACAGCACCAGACAAAAATGTAAATTATACAAGATCCCAGTCCATTAAACAGCCCGATGTCTCTGCTGAAATAATTCCATCCCCACCGTCTCCCATCTCCTTCCTCGCTCCTCCCGCCTCCACAGCCCACAGCCCACCATCTCGATCATTCGTTCGATCCCGATGTGCCCCGAGGCCTGCATGTCGGACCCGTTAAAGGCCGCGCCCGATCCGGGAGACTCCCACTGGAGACACTTGCAGCGGGCAGCGGGTTCCGGGTCGGTCGCCGGATCGAGCAAGGAGACGTTCGGTGTGTCGGGCCCCGGCGGCCTGCCGGCCCCAAGGCGGCAGACGAGGACGGGGGGGTGCTTCGGTTGGGAGTCGTTCGTGCTGCTGACTCTCCTCGCGGTGTCGCTGGTCACGCTTCCACTGGTGCTACCTCCGCTGCCACCGCCTCCGCTAACACTGCTGCTGCTTCCCATCGCCATACTTGCGGTGCTGATGCTCCTGGCCCTCATGCCTCGCGACACCGGAGGTCTTGGTTACGGTTGCCTGTAAAAAGAACCTCACAGAGAACTTGTTTCATTAATTTCTTTTCCTTATTGAAGTTGTAGAAATTAAGGTACAACTGAAGGATAGAAATTGTAGTTCATCGGGCTGCGTGTGTTTTATTATGCTCACACAGAATTCATCTGAACCCTTTATTTGTCTTCACGGGTTTCGGCTTTTGTGATGTATATGGATCTATAAGAGGATAAACTGTGGCTGTCGGAAGAAAACAACTAAGAGAGAAGAGATTGAAATCGTTGCGCAATGGAAGGGTTTGTTAATTTCTATGTTCTGAATGTCTGTTAATAAAATTCCCTTATTTTTCTATCAATCCACGCTTGATTTCAAAGTTTGATTCGAATGAATAGAATAAGGAAATTAATGTTAATTGAAAATAACAAAGAAACTAGCATCAAATTAAATAAGAAATGGGTGACAAATTTTTTTAAAATCATAGCATTTTTCTCAGTGGGAGATAACTGGCCGGAATGACAATGTCTAGGCAACTAGGAATTACGGTGTTGGGGTTTGCAATCTCAGAAGCGCAGTGTAAATATTCCATGTAACCGCAAGAGTGTTGAACAATGAAAGTAGATGGTGAATGCCCGATTGAATTGATCTGGTCATGTAGGAATCACGTTCAAATATACTACTGATCTGGTAGGATGTCTCACTTGCATACATCAACATAATATATATTATGATGGTAAACCAGCCCGACTGGTCGTGACCTGCTCTCTGATTCTCACTACTTCTGTTGCTCCATCCAAACCTGGGTAGACAAGTCGGCAGGTTCCATGGAGGTTGTAATGAAGGAGCACTCATCTTGGGGGCGGGGATGACGCAACGGCGGTGTGATGGCGGGGGAAGAGAATTGCAGAATGGATAGGGATTCGAGTCGTTGATTCCAAGTAATGACGATAAGAACTAGAAAATGGAAAAAAAATTAAAATGTTTATTAATTCATCAAGTCCGATAAATACACAGAAAATTACATCAATTTAAAAGACAGACCAGACCCTAGCAGAGAGACTCTAGCAGAAGAAAATTACAAAAATGTCACCACAGAAAATATAGAAACAGAAAATTGCGAAACTCAGGGTTGAAACGAAGGAAAATTACCGAAAGCTGCTAGGGCGCACTGCAATGCTATGCATCCTATTCGAAATGCAATTTCTACCCAGAAAAGGCGGCTTCCGCACTGAGATTGGCATCTTTGACCTTTCGGTCAAACCTGTCAGACCAGTTTCCCGAGGGCTTTCCGGTGATCCAACCATTCCATAAAATCTAATCCGACCGGTGTTGCATCACGGGATTACAACTTAGGTACTTTAACCTTCTACGCTGAAATCGGCATCTCTGACCTTCTGGGCAAACCCGACGAACCGATTTCCTAAGGGCATTCAGGTGATCCAACCAACCTATAAAATCAAAGCGACCCATGCCGCATCATGAGATTACTAATTAGATACTTTTAGGGAGTCATTATTTGCTTCGCACTTGGCGAGGAAGATAATGCGTCAGCTGTTCACGTAAGCCGACTTGATCCTCTTCTGAGATGAAAGAATCCCAGAAGAGTGGCCGGCTCCAACCAACATTCATGTACGGTTCACATTAGATCATACCAGCTGTTCATCCTACACCCTGTACGTTCTCAGTAGAGTCTTCCAGTTACGTGATTCAGTCCCCTTCTCCATTGCATAGAAAAAGAGAGCCTGGGACACTTTCTTGACTTTCACAAGTCCTCTGAACAACCTCGGCTCGAGTTCTTGGAATAAGAGGTGTAGCCCATCCGAGACTGCCAAAACTGGGAAGTGTGAAGTTGATGAAAATAACTATAAAAAATAAAATCACAAAATTCGGATTCATAGAAAATACTGAAATCAAACTTTAAAAATTGATCGAAAATTTAGAAGAATCGGAAGGTTTGATAATGAAATATTAGACCATTCGCTTTCAGGTTTTCTTATACAAAATTGCAGTCAACAATTTCAGTAGCTATCACATCCGGGGACTGCAAATGGATTGTGCAAGATTTATTTTTGATATTGCTAGTTGCTTTAATAGATGGCCACGTAAATGGTTAAGTAGGGCAGACAATAATATAGCCCACAGCCTTCGTCAGTTGGGATTGGAAAATTTGAGACGGGTCTCGTATTTTTTATGGGAATTCCATCCTCAATCAGTGAATGAATATATTATTACTTAAATAAAAAAAAGTAGACATCAAAATTCAAAGAAACGATATCTGATGAGGAGAAGTCGTGGATTATACTCTAAATTTGATTTTCTGTTCCAATTATTATTATTATTATTATTGATGAATATAGTTTATTATTCACAGTGTGGCTGGCACATGGTATGCAATGTGAAATTCAAGTTTTTGGCAATATTCTGAAAAAATTATCAGATGTGATACACCAAGAAGTAATTATATAAAATCAAGTGAGAGAATCAATCGTTTAAGAGGGTGTCTTTTTCTCCTTTCTATTATTCCGTCGGTATATGTGTTTTTCTATTTACTACTTTTATACAATTTTATTATGTATTTTTTTGGATTATATAGGTGACCCATATAATTAAAAAAGAATAAGAGAAAAATAAAATAAAATAAGTATGTTAAATCTCACAAGAAAAATTAAATTTACCATTTATTAGTTATTAAATTAAAGATAATGCTATTATACCAAATATTTTTTCAAAAATTAAGCACCGAATATTCACTGGTAAGTTAAACTCCTCTACCCTTCTATTGATCTCTTATTCCTCACGTCCCTTCTATTCTTGTCTTTCCTCATGTACCTTGTAAAAGTTAAAAAGAAATTATTCCATGCAATAGCATCCGCTTTTAACTATTTGAATTCTCAATTATAGCAGAATTCTCCTCTTCCTTCCCTATCTTTTGGGCCTACAGGCATCATTGGGAAAAAATTGAGACTAAAACTAATGCTAGGGCCTACCCATGTTCTTTCAATATTTGTTCCACTACGAAAATGGCAATAAAGCCATCAATGCAATCGTGCCAACGTGCAGTGTTCTGTCACTTATTTGCTTCAAAAAGCCATGATGTCGGCCAAACATGTGCTCAGTGCTGGAATATCAAATGCGTTGTATTCGTTCGATATTTAATTTGAATGCAATGGTTTTCAGTCCATATATAATGAACATGGCATTTAGAAACTTAGAATCCAAGTTGCTCAATCTACGTCGCATCCCTAACGTGATAACAATACACTAAACCACCCAAAAATCTCATGACACAATGGGGAAAGAGGGAAAATCGAACGAGCATGTCCCCATAAGCAATCTAGCAAACACCAAATAAATAATGAACAGAGAGGAAGAATGCACACTGTGAATGAGGCGAGTGGATTTGCATTGTGATCATCTGGGCAACCACAATGGACTCCTACCTAAGGCAAAGCAGATTTCCACTAACTCATTCTTGATCCTTGATGTGGTTTTAGTCACTAGGGTCGATCTGTGAGATTGAAGGGCGAGGGAACCCAGTTTCCTTGAGTGATCATCTATCTAGTTGAGCTTAGGACGTCGCAAATAGACTTGCAAGTAAGCCAAACCCAAGTGGTTTTCACTTGAAATGACCATTCAATACTTAAGTCAGTAAACTGGAGAAAGGATTGAGAGTCAAGTGTATCACTTTTCAGGGTATTTAGAAAACTTATCTTACTCTTCATAGTGCAGGGCATTTATAATGGCCTGGGAGGTCCATTTGCTTGTGCGGTTCTTGCTTGCCAGAGGCGGATGTGTTTGCCCGACAAAGGGGGGTTTGCCGCTTGAAGGGTGGTCAAGTTGGTTGACCTACTAATTATCAATTAGGGAGTGGTCAACCAGTTGAGGGCAATTGGGCGAACCAATAGTAGTGGAGTAGAATCAGCTGACTAGGTGCCATTGGGCAATCCGACTAATAGAGGGCAAAGTGTGGCCTACTGATCGGGTATTATCAATCATGGTTTGATTGGACAAAAGCGGTTTCCCTATCACTTGTCCCCTACTTTGCAGTCTATGTGTTAGGCTGAAAAGTCGATGGAGAGGTGGTTCACATGAGTGTGGCATGGGGGTTGAAGGCTAGACAGGGTGTGGTCGAATGTTCCTCAGTGGGAAGGAGGGGTGGTAGTCGATGTCCCCCAATGGAAGGAGGGGGGATAGTGTACCTTAGTGGGAAGAGGGGTTCGAACATAGGTGGGAAGGGAAAGGTTTTGAAATCGTTGGAAAGGCGATGAAGTGGGACACATGGCGCCTCCCTAGGGTGGTCAGTTGACATTCTGAGTAGAGTAATGGGGGAAGTTAATGTAGGCAAATCATGACTTTGCCCTCATTTGTCTCCTTTAAGTAAATGAGGGGTCCATAGTTACAAGAGGAAAGCCATGTGCAATTTGCCGTGAAGTGTGAGTGTATGATTTTTGACAGTCTCTAAGCATTGTTGCAGACATTGCCTTTGTGTTACGTCCACCTCACATTGATTACCAACCCATGGTGAGTTTCTATCCTTGGCTATTACATTTGTGGGTTGTTTTGTCATGCATTTATGGCTGGGAGTGGTGGAGTCGGGTGGCACATCCGAAGCAAATTAAGAGGGTTGGGAGTGACTTAGTGAGGTGGGAGGTTGTAGAAGGATTTTAGGGGTTTGATTGTGGGCTGTTTCTAGGTGTTATGTGGTGGTGTGGCATCACAATGGCGATGCATTGTGTGTTCTATGTGAAAAGATGGAAGGGGTATGATGAATATGAAGAATGTGTTAACAAATGTGAGAGTAACAGTGCGTGATCTTTTTGTGGGGTTGAGGGGTGAGTCAAGATTGTTTTTGTGCGAAGAGTCGGTTGTGACGCTAGGATGGCCTGACAAGTCTGTCAGTATTGGGTGTTGGTCTACTAAGATGGCCGATTAGTGCGTCGGCTATCAAGTTGAGAGGGCAGGGTGTCTAATGCATTCATGATTCTGTGTTACAGGTGAAGATGTAGTCCTTATGAATTACGAAAGATTTCAACTGGGGCCCGAATCTCGATATTGCCGACTTTACTGCCAATCACATATGAAATGAGATTATGTGGGACATGTTTAAGAATTTGGTAGAGGAGGGTAAGTTAAATCCCACAATGAGGCCTCACCCTTGAGGTCGGATGAGTCAGTTTGCCAAACTAGTCGAGATAGTGAAGTGGCTATATATGTGAAGCAGGTCATAGTGGGTAGGATTAAGTTGCCCTTTTGCGGTAAGGCAATAGAATTGTTGTAGCACAATAAAATTAGTCCATGGCAGATCGCTCCAAATGGATGGTTGATTTGGAACTGTTTCATGTTGCAATGTCATTGGAAGGGTGTGAAATATTACCTAGAGACTTTTGGACAATATTATAAGCTCATCTCGATAATCAGTGGGGGAAGAAGAGTCGGAGGTAGGCACAAGGACGTGAGCTACTTCACCTTTAGGGCCTGTCATGGCAGTCATGATGCTCTCATTACAGGACTACCCGACATTGTGAAGGGGTGGAAGTCAGCCTAATTTTTTGTGGTTGACCCTAGCAACTACCTGCACAACTAGAAGAGTTGGGTGCTTGAAGATCTGTACGATTGGTTTTGGTTCAATGAGGCATAGATGATGCACTTCAATAGCCTGTTTAGGGATGGGATACCCACTAAGGGGTGGAGCTATAGGAATCTAGTTGATGCAGAGGCCAACTGGGTGGTGAGTGGCTTGTTTATTAATGCTAGTGATCCTATCAAGCTATCTTGGGTATGAGTACTGAACTATGATATCTATTTTTGTAGAATTTTCATCTTTATTGACATTGGATGTATCAAGGGAAGGACTCGCTGACTATTTGCAGGACAAGTATGCCATGGTGGAAGGGGTCAAGGTATGTTCAACGGAGGAGCCTCCAAAGAAGAGGAGAAAGGCCCTTGTGGCTTGAGAAAGGAGGGTTGCCTCTACAGATGTGTCAGCACGGACAATTGAGGTGCTAACAAAGGGGTTAGGGCAGGACAAACCTTCTTTCATAGAGTTGGTGCCTTCCATGGCGAGTTCAAGTTATGATAGTGCTAGTGACGATGTAGTCATCCTATCCCCCGAGCCAGAGAGGCTAACTAGGGTCCTAGTAGAGTTTGTTCTTGCTATGGAGGAACCTGAGGAGGTTGACGAAAAGGGCAAGCTGCTTTTGGCACTACAAGGGCCAGACGATTAGCCCAAGCTGTTCAAAGTGGCAAGGACAATCGACCTCATGTACATGCCGAGGGGCACTCCTTCCTTGATTGAGGTGACGGCCTCCAAGGCTGGGTTTGAGATGGGAAAGTAGAGTCAATGTCGTCATGGTCTTTTGAGGTGTTGCCAACAATTGGGTTATTTGAAACTTGTTTGTGCTTATGGGATAGCGGCTAGGTTTGAGGCTATGGAGGGGCAGGTGGGGGGTGGGGGTGTGGGGTTGTGGGATGTGGCAGTTGTCTCTGAGTGAGCAAGTGGTCGATTGCTCTAGGGAAGACTACTTGCCAAGAATGAGGAATCTTAGAGTTGAAGATCTATTGATGAAAGGGGGGAACTGAGGTGCTTTGTGATATTAGCTGATACTTGTTCATGCTTGTGTTGGCTGAGATCATGGATAACCATGGGATGGAGGAGGTCGACAAGAAGTCTCAGTCCTATCTTATCTAGGTATGCCCCTATGATCTAACTGTTTGTGATCGATCCTTAGAGCAAATATGTTAACATGGGCATTCCTAGCTGTGCGAGGACAATGCATAGTGGTCTTGGAGTACTATGATGTTCAGGTTGCCAAGCTGCGGGAGGCCTAACTGGCAAAAAATGCCGACCTATTGCCTTTTCAAGAGTGGTATGTCAAAGGGAGGAGAAAGATGGAGGAAATGGAAGCCGCTAGGGAGGACCTTACTATGAAACTAGGGGCTGCCGAGTTAGAAGTGGAGCGGCTAAATGCGAGAGTGGATACTCTCTGTGAGGAGAAGGCTGACGCGGAGGCCCAGTTGGTCCACTTGGAGATGGAGAGAGACCTCTTCAAGGTCTGTCTCCAAGAGGTGGAATTGAACAGGTAGGCCTTTGAGGGTCAATTCCAAGAGGCTGTGGTGATGAACAACATGCTAGAGGACTGATTGGGAGAGGTCTAGGCACGAGCAAATGGGCTGCTAAGGGAAGTTACTGAGTCCTATCCAAGGTGGAGGTGGCTAAGAAGAAGGAGGTGGTCGATTTCAATAAGTCAGCTGAGTATAAAAAGGACGTCTTGGAGGTTGGTCAGGGGGAGTTCACCAAACTCCTCTTGGCTATAGTGAAAGTGCTACTGGCCTAAGGTGTGTTGCTGGTGGTAATCTTGTCAGGTCACAAAAGCTTGGAGGCCGTAGTCCATGCTATGCCAAGGTTTGGAACAACTCCTGAGCCATGGTCTACCAGTGGAGCGGCGACTCCATAAACCAAAACCCCTGACTTCTTCTTCTTCTTCTTCTTCTTTCTTCTTTCTTCTTTTTTGGTAGTTGCCACGGATACGACAGCTTGTTAATATTTAATTAGTGAATTTGAGTTTCAAGGCATATGGCATAGTGTCGCCCTTCTTGCACTTTATGTTTGGAAACACATTGACTAATCAAACGTAATAAGAAAAATGTACTTAGGGGGATATATTGGCTTACTAATAGGGTGTGGGGCCGACCCCTTAGTTAGCAATAAAACGGCTAAAAAAGGTGTGTCTGGACTATGATTGCTCTGAGGAGATATTAGGGATTGGTATAGCTATATGTAATATGCACATTGGGCAAGAGTAGGTGATCTCACTACAATTTATTGTGCAGTGAAGCATGAAATTTGTGTTGGGGTGAGCTTAGCTTGATGGAGGGATTAGGATTGACAACAAGGGGCTGAGTTTGAGAGAGCAGGAGTTCGTGCGGAGCTTGCAATTGATTGCAGGAAGTCAGGTTTGGGAGAATATGAGTTCATGTGGAGCTCGCAACTGACTTTGGGGAGTTGAGTTTTAGAGAACACGAATCTGTGTGGAGCTTGTGACCAAATTTGGGGAGAACACGAGTCTACGTGGAGCTCACAATTGATTTGGGGAGTTCGGTTTGTGAGAAAGGGTAGAAGTTTGAAGGCAGCTCTTATTGGTAACGATCATCATGTGAGTTATGTGGGGTGGGGAGAGGGGAAGCTACTGGTAGAACTTCCTAAGGGTCTTCATGTGGAATATGCAAGGTAGAGTCTTGCCTTCCATGTCCTCAAGCTAATAGGTGGCAAACCCTCAAATTTCTTTGATTCGATAGGGTCCTTCCAAGTTAGGGGAAAGATTGTTCTTGTTTGCTTGACCCCTAAAGATGTGGTGACAAAGAACCAATTCCCCTACAAGAAAGCTCTAGGGTTTAACCCTACTGTTGAAGTGTCTGGCCACCGATCTTGCAACCTCAGAAGCTTGTCTCTTAGCCAACGGGTAAGGTTCTTCCAACCCGTCTAAATCTACTAAAAGGCCTGCTTTGTTGGAGGCAGAGTAAAACTTTTTGACCCTTAGCTGTGTAGCCCGATCTCTAGGGGAAGGACCACCTCGGTGCCATAGACCAGCATGTCGGGTGATTCACCCATGGGATGATGGGATGTTGCGCAATAAGCTTAGAGTATGCTATCTAGCTCATCCACCCACAAGCCACCTAAGCTTTCCATGCGAGTCTTCAAGCCATGGAGGAGGGTCCTATTGGTTACTTTCATTTGATTGTTGGCTCGAGGTGGGTGACCGAGGTGAAGTGTTGGGCGATTTCAAAGGCCTGGCAAAACTCCTTCATCTTGGAATTAGCGAACTAGGTCCCGTCGTCAAAGATGAGGGTCTTGGGTATCCCGAACTAGCTTATTATATGCTTCTTGAGGAATGAGATTATCACCTCCTCGGTGATCCATCCCATTGGCTCGACTTCCCCCCAATGTGTGAAGTATTAGGTAG
>CXYZ01020173.1:2679-16931 GCA_900006705.1 Sonneratia caseolaris
CTGTAGATCTATTCCATTTATTGAGACTCCATTAGTTGGAACAACTGAAATATTACTAGACATCATTGAATTATTGAGGGTAGAATTTCCAAATAGGAAAAGGAAGTGGGATTTCACGATTTCATGGGACAGAGTCAAAACAATAACAGGTGATGACACATATGTCTGCATCCACCCGAGAGATACGCGGCAGAGATTTCTGTGAAGAACCATGAAGTGCACCTTCGCTCTACCTGCTTGGAGGCCGACGCCCTCTCACAAGGCTGCCACATCAAATTGAGATTGCCATGTCATCTGTGATTTTCCGTCGAGCGTGTGTATTGGTTTACATAACAATATGTTGACTTATTTTTTTTCTTTTCTTTTGTTTTTGGCACCGTCCGATTTACGGAATTTTGAGTAATTAGAATATCATTTTAGTCACTTTCTTCTCATATGTGCGTTGAACCACTCTCTTAGTTACTAATAGTGGACCTCAATACTGAGGAAGTGGTGCAGGGAACCCTAGTGCTTAATAGCAAATTCCTCAACTTCATAGTGTTAGCAATTACGTATTAAAGAATAAAAAAAATATAACCTATTATTTTATGGTTGCAAAATCTGTCGCAATGTTTCTCGTAGATATGACATTGGTGATTTGATGTAATTTTATAATCTTGCTTCTTTTTGTATGCATGTACAATTAGATATGATGAATGGAGTTCTTCAAGTTGTCATATCTCCCTGGTTAACGAATGCGAAATTCCATATTTACCTGACGGAAGCAAGCCACGTAGTGGTCTGCGTAAGTGTAGGAATAGGCCACTATCCTCATATTGCGCCAAAATTTATCTGTTCATTATTATAGGTATGATTCAAGCGAAATATTACAATTGTTTTCAAAAGCTATTATCAATATTCAGTTTTTGTATACATGTACGGTTCGAATTTGTAATGTAATAGGTACTGAGCAGTTTAGAATTTAGGGAGTACAAGTCTTCATTCTAATATATGAGAATGTTTGCGTATCTACTTCATCCTAAACGTATTCATGTTCAACAAGGAATTACTGGAAATTATTGAGTCTCTCAGTATATCAAGATACCTGCTTTACTGCAGACGCTTTTCTCCTGTGACCTTCATTTCATACGACTACTATATTTGGAAAGCACAAAAGCAGAACTGTGCCATCTAAAAACACCTAGTCAAAGAACGACAACTGGGCACACGGCAAATGCAGGACTCATAAACGAAGTAACATCTTTCTGTTACGTTTCCCTTTGGCATCAGAGCAGGCTACTGTTCCAGTAACTGGTACGAGATTTTCTGGGAAGAAGTCAGTAGCACCATTTGCCAATTGAAGGAGCTGGACCTGAATAAAAAAGAAAGTTAGCATCACATAAACTTGGCAATTAAACAGGAAATAGCAGTGTACAAGAAGTGGAAACTTCACCTTTATGCATTTTGGCCACCAAGTTCAGTTCTATGCATGCACACCTTACTCTAACCTGGAAATGTCCCACGATTCTGTGCAATAGTCATGTTTTACTCAACTCGAGATCCTGGTATGGGTGATCATGAACAAGCTGGTGCATCGGCCTGGTTGGTTTGGTTGAACGGGGCAAGCTACACAAGATGAGTATGAAGTTGGAATTGTTTTTCAAAATTTTCAAGGTCAAACTCTTGGAATTGTAGGTAACAGGCATATGGTCGCATCATTCTAGACTTAGTTTTAGGTGATTGAACTTAAGAGTTGGCTACTCAGTCGAGATTGAATCAATAAGTACTAGATGCTCTTAAAAACTGTCTGCAGGACAAATGACTCTGATATTTCATCATCATTGAATTGTGCTAAATATACCAATAATTCCTCTATTTTAAATTTCAATATGAAGGAAAACATACCAAACAGTTGAGTTTGATGATCGATCCCATGTTGATAAAACTTGCAGTGTTCATTGTGGCTGGACTCGTGGGAATGCTTCTATTGGAGTTCTTGGTTTAGGGCTCTGCAACAATTGGCACCGTCTCTTTTACCTGCTTTAGGCCTTCCTCTGCTTAAAGGATGAAAGAGGATGCACAGAGGGAATGGTTGAGTCCTGGTGAAGATAAACTGGTTCAAGGGTTTGACCCATCAGCTTTCACTCGATGCCATCGTGTTTTTTTATTACCAAATCCTCTGTGGATGCAGTAACATTAGTTTATTAATCTGGAGAAGTCTGCGACTTTTGACAATTTGATCACCTGGGTCGTAGATGAAGATTCGGTTTCGTCGTATACCACCTTCAGGCTGGACTAGAGCGAGCTTTAATACAAATTGGACATGGTCTCCCATTCATGAATCCGAGTGAATCAAATGATATTCAGAATTCCGGACTGTTACATATCTCAAACTTCTTATTGAGTTAGTTTAAGTTTCACCTATTGTATAATGAACATTCTTTTGTTTTAAATTCATGACAAGCAGCCATGAGGAATATTGAAAGAGGAGAAGGAGAAGGGGAAGGGAAAGGGGAAGAAACATGGATGCCGATCGATGCGACGAATTTAGGATGAGTGTGGACTTATATATGGATGATCGTTGCAGGAACGCAAGTAGGCTTTCAGTAAAGACCATGAATCGATCAACAAGTTCATGATGAAGCTCTGAAAACTACAGCCACCTAATACTGCCATGAACATTATAGAACTCGGTATGTCCAGTCCAATGGAGTCTTATGGATCCGTTTAATCTTAATCATAGATCGTGTTAGATTCCAAATCCCTGTACCATCTGATTGGAAACGTTTTTTTATTTTTCATTTAATGAGTGGACATTGGGCCTCGTAGGCCCAGCTGGAAAAGAGCTTGCAACTGTGAGAAAAGAGAGAGAACGTCTTGGGCTTTAATCCCAATGGGCTTAAGCACCAAAAGGAGACCCAAATGTCCGGATTCAATCCGCATCTCACGATCATCCATTTGTACAGTAGACATTGACTTGGTCAATATCAGAGTCCCCACATAAGAACATCCCTCCAAGGGGTCAACAAGGACATTATTCATTAAACCTGAGCTCTTCTTCCTTAACAATTTTTTTTCCTCGAGTACAAATATTCGAGTTGCCGGGTCCTCATTGCTGGGAGAAAACTTGGTGGTTCATTTATTATTTAAAAGTTGTGTTATCCTTGACGAAGATATGTTTGTTTGATTGTGTGGAATTAACTTAAAAGTTGTAAAATCAAGATCGACATAGATGGTTGCGCGTATTTGGCAATCCAAATTTGTCCCTCATGCCATAGGAACCTGCAGAAGACCAAGTGTATGTTTCATCTGGATACCGTGAGATTTAGGATTGGGATCTTCCATCCAAGCCTTTCAGATGAAGATATTGAGTGTGAATTACGTCCAAAATCGATTGGACTAGAATCCACATGAGGAAATAATCCAAAATTCCTTAATGATTTTGTCGGGACTCAAGAGAACGAGAATACCCTAGAATTATTATTGCAAGAACTTCCAAGCTAAGAAGGATCGATCTTAAAAGTGATGTGAGCAATGAGGGGGACATCCACCCAAGGGACACTACTCAAATTCTATTAATAAAAAAGTGCACATTGACTTTGGAGGTATTCTCATGCATGTATGGCTGCAAAAATTGTCCAAGGCCTTCCCACTACATATTTTAACATAAATCATGATTTTTGAAAGGTGCATAAAATAAGTTGAGGTGACGAAATATAAATTAATAAAAGTAAATAATATGGAACGTTTTACTTACGTTCAAGTTTGCAAAGTCTTAAGTCAAATCGACCATGTTTGCCTCATTGGTGGTGGAAACTTGTGGTATCCGTGCAATAGGGGCCCTTTCCGTATAGTTGCAAACTTATTTGCCATAATCTCTCACTTGGGGATAAAAAAAGAAGACGAAGAAGAAGATGGAAGCAAAAACATTTTGCTAAGGAACATCCTATAGAATTTACCTGAAATAATAACAATTCAGAATAGCTAATTAATGAAGTCTGCAAAGCAAGGGATTATCAACAAAAATGCCTCAATAATTATGATCAGAGATTCATAGAACATCTGGGGACTTGCCAATTGGGCGGCCGACTTCAAGGGCAATAACAGTTGGTGTGTGACCACAAAGAGAGTCGCTCATCTGATGTGACACAACACAGAAATCTCTTTGAGATAATCATATGCTTGATGGTGCACTTAAAATGGACTTCTTACTTGGCGGTAGACATAATCTCTTAACAATTTAAATTACATTCTCATCATCTGGAAATTTTCAACTTTAAAAAACATATCTTCATAATCGATCTGCCTTTCTAATTCATCTTCTCTTTCTTAAGATCAAGAGATATAGAAACTAAGAACGACCATACAGAGGCTGATAAACATGGGGTTGTCCCTGCTTTCTCTGCACCGAGAGGATCTAACACATATGCTGATGTAGTTTCTTTGTCAGATGTTCATCCGCCATTGCCTTAATTTTATGACTGCCCGTGACAAGCCTTCAAATGGAGAATTAATCAACCATTTGTGGTGTTTGATGGCCACGGTGATCAAGATTATATGTGTAATTAACTATTAATTAAAAGAATATTTATTGATCAAAATTTTTAAAAAATTTAATCAAATATTTAATTGCATAATATTCTTGTATGATAAGACATGTGACCATTATATACTTAATTTATACTAGCGAAATTCTAAAAGATATATGAAATTTAACATATTTTAATTTCATTATGAAGAATTACGCATATTGTGTGTGACCCCTATTGGGCTCTATGCCAAGCCAGTAGTAGGCTCAATTCAATTATCTTACTAAACCCTTTAATAAAATAAGTATGTTAATTCTTAATCATTTAAACTCACAAGTCAACATTGATGTCTAACAATATATCATAACTACCTGGATGATGCTGATCAATCAAAAGATTGAACACTCTTTGGTGATTACGTCTCATGTAATTAAATATTTCAATTATATAATGTCTTGAATAAGTTAAAATACAAATAAAATATCACATCCCAACAATTATTCATATGCATCACTATTCTGAAGTGTTAGACCAAATTATGAAAAATGCTGGAAACCCCTTTTTGATTTTTCAATAAGTGGATTGCATAAGACATTTTCTCTTCTTGTGAAGAGTAACCAATTTTTTTTATTGATTACTTATCACCTTCATAAGAGTTTCTTTGAGTTTAGAATACCTTACACATGTCAGTAAAAGTCATGTTAAGGAATAAATAAAAATATCAATTTAACAGTTATAAGGTGTTGTGGTAATTTCAAGTCTAAGAACTATTTATACTTGTTGTCACTCAAGGAATTACCTACTAACATTTACATGGGTACCAATTAGGTTTTTCTCAAGCGAGTTATTTCTGTAAACTTATTTTACAACAAACACCTATACTATTATATTAGTAATTCTTCACCCGTAACTGTGAGATCAGTTACCCTTTATCATAGAGCATATAATGAGTATACTAGCCTCATCGAATCACGGATTCCCAACTCAGTGATCCTACAACTGGAAATATTTTTAAATTAGGATTTTTGAGATATTAGGTCTCACTGGCGAGATCTCATCATGGTCGTTAAAATAATTGGCCTAATTTACGGGTTTTATCAAAACATGCAAGATATGATGAATAAAATGCCTCAATTATATTTTATGAATGTAAAATAGTTACAATTACATCAAATGCGATTGGGCTTAAAATACTAATACTAACAGATATCGAGTGTGAATTATGTCCATAATTGATCATAATGGAATCCATACCAGGGGTATCATTCAAAATGCCTTAATGACTTTGTCGGGAGTTTAGATTAATCAAATATCACATAATAGTGTTTCTTAATAAGAAGAAGAAGAAATTTTAATAGCTAATGTTGGATGTTTGGAGCAAAGCGCCCCGTTCTTGCCCATCTAGCATGACCAGCCCATCATGGCTCTTGGACACCACAAGTGGGTGAATTTTGAAATTCTCCATATGAAGGCTAGTCATGGGCCAGTCATCAAATTAAGGCAACAACAGTGCGATGCATCATCAGATGGGTTGAGGCAGCAGTTCTGAGGTCTTATCAATTTCATATACTAGACAATTAAGGTTGTGCATCTTTGTAATTTAAAAATCTACTTTTGTCCATCATGCCACAAGAACCCACGGAAGACTAGGTGTAAGATGCAACTAGATACCCATAAATTTAGAATTGGAATTGATCTTTCAAATGAAGATATCAAGTGTGAATTACGTCCACAATTGATTGGAATGGAATCCATACTAGAGAATTACTGGGGAAGAATTTTCAAGCTCCATCTCGAAAGTGATGTGACCAATGAGAGGGACATGCACCCAAGGGAAGCTACACAAATTCTATTGAATAATAAAAAAGTGCACATTGACTTGGAGGTCTTCTTATGCATTTATGGCCTTCCCACTCTACACGTTGAGTTGGAAACCAAATATTTCAACATAAACCCTAATTTCTGAGACATGTATATGATAAGCTGAGGATATAGCAAATAAATCACAAATAAAAGAAAGTAAATAACACGGTACGACATTTCACTGATGTCGAACCATCCAAACTTTTAAGTCAAGTCGACCATCTCTACTTCATTGGTCATAGAAACTTGTGGTCATCAAACAATACTGTCCTTTTCATTATGGATGCAAACTTCTTTACTATCATTTCTTACTTAAGAATAAAACAAGGCAACAAAGGTATCTGGCTAAGGAACATCCTATATGTAGATTTTATTTGAAATAATATTAAGAATTCATAATAGTTAGAATATGTTCAGAATAGTAATTCTTAATATTAACAATAATCTGAAGAAGAAATTTTAATAGTTAATGTTGGATATTCAAAGCGATGAGCCCCGTTCTCGACCATCTAGCATGGTGCCATGCAACCCATGAACAAACAAGGCAAAAACAAACAAACAAAATATCATAGAATTATTGGATAAAGAATTTTCAAAAAGGAGTATTCGTTGGGGTACCCTCACAATTTCCTGGGATCCAATAATAAATTCTGGTGGAAAATGTCCATCCATTGGTATAGACACCACACAAATTCCTTGGAAAAATCATAGGATGCACTTAACCTCTTCTAAGAGGACCTCTGACATGGCTGCGAACATCGATCTCTCAATTGGAAAAATTGTAGGATGCACTTACGTCTCAAGTCAAGTCAACCATGCATGCATGCCTCATTGGCTGAAGCAAGCAAATTCGTTTCACCTACCAAATCATTTTTATTTGTTTTTAAATAATATTTTGTATGATATTTTCTAGTTACTTTCATGATCTGTCAAGAGAAAAGGGAAGATGTTTCGTAGATTGGAAATTGATTGAGGTGATGAAATTCTAAAATTTATATTTTTCCAGTTCTCTCACGGAAGCTTAGTCCACTAACCAGTGATGTAATTGGAACAGTACGGTCTATATATGTATCCGCTTCACATCCGCTAATTCTTCAGCAAATTTTCTCGCAGTTCGAACTAGTAGCAAGAATGATCATGGCTGAACCAATGTTTCAGTTCCTATTCTTTCTATATCCCTTACTTCTGTTATCTGTACCAGAATCGGTAGCATCGCCTTGCCCGACCTATCCTCCCGCAGAGACCAATTGCAAGGATACATGTGGTGACATATATAACTGTTCCTTTTCCCTTTGGGATTGGCGCTCACTGCTTCTTGAACTAGTGGTACGAGATTCTCTGTAGTAACAATACCCCCCTGTTGAAGAAGCTCAACTTACAGGTGCTCGACATATCTTTTTCTCTCGATGGGTATCATGGAAGCCCTGCAATTATGGTCAAGTATCTGATAGCCTACTCGAGCACAAGCTGCACACCGACACGTCCTAGGATCGGCAAGCCAGTGACCTTCTATGGGAGCCCATTTTCCTTCTCACGTACAGGCAACATTTTTGTTGCAGCAGGGTGCGAGAATATTGCTATCTTAAACATTAACACGGCCCAGTCCTAGCAATATAATTCGTAAGTTAAGTGTGTGTATTCTCGATTGAAAAATGACAAGTTTGTGTATTTGAGAACGCCNAACACGGCCCAGTCCTAGCAATATAATTCGTAAGTGTGTGTATTCTCGATTGAAAGATGACAAGTTCGTGTATTTGAGAATGCCTCTACTTACCTGATTCTTCTCATTTGATTATTCTTATTCATATTTTTCTTAACCTCCAAAATTTCATTGATTTATGATTAATTTATATTCTACCAAATCGGCCACCAAGGGGATAAAGTGCTCTGAATTATTAACTTTTTTTCATTTTTTTGAATCGTTAATCACTCAACAATTTCGATATGTAAATTAGTCGAGTTTAATTATCTTTATTCAATTATATAGAGACAGATGGAAGGATGTGAAAAATAGAGAAGAGCACAAGTTAGTGATTGGAACCTATTCTTAAGCAGCGGTTTATAGACAAACACTCACCACGAGCAATATGAGAACCCCCATCCAATCACTACTAGAAATCCGTCCATAAAAATGGATGACGTTGGGGCAATTTTCTATAAAAATGAAAAATGCATTCCCTTTCGATCGGGGAAGGTAATAACTGTTGTTTTGTGAAACACGGTAGCATATGCGCTTATATTTATGTACTTTTATGCGTTAGACTTGTATGGAAATTGACGGATATGTACCGATATATGGAAACTGATCGGGTTACTTATCCAGCCGCAGATGAAATGTCCAAACAGATTGATTTAAGTTGGTTCAGACTCGGGAGCGGATTATTCTGTTGATTAGATATAAGGGTTGTCTCCCAGCATAGCTCTTTGGCTCGAGTGCTTCACATCATTAGTTTGATGTAATTTTGCAATGTTGCTCCTTTTAGTATGCATGTACAGTTACATTGATGATTGGAGTTCTTCAGATTATCATCCGCTTGGTTTATACATTGCTGTGTTTCTAATATTACTTTTGCTGTCTATCAGACATTAACGAATGCGAAATTCCATATTTACCTAGGAACAAAATAATGGCCAAGCTAATTTTGGAGATCCTGCTCTTTCTGTGTTCCTCACTACTGCTGTCCTTCGCATCAGTGGCTGTAGCATCCCCATACCCGACCTAACCTCTCCAAAAGTCCACTAATTGCCAGGATACATGTGGCGATATATCCATTCCTTATCCCTTTGGTCTTGGAGCCAATTGCTTCCTAGACAAGCAGTACGAGATTCTCTGTTCCAACAATACTATCCCCCGTTGAAGAAGATTGGCCTACAGGTTCTCAACATATCCATGCCTACAAATGATAATTTTGGATTCCATCCCACAATATTTTCGTTGCAGTGGAGTGTGAAAAACATGTTATGCTGAAGGGCTTGAATCATTCCTATGTTGGATGCAGTACTGAGTGCTCTGAAAGTAATACAAGTTGTTATTGCTCTTGCGATGGCTCTGACTGCTGTCAGTCCACGCTCCCTCCTGGTCTTTAAAGCTTGAGCATCAAATTCGAGGGAAAGAAAAGTCTGGGGACCAACGAAGGAGATCTAGATTGCCATTTTGCGTTCCTCGTAATTTCTACGTGGTTCGAGCCTAACCTGACAGATTTGTATGCCATTCGTGGTGGGGGTTATGTTCCGACGGTGCTGGAATGGGGAATACTTTATGATGCTTTCCCTACATCGATCGGACTAAAGAACATCAGTAGTCAATCTGATTATTATTATTATTATTCTGAGAGAGCAAAGTGCATACAAAGCTCCCTCAATGTGAACAAATAGCACATTTATCTATTGTTACTATAGGGATGGCTTCTACGGCAACCCATATATAGAGGATGGATGCAAAAGTATCCCCAATATATATATATATATTGAATTTTCATTTCCCAATTATTTCCTACCTTATCTAAAACAGGATACACGTTTAGAATATGTGTGCACTTGCAATATATATGTAAAATTGTATATCTAATGAAATAGGTAACTGTATACAGTCCTGTGATATTGTATGTATTTACACATTGGAATATGTAATTATATTTTATTCTTTGACGTAATTATATTTTTTAGCCCAAAAAAATTGTACCAAACGGGATTCCTATATTTGTTCTTTATTATTTTCCGAAATCATTGTAAAATCAGAGATTGAATGAATATTTTCTAAATCTCTTGCGCCCTATTTGACACGTAAAAATGGAATTGAAATTAGAGCTGAACGCTCTTAGTGGAATGGAATCAGAACAAGTAGTCAATATAACATTCTTATACTTGGTAATATATTTACAATAGAAAGAATTCCTTTTCATATTAATTTTCTATTTTTTATTCTCAGTTTTTTTCCCTAAAAATTTGTGACTTTCAGCCTGTGCGCGCAGGAACTTTGCAAGAGGTGCAAAGCCTCTCAGTCTAATGGACCGTATAAATATACATATATATTTTTATAACTCTACTTATTCTTGCAAAACACACTGACATACCGATTAAAAAAAAAACAAAGAATGGAGTGAAGGTTATTCTTGCATACCAAACAAAGTTAAACCATATTCAAAAACATAAATAATAAATTATTTTTGAGAAAAAAATTTCAAAATTAATTGAGGCCCTAACTTCAATATCATCCATGAGATGTACATGCTATTTCTCTTTTCCCTTCAAATACATCAATCTCATTTGCAGGTTGGGATCTCAATCGATTCCTTTATGTCAGACATTCCTCACAAAAAACCCCATTTGATTTTGGAATGGAATCATACCAGATATCAAGTACGAATTACGTTCACCATTGATTGGAATGGAATCATACCATGAGAATCATCCAAAATATCCTAATGATTTTGTCGGATTGGAGATTAATCAAAGTATCACAAAAATATTGAGGGATGAACTTTCAAGCTAAGAAAGCTCCATCCTGAAAGTGATGTGACCAATGAGAGGGACATCCACCCAAGGGACAGTACACAAGTTGCATAGGACAATCAAAAGGTGCACATTGAGTCTGGAGGTCTTCTCATGCATGTATGGCTGCAAACATCATCCCTCAATAATTGGACCACTAGGGACAATTATCCAGGAATAATGTTTCTGATATGATAGGTTATAAATTAATAAAAGTAAATAAAACGAAACGTTATACCTACATTCAAGTATCCAAAGTCTCAAGTCAAGTCAATCATATCTCCTTCATTGGTCATGGAAACTTGCGATGTCTGCACGCTATGGGTCTTTTCAGTATGGTTGCAAACTTCTTTGCCTTAAACTTTTACTTGGGGATAAAAGAGAAGGAAGCATAAGAATCTCGCTAAGGAACACCCTATACAATTTACCTGAAATAATAACAATTTACAATAGCTAATTAATGAAGTACATGAAGCAGGGGAATATCAAGAAAAATGCCTCAACAGTTATGATCAAATCGGGTGGCAGACTTCATGGGCAGAGCTAGCAAAGGAACAACAACCTCAAAATCAAGGACACAATCAACATCCCCACCCCCCCCCCAATAATTCTCAGATTGTACTGGAGTATATCTCCCTCATGAGAGAACATCAAGAGACCCTAGGAACTCTCAGCTGTATCAAATATGCTTTTGTTGAAGCAATTGTAGAGAATCAAAACCCCTCTTTTTCAGTGGCAGCACCCATACATACCTTGATAAATTTTATGACATGTAACATACTGGTTCCCCGATTTGTGAAACATAAGATATATATTGCAGGATAAAATTTGTCAAAGAGTGGAAGAGTCTAGCTGATGGAACATGGATGGAAGAAACTAAATAATTATGTGGCCTGGTTTCTCCCAAGTCAAGAGCATAATTTCCTAGGACCCAATCACCAATGGTGTGTGACCACTAAGAGAGACATTCATCTAAAATGACACCACTGAGAGAGACATTCAATTAATATCTCTTCAGAATCAATTGCCTTTCTAGTTCATCTTCCATGTCTTAGTATTAAGAGATCCACACAACTTTGCTTGATTTCAGGCAATTCACATTGGATGTTTTAGAGAAATATAGGTGGGTGAGAGCTTCTTCCCTGCACCCCCTATCTAACAATTGGTCTCTTTCCCTTGTATATTGCACTTTCAAAAAGCACTGAGAAGTTTCTTAGGGAAAACACATGTTGACTTGTTGACTAAATTATAGTTCAAAGTCTACCTTCTATTCAGGTGCAACTTGCGGGATTCAATGATTATTTATAAATCATGTCTTCCTCAACAAAGATTTATATGTTTGATCGTATGGAAAAAACTCAAAGTTTAAAATTGACAAGTTTGCTTGTTCGGAGAACACAACATAACGGCAAGCTATGGCCGGCTCCCCATGGCCATCAGACACCACAAATGGGTGGTTTAATTCTCCATGCGAATGCGAGGTCAAGGGTTCAAAACTCTCTCGAGCCTATATCTGGGGTTTAATTGGCAGGTTCTAGGCTGTACAATACACTGCTCAGCGGATTAGTCGGTTGTTACGACGCTAGACACCACCAATATAAAAAAAAATCTCCATGTGAAGGCTAGTCATGGGCTAGTCATCAAATTAAGGTAGCAATAGTGCAATGCATTGTTGGATGGGCTAAAGCGGCTGTTTCAAGGTCTTATCAATTTGAGAAATTTGACAATTTGGGATGCGCATCTTTGTAATTTGATAATCTAAATTTATTCCTCATGCCACAAGAACCTACAGAGGACCAAGTGTAAGTTGCACCTGAATTCCCTAAAATTTAGAATTTGGACATCCATCCAGGCCATTCATACGAAGATATCAAGTATGAATTACGTCCACAATTGATCGGAATGGAATTCATATCAGGGGAATTATCCCAAATACCCTAATAATAATTTTGTCTAGATTGGAGATTAATCAAAGTATCACAAAATTATAGAGGGGAGAACTTTCAAGTTAAGAAGCTTCACCTTGAAAGTGACATGACCAGGGTGAGGGACATCCACCCAAGAGACACTGCATAAACTATATTGGATAATCAACAAGTGCACATTGACTATGGAGGTATCTCATGCATATATGGCTTTCCCACAATACACGTGAAGTAGGAAACAAAACATTTCAACATAAATCCTGACTTTTGAAACATGTATGAGATAAGTTGAGGTGACGGCAAAAAAAAAAAAATCGAAGAAAGTAAATAACACGGTACGTCTTACCTACGTCGAAGTACCCAAAGTCTCAAGTCAAAGTCTCAAGTCAAGTCGACCATGTCTGCTTCAATGGTCATGAAAACTGCTTCATAGAATTATTGGATGAAGAATTTTCGAAAAAAGTGTATTCATAGGGGAACCTCTCATAATTTCCTAGGACCCAACAATAAATACTGGTAAAAGATGTTCATCCATACATAGAGACACCACACAAATTTTCTCGCAGTTCAAACAAGGAGCAAAATTGAGCAAGATTAAATATTTACGCAAGTTTAACCAACATATCAAGGCTTGACGCACGTTCTTTGAGGGGAAATTGACGCCATGCTGAAATTTCAAAAAATACGTATATTCTTTCAATTTTCTTTCTTGGAGGCTCTGTAGCCATATAGTTTATATAAGCATCACAGGCCATTCATTCTTCAGCTCATTTTCTCACAGTTCAAAGTATTGGAACAAACATGATGGCCAAACTAATACTCCAGATCCTGCTGTTTCTATGTTCCTTACTACTGCTATCCGTGTCACAAGCAGTAGCATCCCCTTACCCGATCTACCCAAACACAACGGCCAGTAATTGCCAGGATAGATGTGGCGATATAATCATCCCTTTTCCCTTCGGGATTGGAGTTAACTGCTTCTTGAACGAGTGGTATGAAGTCCTTTGCAACAACAGTATGACTCAATTGAAGAAGCTTCAATTGGAGGTTCTCAACATATCCTTGCCTCCTGATGGTTACTACGACGATGCGACCATTACAGTCAACTACCCGATAGCCTACCACTCGGGCTGCGCATCTACACGTCATGAGATTTCTGGGCCAGTGCCCTTCTACGGGAGCCCGTTTTACTGCTCCTCTTACGACAACATTTTCGTTGCAGTCGGCTGTGTGAAGTTTGCCAGGGTGAAGGGCTCGAATCACTCCTATGTGGGGTGCAGTACTGATTGCTCCGGAAACACTATTAGTCGTCATAGCTCTTGCGATGGCTCTGATTGCTGCCAGTCAGCACTCCCTGAAGATGTTCTTCAAAGCTTGAGTATCGAACTCGAGGAAAACAATAGTTCGGGAGCCAGTGGAGGAGATCAAGACTGCCATTTTGCATTCCTGGTAAATTCGACGTGGC
>CXYZ01020391.1:0-37701 GCA_900006705.1 Sonneratia caseolaris
CCTATCGAGTAGTGCGTACTCCTAGAGTGCCTTTGCTTGTCACACCTTGTTCATCGAGCATCCTTGAGCATTGCATCGTTACTCGTGGACATCATCACCACCCATACGCGGATTTGCCTACTTGTGAACAGTGACACTCCATGGCCACAGTCTGATCCCTCGACACATTGCCAAGCCTTGATCGATCGTCCCCTTCACTAGTGCCCCGTGCACGCTTGTGTGACCATCTCCATACTTGCTCGCTCATGGACTTGCAATTTATCCCAATGCCTTGCACATGACTACCCGCACATCCTTGCGTGCATGCTATGCGCTACGACTACCCCAAGGTACGGCTTGTGGTACGCATTCTCCGGGGCTAGAGCTCAAGGGTCTAACAGTAGGCCCCTATCCTACCATTGAAAGTTGATAGGGCAGAAATTTGAATGATGCGTCGCTAGCACGTTGGCCGTGCAATCCATCAAGTTATCATGAATCAAATAAGGTTGCTAATTGAAATTATTAATCTATTTTTAGTTTTTTCCCCTTCAATTTCTGTTATCTTTCCAAGACTCTCTAATGTTTCTGTGTCCTCCATGTCACTCTCCTCCCCTTCCCCTCTCTACTGTGAAAGCATTATCTTTCCCTAGTGGTTGGCTCGAAACACTATGACTGGCTTCAACCCCAGCCCGAGAACTTGGCTTGGGGTTCTCGATTCACCAAGCAGAGGACTCGTAAAATCACGAGTTCTCACATAGGCTGTCAAGACTCGTAAATCATGAGTTTTAGGGGTAAAAATGAATAAACAAAAGAGGGCACAATAAAAAGATCAAATGTTACGTTTGATAAGAATGAATCAAGAACATCATGGAAAGGATGTTTTTTAATTTTGTTTCATATTTTTTTACTTGATTGTATTCATGATTAGATGTTGATTGTATTCATAACCTAGGTTTATGCATTCCATTATAATAAACTTTTTTCTCAAATTGGTGGAATGTGATTCCCCTAAATAAGGTAAAAATTACCGTGGAAATCAAATAAATTTGCCCATTTTATAAATGAGTTCTAAAATTTCAAAACATCATATTCAGTTTATTGGGTTTAAGTTAACTATATTATTAAGTTCAAACCACCGATCAATATTAAAATCTTATATAATATGCATAAATTACCATTTATTAATGATTAGTGAAGAACATATCATGAGGATGAGCATGACACATTAGTAACTTAGCGCCATGCAATCATGCTACATTAGCATTTTGCCATGTCATCATATTTTTTGCTAAGCTAGTATGGCACATTAGTTTAAAAATTGACATGTTGATAATTATCACATCACCATAATTGTTATGGGAATAATGGATATAACTCAATTATATTACGTAAATAAATATACATAATTGAATAGAAAATTTTTAGGACTCACTATAAAAAATTTTGTGAAACGTATGTGATTTCTATCGTAATTTTGTCTTAAAAATTGAAAGAATATCCATTTCATCAATTTTGTTTTTTACTATTACGTGCCTATATGACCTTAAATGATATCTAATTTTACTAAATTTCTTTACATGCTATTTTATTCATAAAATTCATTTCATAGAGTTTCTCTCGTTCCTTCATACAAAACGCAATAAAAGAATTTTATTAAAAAAAATAGAAAGGATCGAAGGAAAGTTCGAGCACAAGATAAAATGTTATTTTTGCTAAACGAAAAGGATGGCAGTAGCAGCAGCAGCTGCAACTTCATTACTCCATTACATGCGTTTGAATTTTCATGTTCAACTGTGAAACAAATTAGGTAACTCACTAGTGCTTAACTCTTCTTGTATCATTCAGGATTGCATTGCTTGAGCTCTAATATAGTATAAGAAATCAATATCCTTTAATATTTTAAAATGCCTGTTTCCAATATATGACAAAGTGTTATAGAATAGAATAGAGTGAGGATGTTTTTTTTTTTCTTCTATATGAGAGAGGCGAAAGCAGAGAGAGGGAATAAATTACTCTGTCTATAACATTTTAACCTTTTTGTCATAGTTTTAAAAATTAGATTGGGCCGGCCAGCTTGACAGGTTCAACCGGAAACCGGCCACTCACCCAATCTGGTTCCTATAAAAGACCAAATTGCACTTTTAATAATGTTAACTTAGGTTGAACCGGCCGGTTTCCAGTTCGACTGATAAACCTAATTGAACCTATAAAAAAATCAGCCAATTTAAAATTGAAAAAAATAAAATATACTAGAATGTATCTATTTTATTTTACTATATTTATATTTACATTTTATATTAAACTTTTGTTTAATATAATGGTTATATTAATTATTTTTGTTATAAATTATATTCAAATGAAGATATTATGTTTATTTATTAGTAATATTATATTATTAATATTATTTATTAAATATACGTTGAATCCTGATTCGACTCATGAACTCATACTTACACTGATTCCTAGTCCGGTCCAATTTTAAAAATGATGTTTTTTGTTACACTCGTCAACATAAAAATATCATGGTATATTACAAAATCACCACTTTATTGAAATGTGCCACATGGGTGCCACGTGCGAAAGAATAGGTGACTGCAATTCCATGTCATTGATCAAGTAACGGTAATTTACGACTCAGACTTAATGATATAAGCGAAATTGATGCTATAGAGTTTAATTAGGTCTTTTCAAACTTATAGGGCTTTGAAAAATTAATGGTAAACGTATTGGATTTTTAGTGTAATTTGGGTAAATATTGCAAAAAAAACAGTCGCACAAATTCCTGACTAGTACCTTTGCTAGTGTGCAAAATCTTCTACCAACAGACTGCTGTTACTTAAATTGTGAAGCATAGTATATGTTAGCACATTTCTGACATTCGAAGGCTTCAGACATATATAATCCCATGATCGCGTTCCTCGACCATGGTTAGCATTTGAATCATGATTTCGTCTCATTCAATTAAAACTGAGCATGTGGCTTTATAACAATTTGTTTGAAAAGTATTTACTAGTTGTGTACTTTTTAAGTTAAATTTTTAAGAACTGCGGTTTATTGAATTATATTAAATTATTGGTGATATTATGCTGATAGAACTGATAAGTGCCGATTATTCTATTCGTCCGATGTATTTACAATTGAATAAGAAAAACTCCATCACCATGTAGCCAGAGATAAGATTGCCACTACTCCGGCTTACGTTTTGGAGAAAAAATAGTAAAAAAAAAAAAAGAGAGAAGAATCTCAACATTTTGCATTTCCCATCATGATATACCCAGGAAACACAATATTCTCTAAACAAAACTAGTTCCATTAGAGGGTAAGTGCCCTCTATATTGATAAACCGGGGCCGTTCCGACTCGCTAATCACTTTAGAAAGACTTTAAATCTTTCATAAATTTTCCCGTTTCCAAAAGTTTTCCGGAAATTGTTTTCGGTGGGATTACAATTCTGAAGATTTCCCTTCTGATCTAGTTTGTAAAATGCTCACCATATGATTACCCTTTGGTTCACGTAACCAGAAAAGTCATCAGCTTAACATACATCAAAGACATGGATGTGAAGCATAAGCAATGTATTGACCATTATATAAATATTCAATAGTCGATCAATTATCCCATTATTTTCAAACCATATAGAAATTCTATAACATTATCACAGATTACGGTTTGAAATCTAAAATTAATAATTGAATTTTTTAATGTTATTTTTACTTAAGAAGCGAATTAATTACATAAGTGCATGAAATAATCCCATCCAACATAAGGCAAGAACACAAATATCTAATCCGTAAAGGAAGGTGCTTTTTCATGGTAATCAAAAATGAAAAAAAAATTGAGCCCTTAACGCTGATCATATCTTTGTTACCACTCGCACCGAATCTTGCCCATCCAGTCTCCCATGTTCCTGTTGATGGAAAGCTCCATCCCCCGTACAATCAGGAAATTATCTTCTATATATATATATATATGTATGTATGCATATAATAGTGCCATTACATGACAATACTTACGCGATCAGTAATCATACTTTCTTATAAGTTGTTGCTATTTGTTATTATTTGATGCCCCAAACTCCAATTCTAATTACTCTTTCATACTGGATGATTATTTTTTTTAGAATTTATTAAGATGTTTTGGATTTCTTTAAGTTTTTATAATGATACTACTGCATAAGATATCTTCTCTATTACATATCACTTTAGGTTCAACACAATTGGTCCACCCATCAAGTTGTTAGTGAAATTCCAAAAATATTCTTATGGAACGACCGTAAAGACATTGTATGTACGGTCGGTTTCAATCAATCAATTCATTAATAAGGGTAAATTATTCTACGTGATAATTACATGTGAAGACTGGAAGGATCATTGCCAGGTCCCTGACGTCTTGCGCCTAATGAGATAAGAATAAACACATGGATTTCTCGTGTGTGCGTGCGTGATGGAATCCAATTGTCAAATGAGACAGGTAAAATGTTCGGTAAGATGTCTCAACACAAACCCTTGTTTAGTTTTCAATCATCTCATTATTAGGCCGCAGGAAATTAACTGAAGTTCAGAGGACAATTCCTAGGTGGATTATTATGACATAAAGGAGATTTGGAACCGTCCACGTGGACTGAACCAAAAAGTGTATGCGTGTCGCACATCGCATCGGGCAGCCCGACATTTCCGGTAGTTCAATTGAATCGCCTGCGGCATAACATTTAGGACAAATCTGCACATTTTACATTTCATTCTAAACGGTCGGGCAACTACCACGGTAACCGCATCTGTTGATAAAGTTGGAATAGCAATTGCAGAGATGACAGGGACATGATGCTCTCTAATTGAACAAGAAGAGTTTGCCAGCTTCAGGTTGAATAAAACAGCAGAGGGACTTTATCATCTTATTAAAAGAAATGGTTAAGATTCACCATAATGGGCCATGGGGTGAACCCATTATGATCAGGCCGGGGCTCCTACGTCCGGGTTGGTGGTACTGGTTGAGATTCTTATCTTGGTGTTGAACGAGCCAGGATAGCGGAGTCAACCGTGCGGCGAGGTAGATCCAGCGGGTGCAGCAGTCAGGTTTGAACTTGACTAGAGTGGTGGCTGAGTCGGCACCTGGCTGGAGGGCCGACGGATCGGTATCCATGGCGTCGATGTGTATCCCACCTCCAGCTTTAAAGTTGAAATGCCCTGATTACCACGTTTGACTTGGGGCTTGGCCATGGCCATGGCCTTGGCCTTGGAGGATGCAAAGTTCAGCGAACGGCAATGGCAATTGCTGGGGGCTATATAACAGTCCATCGTCAGTGGGGCTTGTTAAGCTCCATTGATGTTTTGGTGGCGGGACTGAAGTCCCCACGGTATATGGCAGGTTAAACCTGTCAATTTAGGCACTTCGGCAACTTCAAAAATCCTGATTTAAGTATGAATATTTCGTGTTTAGAGCCGTTTAGCTTTACCTTATTAAAACCAAATAAGATGATTGTTTTTAAAAATAAATTTAAATAAATTTTTATCGGATTCAATTAGCTTATTCATCTAAATTTTGTATTAATTTAAATAAAATATTAAAATAACTATTAAAATATTAAAATATATATAATTAATAAATTGTTTCAAAATTTCTTATAATTTCTTTTTTTAAAATTTTAAACATTATTTTCGTATGTTGTGCCGTGCCAATTTCGGACAAGTGTGCAGCAGGTGATAAGGTTGTGACCTTTGCTTTAGATCTTCTTATTTAGTTAAGGGGAAAAAATGCACATGTAATCGTTCAAACTTTCTTTAGATACCCATTTGGAGAGAACTCTTAATGAAGATTGTCACGAAAGACGGTGATGAGAGGTAGATGAAAACATCATCACACTCCCACTTGTTAGTTTTTCATAATTTTAAAAATCGGATCAGAATAGAATTGGCAACTTACCCAACTAGATTCCCGAATTAATCCATTTACAATTAAAATACGGTTAATTTTGATTGAACTGACCAGTTCTCGATTGGATCGATAAATCTAATTGAATCGATGGACAAACCGATCTACTTAAAATAAAAAAATAAAAAATATTATAATTTACTTATTTTATTTTATTAAACATATATTTATATTTTATGTTAACCTTGTATTAATATAATATTTTTATTATAAATGGTGTCATGTTATAGTATTATATGAGATTGAGCTAGCCTAGCAGTTAATTTTGTCGAGGATGCAGTTCGTAATTTCAAAAGGCTTAATACAGAGGGATAAATGGCATCAGGCAAGCGCAAAAGCATTGCTGGAAAATCCTTGCGTTCTTCCCCCTCCAAGCACAGTAAATATAACCGGTGAGATCGAGTTTATAAACAATGGCTTGGAGTGACCTGCCCTCGGTGTAGAGAATCATCCAATTCAGTTCGCTATACCAATTCAGTTCGAGCAAGGACTGTTTACTGAATGGGCAAGAGAAAAACAGGTGATTCCTGGACTCAGCTTCTGCCCCACAAAAGTCGCACAAAATGTGAGTAAGAGTCTGCCATTTGTAGAGGATGTCCTTAGTGGATAGTCTATTTTGAATTGCTAGCCAACAGATGAAGGACACCCTCAGTACGTTGCCTTGAAACCATAGGATTCTATGCCAAGGGACTTTGGCTCTTTTTGGGTCTGATGTCTCGCCAGATATCAGATATCTTGATAACAGATTTAGAGCACCAGTAGGCCAAACCTTGTTCTGAGCCAGAAAAGGTGACAGAGCTTTGGATAGACGGAATGAGGAGAGTAGCAGCAGAGTCGATACATCTAGGCCAAGACCATGAACCATCATTGAACACAGCGGAGAGTTTTGCACTGGGGCCGAGAGAGGGAACTGTTTGTTCTTTTCTGGGAAGAATAGATTGGACGGGACCCAGAGAGGACCACTAGTCATGCCAGAGAGATAAGGAGGATTCAGAACCCACCTTGTATGATATGAATTCCTTGGCATTGTCCCTTAACTTTAGAATCCTCCTCCAGTTCAACGAACATGAGCATGGGACTTTGATTGTCCAGAAGCATCAATTACAGATGAGGTATTTCCTAGCCCAAGTAACCCATAGAGATCCCTCACTAGTTAGAGGCAGCCTTAGGTACTGTCGAATACAAGCATTGTTCCAGGAGACAAGATCCTTCAACCCCAATCCACCCTCACTTTTGGGAAGACACAGGTCAAGCCATTTGATTTTTGTTTCTCTCCTCGAATCAAGTTGCACTTTCCACAGAAAATTTGAGCATATTTGGTGGATTCTCTGCGTTACTTTGTTGGGAAGGATGAAGTGCCTGCACCAAAATTGCGCCCTACTCACCAAAGATATGAGCTGCAACCTTCCTGCATAAGAAAGAGTTTGAGCAGACCAGCTCTTGACTCTAGCTGTTATTCTGTTTATCAGACTTTGACAGTCATGGTGCTTCAGTTTGGAAGATATCAGTGGGATTTCAAGGTGTCTAACTGGGAGAGTGCCTCATTGAAACCCAGATATGGTGGCCAATTCAACAGCAGTGTCATTAGATAGCCCAACACAATAACAGCTGGAGTCAAGATTTCATGCCTTGTTTCTTCGCCCTGCTTTATATTTGTTATTCGACTTGGATAACTTCTTGTCATCTGAGCAGTGGGACTTGTCATCTCCCCCACCTTTACCCTTGCCCTTCTCCTTTTAGTCAGACTTGTTGGATCGAAATTCAACCAGGGACTCGGCCAGTGCCATGGCCCTCACAATGTTCTGGTCGTTGCATTGTAGCTCTTGCTTGGCCCATAATTTCAACTCATCTTTGAACTGAAACAAAGAATCCCACTCACTTACGGGAGCTGATTAGCAGCATCAGTTGGCGAAGATTGGCTCAAGCTTCGTCCTTAACATGCTCAGGATAGATAGCTATCAGAGTTCCTGCCTTGAATTGCTCCCACAAAGTAATTGGCTCACCATGTTGCTCATCTAACCTACAATGCCACCACAGCAACACAACAAGAAGTAAGTACATCGACACAGTGTTTACCCCCATAACACCGTCATTAATCTCGAGCACTATGAAGTAGTTGTCCATACGTTAAAGGAATTATGCATGTCCTTGGCCACCTGTGAGCTCTTGAACTCGTTTAGCTTTGGGATGTTCACTTGAGGACCTTGTTGAGCGTTGCATCCACCCGCTTCACATGCTCTCATAGCAGCGAGCTCAGCCATAAGCTTGTCAATCTCTGAGCACATGGCCGTGATGAGTGCTTCCAGTGCACCATCTCGCCTATTCAACTCGTCCAAGGTTGAGTCAAGGGCGCACTCCATCTCTCAGACGAAGGGCGCACTCCACTAACAACTGACCAAGGGCAACTCGAAACAATCTCCAATTCAACTGCACAACCCAACTCTCAGACCAAATCAACGAAATGCAATGTAATTCTACTTCAAAACAACTTTAAAAAGTTTCAAATTCAGTCCTAATCAACTCCGATTCGGTTAAAAAAAATCAACAAAAATAGACAAGTACCCAAGAACCGACTTCAGTTGTATACCCAACTCAGCAAATATCAGTGAGACATAGTGCAATTCCTCTTTAAAACAGCTGGAAACTTACTTTAAATTCAGCCCAACATGCATCAATTCAGTCCAAAATAATCAGCCAAAAACAGACCGACAATTGCCCAAGAATGTCTAGAAAAGCTATCCCCAAATTTAGTCTAATTAAACCCAAAAAATACTCATCAAAATGGGGTAGCAATTCTTATTGAAAACGGCTTGAAAATGGTTTTGAGGTTGGCCTGAATCATATCCTATTCAGCCAAGGAGCAATCAGCTCAAAACGGTCGCCACAATAGACAAATATGAGCACAAGTATGACTAGAAACCATCTCGAATTTAATAAAAAAAATTTATGCATTGGACATAATCAGTGAAACTGTCAATATTCTCTTGAAAACTGATTGAAAACATATTTAAACTTTATTTGAATTAGCTTCTATTCAACTAGTAATAATGAGCTACAGGATAGCAGAACAACAAACCGTGAAACGAGGGACTGAAAAAATAGAACATGACACACTGCATAGTAGAAGAACCAATAGACCCAATCAACGGAGGCACGGAGTGCCGCGCAGAATCAGCAAAACCAAATAAAACAGCATAGCATCAGTAGACTATTGGTCAGCAAAGAGCTGTAGTAGCAGAACCGGAATAGCACAATAGGAAAGTACAGCAGCAAACAAAGCAGAACAGGGCAGAGGCACAAAATATAGAGTACCAACAGCAGCCAATGCAATGAGTAGAACGACCAGAAAAAAAAAACCAAAATCACAGTAGCTAAAGCAGTGGACAAATAAGGGGACGGGATGTATACCAGCCTTCAACAACAGGGGAGGCAAGTTTGGGCTGCACCAGAGGCAAAGCTGAGCAGAGAAGGAGGCGTAGCAATAGTGAGACGGGGCAGTGCAACACTTGAGCTATCAGAACATCTCTCAGATCGGTGTCTAGCAACAAGAAAGGCGAGTAGTGAAGCCACCGAGCAGCCCTTGGCTCACTCTTCGGCAGCAAACGAAGCACAAGGGGTGGAAAGATAGTAGGGGAGGTTGTTGGGCAGCAACATCACATGACTAAGCTGGGAACGAGCAGCATAAACAGAACCAAGCTGTAGAGAAGTAGAGAAGCCATGGTTCAGTGATAGCAGCTCTCTCTTTCTTTTCTCTGCTTGGAGCAGGAGCCTCCCGCTTAGCACCCCAGCTCCCTCTTTCCTTTTTCTCCCAAAGGGTTTCTTACCTCACTCCTTTCTTCAACGCTTCCTCCCTACTAGAACCCCACAACTTCCCTTCCTCTAGCTCCTCTTTTGTTTCATATCCCAAGAAGAGCTCATATCTAGAGATGTGCACATATTCCATGGAGAATGTAATCTGTATCTAAAGATCAGGGATTATTGTGCGAATGATGATACTCCCATGTCTAACAGAGTCAACCCCGAGGTTATCCACTCTTGCGTATTATTTTTCCTTTAATCTACCCCGAGTCAGAAATCTTTTGGCGCCGATTTCGTTTCGAAGCAGACATTCATACCGTTAGTTACCAATTTCCTTCCCAAATGTGTCAAGATGGGATCACTGTTCATAGATTGAGCCTCTCACATTCAAGAAATTGTAACTAATTCTCTTGGTTGAATTTTGAGACCCGAGAGGTACTGAATCGAAGCTGATTTGATAATCTTCATAATGAATTCAAATGCTCCGTTATGATCAAGCTTGCTTGGTCAATTTATTTGCTTAGATCTTAGGACTTTCTCAGGTTAAAATGGCTCATATTCCTTTGGGGTTGAAACAAGAGTCTCGAGCTTTTCCTAGCCAAAGTAAGGTATATACAAGTTGCAAGAGACAGAGTTTAGAGAGAGAAGCTCCAACTTGCTCAGTTTCTTGTGCGCATTGCAATTGAGGGGAGAATTACCTTATATAGAGAATAGGTCATAAAAACTGAGTTACCAATTACTCTGCTTATTACAATGTCAACTGCTCAGCTATTATGTACACTTGACCAACTACGGTTATTAATTACATATTGTATAATATGGAAGACTTAGGCTTATCTAGAATGCCCCATCTTTTGGAATTCTTCTGGTCCTGTGCTTTTGGCAAAGGATCAATAGGCCAAACTGAGATTGCTCTTCCAATACTTTGGTACATTAAAATTTGTCTGGGAATGCATGGCATGATAGAATAATAGAAAGTTGAACATTTTAGGTGTTATAGTGCAAACAAGATTTTACACCATATTCAAGTTTCTCTAAGGAGGACAATTTGTAAAACTGTTAATCTATCAATGCAAATAAAAATCATTTATATATATATATATATCCTTGCAAGCTATACTATGTTTGGCATAGGAAATGGAAGGGAAAGGAAGGAAATAGAAATCACTGCTCTAATTTTAATTTGCTATGTTTTTTTTGTAAGATTTTTTAGCACTAGATGGGTAATGCATATTTCTTCAATTTATTGGAAAGAATTTAACATCTAGAAAGTGTTTAGATGCCTATTATAGTCCTTTTATAAAAGTAAAAGCCACAAATATATATAATATTATTAATTGAAGACAACTTTTAAAAATTATTGAGTTTGAATTACATTAAAGAAAAGAAGACCAAATTCCCTAACAACAATTGGGATAATTAAGAAATTAACCACACCCAATTTTGTGCAATAATGCATCTGTCAATAGTATATAATGCAGGCTATGTATGGTAGCTGTATATTGCAATATCAGTTATAATTATTTAGTCATGATTCTTGCCATTACCCCTGCAAGTAAAAGGGGAGGTTTTGGACATTGAGCTTGGAGCAATGCAAAGAGAAAAGTGTCGCAAGAAGTCCCTTGGAGAGGATGTTAACAAGTTGGTAACAGGTGCTAATGAAGCAAAGCAAACGATGAGGGGCATATTCTTTAACGAATTGATAATTAATCTAGATGTGTTTCATACGTGCATGAGACATTGTGTTTGCCATTAAGTGAATGGTAGACAAATTATCACACCGAAGGATTGGTGAGCAAGATAGGAAAACACCAAATTCCATGAGAAATCTTCGAATCCAAATGAGTTTGGTGATAGCATTCGCAAGACTCTTGTCTTTGGACTCTGTATTGGAGCAAGCAATAGTTCTCATTGAGAGAAGGAGAGGTTGTTTGGAAGGAATTTTCTTTTCATATTATTACTGAATGAGTGATGTACATTTATACAAGAATTCTTCTATACAAGAAAGGAATATATCCTTTAATTGATGGGTTTGCATAATTAAAGGGATAATTACATAATTAGGGAAATCAACATAAATATTATATGACTAACTGGTAGAATTGATTGTCAAATTGTCAATTGGTGCCTTCCTTATCATGCACCCACAAGATTAGGCTTTGTAGTGAGGCCGATCTTGTTGCACAAACTTTGAAGACGTGGGTCAAAGAGAGCCTTAGTTAGTACATTAGCCAACTAATCAAAAGAGGAGACGTGTAACTCTAAGTTGCCCTTGTTGCACAAGGTTGTGAACAAAATAAAAATTAATAGCTAAATGCTTCATCTGGGGATGGAAGACATGATTTGTATACAATTATGTAGCACCAATATTGTCACAATAGATAATNATGTAGCACCAATATTGTCACAATAGATAATAGAAGGATGAGGAAGAGCAACACTAAGTTTAGAAAGAAGATGTTGAACCCGCTCTATCTCAGCTGTAGCAAATGTTACTGCTTTGTACTTTGTCTTGATAAAGGATTAAGCAACAGTCTTTTGTTTCTTTGAGCTCCAAGATATAAGATTAGGACCTAGAAAGACAACATAGGCACTGGTTGACGTACAATCCTCAAGGTCAATAGCCCAATCAATATTAGAGAAGGCATGAATAGATGATGAGGAATGTCATCATAGTAAAAGACCCATGGATAATGTACTAACAAGATATTGAAGTAGACGCTTGATAGCACCCCAGTGAGTGGTAGTGGGTTAATGCATGAATTGTGGTAATTTATTGATAGCCAAGGCAATGTTTGGGCGAGTGAACTGAAGGTATTGGAGACTATTGACCACTTGTTTGTACTGCAATGTGTCACAAGGAGGGGAACTATCATGTAGAAGAAGAGAGGTAGAGGGAGCAAGCAGCGTCGAAACTGGTTTGATATTAAGCATGTTGTATCTTGAGAGTTGGTTGATAGTGTATTGATGCTAAGAAAGGAGAATGCCAACACAATGAGATTGCACATCAACACCAAGAAAGTAAGTGAGTTGCCCCAAGTCTTTTAATGCAAATCTCTTGGCAAGCTGAGATATGCTGTAATTAAGTCTATGTAGATCACTACCAATGATAATTATATCATCAACATAAACCAAAAGATATGCACATAAGTCATTTTGCTTAAGAATGAATAACAAAGTGTTGGATTCAATAGGATGGAAACCCAACTGTATGAGATAAGTGCACAACTTTGCATACCATATCTGAGGAGCTTGCTTAATGCCCTAGATTGCCTTCCGTAACTTGCACATATAGTCAAGATAGTTAGAATCAACAAGACCTAGAGACTGAGCCATATATATATCTTATGTAAGTGTGCCATGAAGAAATGCATTGTTGACATCAAGTTGTCTCAAAGACCAACCATATGAAAGAGCAAGATGGAAAATGATATGAACAGTGGTTGGTTTGACAATTCGACTAAAAGTGTTATGGTAATCAATGTTGGGCACTAATGAAATCCCTTAGTCACTAACCATGCTTTGTAGTGATTACTTGTGCCAATAGCAACTCTTTTCACCTGAAAGACCCACTTACAACCAACCAACTTCTATGATGGATTTGGTGGAACTAAATCTCAGGTACCATTTCGAAGGAGAGCATTAAACTCATCTAACATAGCTTGATGCTACTGTGGATCTCACAATGCCTATGTAATGATGTCGGGTTCACTTTGGGCCTAGATAACAAGGGCATATTTAGGGTTTGGTTTATGGATACTACTTTTAGATCAAGCGACCATGGGATGGGGGTGGGCTGTGTATCTAGAGGTGTAGGTAAGGATTGGGGAGGGTGTGTATTGGGAGGACTATGGGATAGGGGTAAAGGACGTAGAGCATGGTGGGGAACCAGTGGAAGTTAGAGGATAGTGGTGAGAAAGAGTATCTGGAGGAGGTCGTAGGAGGGACTCAGGGGTAAGCTGGAGAGAGTTGTTAGTAAAGGAGGGAGATGGTATGGGGCCTGTTAGAGAATGGCCTTCAGGTAGAGACTCTAAAGTGAAACTAGTGGTTGAGATGGGTTATGTAGCCAGTGACATAATAGAGAGACTCATGATGTCAAAAGGAAGGGCAGACTCAACAAACTCAACATGATGAAACTCATAAATATCATTGGCATAGGGATCAAGACATCTATAAGCACTCTGAGTGAGAGAGTAGTCAATTAAAACACATGGAACAAATTGTGGGTATAGTTTGTGGGGAGAATAGGGACATAACTATGGACAACAAAAACATCAAAAGACACAAAGTTTGGAAATATAGGGAAGATGTCCAAAGAGCTTTTCAAATGACGAGGACAAACCCAAACTAGTTTTAGGCATCTAGTTGATGAGTTATGTGGTAGTATCAAAGGCATGAGGCCAATAGGATGATGGAACCAGTACTTGATTAAGTAAAGTTAGACCAATTTCTACTATGCAATGATGATGATGTTCAACAAACCCGTTATGTTCCAATGTGTGGAGTGGTGTAGTGAGGTGTGAAATGCCATGTTGAGAAAGGAAGGGACAAAGGGCAAGATATTCACCACCATTGCTGTGTATAGTTGACGAATTTGAAGATTGAAGAATTTTCCAACATGGCTTTGAAGTGAGTAAACACTTGGAACACATCAAAATTTCAAACTAATGGGTAAAACTAGATATAGCGAGTGAAATGGTCAACAAAAATCATATAATATTTGAAGCCATTAAGAAATATTATGGGTGAAGTCCACACATCAAAGAAGATCAAGAGGGGCATGAGAGATCAGTAGAATTGGAAAATAGAAGTTTGTGACTTTCATTGTATTCGCATAAATTACAAGAAAAAAGACTCAAGAAAACGTGGATTGAATAAAAGTTTATTGATGAGATCATTTGCGATAGCAACATATTTGACATATGACCTAGACAAGAGTGCCATATGGGTAGTGAGACTTTGACACTAGAAAATGCAAAGATTGTTGGCTAAGATTTGAAGGTACTCGGCAACACATAGACCCCATTCTTAATTGGTCATTGAAGAGCTAGAGTCCCCATGCAAAGGTCCCTCACTTGAAAGCTAGAAAGTGATTTGTAATGGAATGATCTCCTTTAATTGGATTAAGGAGTTGGCCTTTAAGAAGAGTGATCCTTCCTCGGGTTGGTTTGGCATATGTATCAGCCAAGATTTTCCAAGCTTCATGAGCAATCTTAGCAATAGCACTGAAGGAAATTAAACTCAGAGTGAGGGAACTTACGATAGCATTGAGAATTAGGTGATCTTGGCATACCCATAGAGTGTAGTTTGGATTGATTGTTGTCTGACCATTCTCAATTATCTCCAAAGGTGGGCATGGTTGGCTACCATCAATAAAGCTGGTGAGATCATAGCCAACCAGTGGTGTGTGAAATTGTAGTCTCCATGCAATGTAATTAGTGGAGGTAAGCTTCAGTAGAAGCTGTGAAGAAACATTGAACGCTACGAGTGTTTGGTGTGGATCAAGCAGATTAATGGAGGGACCACGAGGAACAGTCTGAGTCATATGCATTTTTTTAGTGGTGGCCAAGGATTCAATATGAACATGCTGATTGTCTGCCATGGAGTGAGAGATAGCTCGGTAAAGTGGTGTTGATAGGAGAAAGGAAAAGAAAATTGAAGTGCGTCCAAGGAGGCGTTAGCTAGTTTGCTTTGATACCATGAGAGAAGGAAAAGATATTTGGAAGGAATTTTCTTTTCATATTATTACTAAACGAGTGATGTACATTTACAAAAATTCTCCTATACAACAAAGGAATATATCCCTTAATTGATGGGATTGTATAATCAAAGGGATAATTACATAATGAGGGAAATCAACATAAATACTATATGGCCAATTGGTAGAATTGATTGTTAATTGATGCCTTCCTTATCACTCATCTTCTTAGGACTTCATGATATTGGATTAGAGCCAAAGAAATGGCAAAATCATTAACCAAACATCTATCATTAGGATTACCTATCCAATGAGCGTTCGAGAAATTGGTATCTCATTGAAGAAGTGGCTCATGAGTGATGGTGCCTTTTACCTTTAGTCTATGACAGATCACTATTACTTGCATATGTCTCACATCCGTCAACTACCGACCATTTAGGCGGTACCAAAGTTGTCCAGCCAATGTAAGGAAATTCATGGGGCAACGCTTCCACCCAAAGGAACCCTAGTAAAACAAGGTTCCGCCCAAAGGAATCCTAGCAAAACTAAGTTCCACACTCGTATTCAAAAGTAGATTCCCAGAAAAGCTCTTGAGTGAGAGCATCCTTTACTGCTTGGGTATCATGCGAACCTAATTCAAGGTAATGATACTTCTTACGATTTTGTTGAGTTTTTTACTGATTGAATGCCTGCATGTTGTATGAGAGATGACATAGTGCGCTAGGAATTTTCCCAAATGGCGATTCATTTTGATTATTTTCTTAGCTATTGTAATCCAAAACGGTAATGTAATAATACAAGTTGCTGCACGAAGGCCCGCATGCCTCCCGAGGTCATTCCTTCCTGCAATTTCTTTCGTGGAAATTGTACCCCTACAATATGATTTCAATTTCCAATTTTGCATTTGAATTATTAGGATTGCTCCATAATGTGATAATGCCGAAGCTAGTGTCATATAGGAATGTGGGGAATAAAGATGGTTATTTGCCACATATGATGGATTGGATTATGTGCGTGTCTGCATTCATGAAGATCATGTAATCTCTAAGTATATCCATGCATAATTTATTTTCCCTTAATTGCACATAACTTACTATTCACTTGCATATCAATAGGGTCTATGGGAATTTAATGAGATAAGGAATATTTTCATAGGCTTTATTGGTATGCTCTCATGCTACACCTTCTCAATCATGTATCAGTTTCTCGAATCTTCGGTCATTAGGTATGAAGAGAGTCGTTGTAAGATATAGGAAAAACATTGTGAAGAGCTGGATAAATACACTCATGTAGCTCATGATGTGGCAACTCCGATTATCCTTCCCTGAATCTATTGCATGACTTTTGGGTATCGTCAATATAGAATTAGATGCGACAAAACAGTTTTCAATTAAATCAGAATTTTCATAATTGAATATGACTTTTTTTTTTAAATCAACCCATGTTTTCCCAAACTCTGGATTAAAATCTCGAATTACAATTGGATTCCAGGTTCATACTTCTTGCAATATCTACAATTCAGAAAAGTATTTTCATTAAGTAGATATAGAGTTAGATCCCCCACACTAGTAGTGTCTAATTTCAAAATTCTCATTTCATTGTTTTGCCGGGAGCATCTTGGTCCCGATGCTAATTAATTCGAGTTTTAGCCAAAATTACTCTGTATTTTTACATGGTGAGTATGATCTGATGAGAATATATGTTTCTTTTCAAAATTATTATCGCCTCTCTTGATATTGGGACTGTATACGGGTCAGAAGCAAACCCGAAGCGCACATATTGGCAATTAAGCACAGAGCTGGCATCAGTAAGTTGTCCCTACTAAGTGTTGCCTTGAGGCTTCCTGTGGGTTTGTGTAGTATTTCCCCTGATAACTTTTCCCATAATTGCCGTTTAGTTATGGTCTTCTTCTGTTGAACTATGTCCTCCATTTCAGGATGTTGTCTTCCAACAATGAAAGATGGAATGTCCTGAGTTCTCCGCCCTGGGACTCTGACTCTACTAGTAAGTCTCATTTGCAGGTTGGCCAGAAATGTGAACCTCTGAGTTTCCACGCACTCAAGGGAAGGTCCTCAGCCAAATAGAAGCAAGGATCATCAATAGATCAGAAACAGCCCATCCAATGGTACTGCAAGGTAGACTTCTTCGTGTGCAGAAAGCTTCATGAAATGGTTTCTGATATTATCCAGGTGGACTCAACTTCAGATCTGTGTCGGTCGTTGTTTTCTTTACCCATCTTCGGTGGACTGTCAACTCACCTGAAGAGAATGCCCCATTACCATTGGACACGGACACCATGAAAAAAAGATTGGGTGTGGAAATCAGGCACCATTAAGACTACATGTACCGTTTCCAGGAGCCACACTTAAATCCAGCTATTCAGCAACTTTCACCGACAAGAAGTGCCAGATTTAACTATGCAAAAGCTTCTTAAAGACGTTCAGGCAAAACTGAACAGTCAAGTCTCGGTACGAGCATGAATTATTATGAAAATGGGCCAGTAGGGGCATTTCTTGCCTTTGCCATGTTGAAAGTAATCTTTTCTAGAGGGGTCCAACCAGACCAGCTGTTGATCAGTTTGGGTTCCGTGACAGTGAAGTGTAAGATCTACAGCAAGTACGAATTATTATTTGCAGACAATTGAACATAGTTCAACATACCCTGTGATGAATAAATCAAGGTTGCAATGCCCGATTAGAATTATGAGTATCACGGAACAGAAGTAAGCATAAAATGACTAAATAACAATGAGAAAGTTATTCAAACATCCCATGTCTCGAGATCGTGGTTTTCTCCAACAGGAAAATTACTGACCATTTTTGAGGAGTTGCAGGGGATCCCAGTGCAGTCAATCTCTCTACTGGAAAAGAAACTAGGGAGGGTCCGTGTTGACATTAACGAGGGGCAGCCTTCACTAAGAGACTTGCATTATGCTACTAAGCAAACTAATTCCGAGGCAAAAGATATTGCAAACAAAGCTTGCCAGCTTCAGAAAAACCCTAGGCAAGAGCCGACAATATCGGGAAGTGAGTTATCATGCTCAAAAATCATATGATTGGTATAGCTTCTAATAGCTTAGTTGAATCGAAACAGTAGGTGATTTTTTTTTACGCAAAAAACAATGATGATTTTTTCCCTTCTCTGAAAGCTAATTGAAGTCTCTTGCAGACTTGCACTGAGAAACATCGTATCCGAGGTTGTTGCAGGACATCCTTGCCAGGTAATATCAGCAGGCGCTGTCTGCAGCTTAAGGAAATAGAATCAAACAATGCCTCATCAGTGGTGCACAAGAGCCACATTTTTCTTGATCTGTATTCAAAGCAAAGTGCATATGAAGATGAAGAAGAAGAAGAAGACCAATTCTTAGCATCACAACATGCTTCTGCTCAAGTTGGAACATCGTTAGTCAAATAAAATTAGCATACTCAGTTGATTGTACATAAAAACAATGGTCATTAAAACTGTAGGCCTTATTAGCTAAGCATATTAGAACATCTTCTCATAGTAAATTTGCAGCATAGTGATCGAGAACAGACAAAATAAGCTCACATCAAGGGTTTGCTTCAAAGAATTCATAGTCCGAAGTGTGCTTCTTCTCATTATTGGTTTTATTCAACTGTTGTGTGAAAAGTTTTTAGCAGGATTAATCGAAATCAGGTGATATATGTGTTAGGAACAACCTTTTATAATATCATCGGTATAAAAAGAAATGCTTGCCACTTTAGGATTCTCGAGAATAAACTAAAGCCATCGGTTCCAATCTTTGATGCTCAAACACTGAGAAAGTTAGAATCCTATTCCCGATTCAAAACCATCAAGAATCTCCACGAGCATTTCGTGGAAGAACCAAGCAAGTTCCACTGCAGCTTTTACGGAGGAGCACATGTAATGTTTTCAGCCTACAATGACGTAAGATTTCATGGTAGATCTTTCAAGGGAATACAGTATTTTTGTTCTTCTGATGTACTCTTCCTTTTACCTTTGTTTCTTTTGGGTGAAAGTTCTTCCTGTTTGTTTCCTGCAACTTTTACAGATAATGTGTCATTCAGTGCTTTGCATGATATGAACTTAAGACCCACATGTCTCCATCTAATCAAATAATCTGCTGGGGCCAAGGCCACAAGATGCAATCTTTGCTAATGAATTTTTATTCTTCAACCCACAGAGACTGATCCCTTCATTGATCAACCCAGGCGCCTTTAATTATTCCAATCATTATTAAGTAAAATTCAATTCTCGAAATTTCTTTATGCTATTTAATTACCTCAATCATTTCCACATCCTTTGAGAAATCGATGAATGTTATTGTATGAATCTCACTGTGTTAGATAACTTAAATTTTAGGCGTTCGAAGATCTGCGAGTCTCCCAGTCCTGCCGACTATGATATTCCGGATCAGATCGTCTCTCCTTTTATTTTAAAGAGATTTGTATCTTTGAATGCTCAGAAATGGATCATAGAGGTCATCAATCATTCGGAAACATACGACAATTACATGAGGATTGATTAAAGGACGTTTCATCCTTATCACAATAATAGGAGCAAAAAGGACAACGTGTGAGCGATCAGAAAGTGGAAATCTTGTAGTTTTTCTACCTTTTCCTTGTAATTTCGGAGATGTATAGACTTGAGAAGAGGATTGGGAAAATTATGGAATGAAGGGATTTTGAAAGGATGATATTAAAACTTATGAACACTTAGTCTTAAATAGAAAATGACACTATTTCATCATATCCAACATTGTCCCTTTTTTGCCCAAAAATTGTTCCATAACGAAAGACACGTGTTTTCATATGATTTGCTCATGTGCTCGTCTCAGTGAAATGATCAGAGCACGAGAAAGCAAACACGAACAGCATAACATTACTATTCAGCTCTTTCCAGCATTTTCTTTAAAGCATATCTCAAAGAGATTGGGTCCCCATCAAAACTTAAATCTCTTTTTTTTTTTTTATGAGTAAATGGAGGGCAGCAGTACTTGTAGCACCTGACCTCCCCAAAATATCATATTCGAATTTTGAAATTTAATATTATATATGTAGAAAAAAATTAAATAATTAATGTTAAATACTGATTTTATCAATTACAACACCCTTGAAAGCATAGTAAGATTTAGTATGGTTGAAAAAACCAATACCCTCCAAGATCTATACTCAAAAAAGATGTTTTGAGTAGATATTTTAATGTAAATTATATAAGACCTTTCAAATCTTAAATATTAAACTCATCAAATAACATGAGAGTACACTCGACAAAGGTAGGCCCACTCAAAGTAGACACTCCATTTGACATATCAGTGTCAAGTCCTTCTTTTCATGGTATGATGGATGCCGTCGTATCCAGAGGTGATACATTAATTGTTCTTCCACTTGGGTAGGCGAGGAAGTGCCTTTGAATTGTAACTTGGTTAGTCAGATCCTTCAAAAAACTGTCTCATCACAAATCTTTACATCACGATCATAATCTTGTTATAACAATATAATATTTGGATATAAAAAAACTAAAAAAGATGTTACTCTTATACATTGAAACCCTGAAAATATTATTGCATTATTATACATGCAATCAATTTTTGACAAGATCCATCAAATGTTTTCCTGACAGGCGTATGAAATCGATGCTTTACGTGAACGCTATGGCACATGATAAAACAATATAATCTTTATAAGGTAAAATGTTTAAATAAAAGGTAAAAATTAAAAAAAAAAAAGGGGGCACGGTAGATATGCCCTAGATGAGCTCCCAACCAGGAAGGGAGAGGAGGCTAACGAGCCACTGGCTCTCACGGTCGCTAGAGACGCGCGAAATCTCAAACAGCCGGGAGGCCAGCAATCAAGACTAGAACAACCTCTTGCCACCGCCGGCTCAATCTCGACTATCTCTAATTTTTATTAATTAAAATGTTATATATCAATATGCCGCGTCCAATTTTTGGTCCGAGAGACCAAATCTTCCTAGTATAGGCCCCTAGATTCCTCCAAAGGTTTTTAGACGCACCCTCTGCTTCTTTTGGTTAAAGGGTACCCTCCTATCATCACAAGCCACTTTATAAAGCAATTGTAGGATACCAATATGATAACTTACTTAAATGAGTTATCATCCCTTTCTTTGACATTATTGGTCTTCTAAGAGAAGGGGCAAAAGCTAGTCTCACTTTAGAAGAATAAAGGTGAGTGACAGCTCTCATATATATTTATCATGAGGCTTGTAATCAAAGTTTTTGGCGCCCAAAATTAGAAATTAAAAAAACAAGAAACTTAAATGATTAAAGGGGAAAATGCAGGTCATAATCTCCATGATTATGAAGAAAATGGAAATGTGCAAATCGATCCACTAGATAAAACAAAAACTACAGCAATATTTAGGTAGGAAATGTGGATTTTTATTTCTCGCGAACTTGAACAAATATACCATTCATTTGCAAGCAGAAAGTTGACAATTTGAGCATTCTTAATATTAAGAGATCATATCAGCATCTCTTTTTTCAATTAATAAGATGGTCCTCAATAATAAGACTCTGGGCTTACCGAATATAAGCGTTTGGCACTTATATAATCACCTAGAAACATAAGTTGTGTCGTATTATGTGTGATAAAAGTATGAGGGAACATATGATTGAAGGGTGCACTAAGGTTGATGATTATGAGGATAGATGGAGCGAAAGAAGGTCAAGAAAAGTGAAATTTACATGTTGGGATTAGCCATTAGGTGGAGGAGAGATTCTCAGTTGTTTTTTTGCGATTTTTATAGCTGCGAATCAGACAAGGACATGCTGACAGATTGGCCTGTGATTTTGCTAAATCATCAAATGGTGATTGAAGCCCACAACAGGCAAAAAGGAGACAGCAATTGGAGCCCACTTCAGTTTTTTCTTTTCCTCTATTTATTTTTGCTTTGGTGGGATGGGGATGGCGGTGGGGGTGGGGGTCGGGCTCGGGGTCGGGGGCGAGAGGAACGCCAAAAGGAAAGAAAAATATGAATGAAATTACAATAATGGAGTTCCAATGAACAGCCATTGATTTGACCATTCATTGCTCTCAAACAAGAATCCCAATTGGCAGTTACCTTACCATGTCCTTTGCTTTCACCTCAAGAATTTTGAACTTCACATTTAAGCTTGCTGACAATTGGTCCTGGACAGTAGATGGAAATCGGGTTTGCTGATGATTGATCTCTCGTGACCCGGATACTGGACGGTGACAACTGATCGGTCGGCCTACGTGTCTATGAGTAAGAGTTAAAGAGTGGAAGGAAAATTTGACATGTCTTTTATGTGCCTGGACAAGATTATCTGTGATATCCAGGCTGCTATTGTTGTTTTCTAGGACTGTCAGTATCTCTGTCCCTAGCATCCAGAGCAAGGATTTGCTTTGACAAGAGAAATCTAATTGGTACCCAATTGGTCTGCCCTCAGGGTATGTCATATCTCCCTCAAAGGTGTCTTATATATTGTCTCCCAACGGGTTCCTCCTATTATTGATTCCATGTTCAATATGACCTAAATAATTCCAATCCAGCATGAAATTTACGGGCTAGGCTAGAATTCTCAGCCTAGTCGGTGGTTTCCCTTGATCCCGATGAAGAGCCACCAAAATCCCTGGACGCTGCTGCTCTGAATGTTATCATTGGATTCTCTTTCTTTTGGTTGTAATATTAAAAGCTTTGCCAGTGATGGCCTCATGATTCTCTCAAGCTCTGGCGGTCTCGGAAAACAGTCTCTGCGGTGTCCAGGAACTGAACCTGGGATCATGGGCACTGAAAAAGAAAGGTCGCTCGGTGTGTTTACACAGTAATTTCGCAGACAAATCGTTTTAACCGCTACAGCCATTGACTTTGCCCGCCACAGGGTTAAAAAAGTTGGGCAGAGTAAGATCGATGTTATCCGTTCTTGACTTGGAACCGAGAATCTGCAGGGAAAAAAACTGGGGCATCGCCCTTAGTTGTTCATTCTCGAGCTCAATCCAAAAACCGAGAATTGGCTCTTGGCTCGGTTCTCATGAGTGGATTTTCCGTATCTTAACCAACGAAGTCCACGGTCCTCCTTTACGACGAAGATAACGAAAACAAAACATTCATCCAAAGTCCCGAGTCATATGATAAAACAGTGGGGGACATGTTTAGCTATAGCAAATCTCGAAAGAAGCTGCTTTAATTTAATTAATCCATTCATTCAATCTCTATATATCTAATTACCCCCCCACTGCCCTCTCTCTTCCACTGAACCCTTTCCTCTCTCACACTCTTCCTGCTTTATACAAATGGAGAGCGACAGGTGCTTTTAACCTTGAAACTGACAATGATATCTGAGAATAAGTAATTGCAGAAAAAAAAGGGGGGAAAAACGAAAGTAAAAAGATTAAACATGACAGAAGATGAGAGGATAGAAGTAACAAAATACCTAGCTACTAGTTTGTTGTTCTAAAACTTCAACCACATTGGTAGTGCTTAAGCAGCCTGTTGGCTTCCCTAAGCCCACTGAAGTACGCACCGTGAGTCGTGGAGTAGTGGGTTCGATGCGTTGCCTCGCCTGCAAACAGAATTTGCAGCCTAAAGTCGCACTCACCATGGCCCTGCCTCGGCAGCGGCTCTGCCAGGGTGTCCAAGTCATCCCCGCTCGAACCGATCTGGACGTAAGAGTACGACCCAAGGAAAAGTGGATCAGATCCCCACTTGCTCTTAAACACTTGTGTGATATCTATGCTCCTGCCGGAGCTGCCATTGCACGATTCCTTCAAGGAGTTCTTCAGGTCAGGTTTGGATAATAAGCACGACATTGTGCTCAAGACTCCGTCGATGATCTCTTGGTCGATGAGCTTCTCGAGCTGCAGGGCTTCATCCCCTGCAAACCAGGAGAGCAAGATGTTGGAGTCCCTATGGATTGGACACAGGGAAGCCGTCCTTCTCATCCAGAAGGGCACTTTCTGGTTCCTTAACTCTGAGTCAGATGGATGAAATGCCATCTGCAAGAACGGGAAATCCCCCGAGTGGTGGCTCGGACCCAGCTGGAGGAACAGCTTGTTAACCACCCCGAACCCAAGCCTTGATATGGCCTCTCTCTTGAAATCAGGAAGGGGAGGACTGAACAACCCCCAGCCTTCGGAAATCCCAGCCTTTAGCACCCCCAATGAGACCGTCACTATCACATGATCAGCAGAAATCACAGATCCGTCGCTAAAATGTACCTTCACTGGCTTATCACTGCCATCGCAGTAGCCATTTTCGAAGGGGACGGATGAAGGATGAGCCTCGAGATTCCACTGGATCCTCGAGACCTTCCGGTCTAGCTGAATCATGCCCTTTGGCAGAGCCGAGGCCAGGTGCTCGATTATACTCGAGTAACCTCTGGCAATGGTGACCTCCTCCCCCGGGAACATCCTGTACTCCCGTTCAGCCATGAAATCGAGCCTCAAGAGATCCCCAGCAGAAGTGTAAGTCCGCTGGGTGTTCTCGTGCATTGCGAAGGTGGCCTCCTCCATCGCTCGGGTCCTCTCATCTTTTGGGTGATTCAGCCAGTAAATCTCAAGACCTTTCCTGAGGAAGGACCCGACGCTCACCTTATCTGAACCGCCAGTGCTACCTTCACAGACCTCCAGGGCTTTTGCTGCAATGTCATAGTACTCCTTCTCTTTGAGGTTCGAGCAGCCTTCCCATGGCTTCCCTGCGAAACCCATAAGGACCCGGAACAGCGTTGAGACCGACTCGACAACAGAAGGGCTCACCTCGTGACCGCCTTCAGCCATGGTCATGGGCCCGTCCATGAACCCGTGCATGCACTCCCATGGCTGCTCGGACTCCAAGGCCCGGATCTCCCGGGCAATCCCGTGGATCGGGCTGCCGTCAATTCCATGGATCCAAGTGGCGCCCATCTCCACCCTGTTGCCCCCGAACTCGGACGTATTGATCCGGCCCCCAATCCTGGACCCACCCTCCACCACGAGCAGCTCGAAGGCATCCACTGAGCCGCTGCTAGTGTAGAGCTTGTTAGCAGCCGTGAGGCCGGCCATGCCTGCCCCAATTATCACAATTCTAGGCTTCTTTGCCCCCATTTTCGAACGCTCCAGCACAGACTCTACACCGGTACCAGCTCCTTTTTTTTTCTTATCTTTTGACTAGTGCAGAAAGAGAGGGGGAGTGAGAGACAGTGAGGGGGAATGGAAGTTGAGAGACCCGAAAGAGTTGAAGGTGGAGAAGTGGGATGAGATTGTGGTACTGATTGACGGAGGGATTTATAACAGGTCTAGTGTCGGGTGTCTGTGTTGGGGTCATGTTGGGAGGAATAGCTGATTTTTATTTATTTATTCCCTCCTAATAAAGACAGGGCTCTACTTTTATTGATCAACTCTACTGCTCGGTACCAATTGCATAGAAATAAAATAGCTCTTACTTAGCCCCAAAAGATAGATAAACAGTAAAGAGGCAATCTGATCGTATTTCTTTCCTCCATCATTTGATTGTTCAATCGACTGAGAGCTAAGGCTCTTTTCCCTTTCTCCTAAGCCCTCGCCGGCGCTCTCCTCCCTTCAAAACACAGCCGCTCTCAATCTACACGTCCCGCTCCGGCCGGGCATGTCAGTCCCCACCTCCCCTGTCGGTCGCCGTTTGTTTTCCTCCAGGCCTTTGCTCGGACGACCGGGTCCACCTCTCCTCTGTGTTCTCTGTAGAGTGCATTCTCATCCACCCTTCTGATGATGTTTCTCGTTTCTATCCTTAAAGAGCCCGAGTCCTCACATCCACATGAAAAGCGCACAAGTCGCTCCGACTCAGACGAGTTGGATCCACGAAGACCTGACCAAATCATGTAAGATCCTCTTAGATGCTCACTCACTGATTTCATATAAATCCAGCCAAAATATGTCCCTACCAACACAAATAAGGCTATATTCAGTCCATTTCGGATGAGATCTTAACAAGTGTCACCACGATAGGTAAGCTCTCGTAATCTGCCTCCATCTTGGTTTGTGGAGGGATCCAATGCTCAGAGTGCCTCGAGACATTTCTCCTGTTTTGCTCTTACATGGAGGTTCAAACAAAATATTTGTGGAAGGAGAATGAGATTTACATGAATCATAACTCGGGGACCATGTGGTACTCGATTTTTACTAGGGTTTCATGTAGATTGGCAGAGTCTTGTGATTATTATTATTGCAATCAAGTTAGTGCTCTTGATAACTAGCTGCAACTAATTTGGGCTCTTATATGATTACTTTCACATGCATTTTCCCTTACAGTTAGTCTCAGAGGATTCTTTCATACTTCTTGATCTTGTGATTTTTTTTTTTTTTTGGCTTAATTTATTGAGCATCTTCCGACACACTCATTTGAGACAATGATAAAATCCTTGTTACTTGCAAAAAAGAAAAAGGTATTCAGTCAATTAAATTGGCATGGAGTGGGCCCATTTTACATCAAATTCTTTTAATGTACTTATTAGTTCCACTCTTTTATCAATAAAGGAAAAAGTGTTACCAAGGTACATCATTCTATCAGCTCCTCATATGTTAATATGTTCAATGCATTTATTAGAAAGAAAAGGTTCCTACATATCTTACCAATTAGGCTCATTATATTTGTTATTTAGGTCTCTATATGTGTCACTTAGGACCCTTGGTGACAATTGAGCTTGAAAGTAGCAATGAGTGGAAGAATATATATATATTAACATCAATTAGGTCTATCTTTAATTTTGTTTGTTTTTTCTTTATTTTTGCCAAGTGTTTTCTTTTCCTTTTGCTCTTTTCATTCGTATTGTAGAATCTCTTCAAGATTCTATATATTGTTTCTGCATCTATTACAAAATCATTATACCTTTCACTATTAGAAAAGGGGGGTGGTTGGGTTCTTTCCAAGAAGTACCCGGATGTTTCTCATTGTGGATAAACAAAATATGTAGTTGGAGGGATATGGTCGACCATCTTATGGGTTGAAATAGGATGGGTGGATAAGATGTGGGGGAGTCACTGGCTTGGGGGCAATGAAGCAGAGGACGGCTCTGTTGAGAGGAGGATAACCATCAAAACCAATAGCCTCATCTTATTGGACTAAAAGATTAGATTGTGTCGACTACATCCTCAAGACTCGATTCACTCTGCTAATCTCAAATTATCCGTGCAATAGTATAGAAGAATTTCACCAATCATTACAACTGAAAAGGCTAGCAATTTCAATGTTGTATCAAAGATGGGTAAATAGACTATTTAACCGTGAATTATGAGGAAATTCCCAAATTTACCATGAACTAATATTTTTGTAGAAATAATCAATAATTATCATTTATTTCTTCTTCAATTTTACCAGTTATGATGATTGCTTTTAAAAAATACAAATGGCCGTCAATTTGATTGGAAAAGACTATTTTACCCTCAGTATTAAGTACATTTTATCCACAAACTTTGCATTTGTTTCCAAAATTTACCATGAATGAAGAGAGAGATTTTAAATGTAGTCAAGTGCTCAATTCCACCCCCTGCAATTGTCCAAGTGAGTTTACCTATAGTCTATCATGCAACCGATGATCTTGTGTGGGGAGATGGACTGAAATTGAAGCCCCAACACTCTCAAATTGACTTTTGTATGTGATTGTATATGATATTGATATTAAAAAAAATGGTAAAATGTATGTAATAAAGCTAAAATCGCGGTTTCTACAAATCCCAATTATGCCAGTTTATCTACCAAATTAAAAGAGACAATTGTGGTAAGGTGAATTTTGATGTTGAGACCTTCAAGATTCCTATTAGATCGAGTTGACCTAAAACAAATTTATATAATCAATGTTATGAGATTTACAGTCAAGACTTTTATCTCTCCCATTTGCCATTTGGCAAATTTATCTCTTGAGTTGATGGAAAACTAATTGGGAGGCAATCAGTACCAATATCATGGCCTCACCCTTCCATTAAACTAATTTACCTTTTAGATTGACAAGAAATCAATTAAAAAGGAGTCGATATCAATATTGAGGTCTTATCCTTCTTATTTAGCTAATTTATCTTTCAAATTGGTAGGATATTAGTTGCAAGTTACAGTCAACATCAACAGTAAGGCTCTCATCACTCCTAATTTGATTAATTTGTCTTTGAATCAAATTGATCTAAAATAAAATTTGTATAATTATGGTTGTTTCAATTAATATGGGGGATTTAATGGCTCCCAATTGGACCACTTGTCTCTTGAATGGATACGACACAAATTGACTAAATTGGGAGTAATGAGGACAATATTGAAACCCACATTCAATAATATATTGATTATCCTTAAATTAAATATATTAAAGATAAATTATTGAGTTGAAGGGTTATAAAATAATAAAATTACAGTGAAAATTCTATATGTTTACCTTTTTGCACTTAAATATGATATATTTTAAATTAACTTTTTCGGTCTATATATTTCATTCTATAATATATTTAAGTTCTAACTTTAACTGTTTATTGACGCGGTATTTAACGATACTATGTGGCCTGATACATCGATAGAGTTCTTACTACGTCAGTCAAATTTTATCACATAAGCATGTCATGTCAACAATTTGTCAATATATTATTATGTAATGTTAGCAAATAACTATCATGCTAGCACATCGTTGGAGTTAATATTCAAGTATATTGCAGAATTGAACATATATGAGTGAAATAGCTATTTTAAAATATATGTAGGATTTAAGTGCCAACAATGTAAACATATAAGAATTTCACTGTAATTATTTCCTTACAGAATTTCTTACATCAATGCTCACCATCTCCGATGTGGTCAGTTAATCTTTGATCAATCTTGGAAACAAATTAGCTAAATCTTAGGCCATGAGACCGACTATTCAATTTCTTCATTGCCTCAACTTGTATAAATTTTCTCATATAATTTAAGAAAAAGTGTTGAATTGAGGACAATGACAAGAATGACACTAATCATATTGCTCTTAATTTGGTCAATTTATCTTTTATTAAACCAAGAGACAAGTAGCCAAATTGGGAGTCATGGAAGTCTCAAATCTGAATCTTACCACCCTCAATTGTATATAATTTTCTTATTCTACCCAAGATAAATTGGTTGAACTATAAATGTTGAAGATGATATGGGCATTCACTATCCAACCTTAATCATTAATAGCATGAAATACTATTGGAAAGCTCTCTTAAGGCAGTGTAGATTTGAATCAAATGTACATACATTTTTTTCTTGACTTGTGGCCAAATTGGAAAATAGTACAAAGTTATTGAATAAAATTGATATTAATTACTCAAAGGGAAACTTTCACATATTTATGAGGTCTATAGAGTTTCTATCATGCTGAAAAAGAGAACTAGTACTTTTAGGCATATTTGATGAAACCTATGAAGATATATGAAGAACTAAATTTATTGTCTTTAGCTCTAATATCACAATTCAGTAGACTTAGAGAGAATAAATGGCAGTGATTAATTTTCTTATAAGTTTCACCTCTTAGTTTTAAGTTGTCAAATCTCATATTCTTTGCAATTCTATGCCAAAAACACTCCACATAAGTACTGATGGCTCAGTTAATATTCATACATCTTTGCATGAGGCTTCCATGCTGTTATTGTTAATAGTACATCAGTAATTAGACAATTGTTTTAGAGAAATATTAGTAGTAAGAGCGCAAGATACAAGAGCAATTACATGTTGTTATTGCCATGAGTCTAGTCATACCAAATTACCAACCAAAAATTGCACAATAAAAATCTAAAATCTTAATCGGTGTTTCTTAACTCTGCTCCATCTATTTTTGACTACATAATTATGATATCTGCTGAACCATTTGTCAAGTTTGCCTAGTATTAGAAATCTTTGAAGAATTTATCTCAATCTATCATTATTCTTACCAAGCCTAATAATGCAAATGAGTATCTACTTTCATTCTCTGCAAAACCCACAAATGACTCATGTTCTACGGACCATATAACGGGTAATTCTAACCACTTTTCAACCATTTAGTGTCATGCATGACCAATATTGTAACTTTAGTTGACAACTCTACCTTGTGTATTCTTGGTTTGGCATTGTTTAATCCATCTTTATCATTTCTATTATATTTCAATTTATTGAGTTCATCTAAAATTGCTTTCAATCTAGTGCATGCATGTAAACTCATTTTTATTATGAATTGTTTAGTCTTCTTTTTTATATTATTGTCTTTTACATGATCTTATAACGAAGAAGATAATTGGTTAGGATATTAATCAAGAGGTCTCTACATTTTTTCTACCCAAATGACAAGATCTATTGCTTGCTCCAATACATTAACACAATAGCATATTATTGATTTTGTCATCCTTTATCACCTTTGTTAAATAAATTGTGTAATCAATTTTAGTTCGTGTCCTCTCTTGATTATAAGTTATGTCAATTTGCAAAATACAACTATCTTCCTTTTGTTCCACGTGTCAATTAGCAAGCTAGCTCACCTCTTGAATTAGTTCATTAAAATGCTTGCAATCCGAATCTTATTATATTATAACTTGCATAGAATATTATGCTATCTTAATTAATGACTTTTCTTGTATTACTTGTACTTATTTTATAAAGAATCATTTTGAATTATTTTCTTACTTTATTGCTTTTTTACCGATATAAACTCAATTTAACATATCTATCTATATCTTAAGAAGTGACAATGTCAAAGTACTATGATCCTTTTTGAAATTATATTGTTCAAAATAGCGTTTGCCATTAGTAATCATGTACTATATACCATCTCGAAATGGTGTAGCTAAAAGAAAATTGGACACCTTCTTGGGACTACTTAGACACTCCTATTCCAAATGCAAGTTTCTAAATCCTTTTAGATTAATGCCATTTCTGTAGTTGTCTTCTTATAACTTGCATGTCTTCATTTGTCCTTCATGGTTATATACTTTATGGTGTTATTTTTCCAAACAGAGCATTATTTTTTATTGGATAATAGTTATTTGGTAACAATTATTTTGTGTACAATGTTCCCATCTATATTACTAATTTGCCATTAAAATGTGTTTTTATGAGATATATTCATGGTGTTAAAAAAAGGAGAATTGATATTTGTATCCTTATCTTAACAAGTATCTTGTATCAACTAATGTTACCTTTTTTTAACATCTTCAATTTTTTTTTCTAGTTTTAATTCCTCCAACAAGGATGAAAATGATGATTTGCTATTTAATCATGTCACATATAAGATAATCCAATCATCTTCAACACCTTCACTATCTCCACTACCTCTACCGCCATTTAGTATTCACACCTATCTTACTGTGGAGACCCTATCGAAACATGTTCAACACTTGTTTCTTCTCTTTGGCATGAAATCCAACTTCTAGTGACCATGATCTACTTATTACAATTAATAAAAATAAATTTCAATGTGCTTATTCCTATTGACAAATGGAATATTACATTAAAAATAAGACTAAAGATATGATGTATAAGAAATCAGGTACCACTATTCTATTAATTTAAGTTTTTAGTTAGACATGGGCACGTCACTCGGTGAAATTTTACATGGCATTAGAGCGGTTACCATGTGGGCTTAAACTATTTGAGATCCAAGATCAAAATGTCGATTAGTGTCCTAATTTTTATTCGAGACTAGAAGAAAAAATGTCCAACTTGTTTGTAAAAAGCTCAAAATTGAAAGGGAAACGTTCGATTTATGGTTGATTATTGAGATATGAATCATCGCTCAAGTGTGAAAGAAAATAGTCCAGCTAGTGAATAGTATTAAGGGTAGGTATTCAACAGCATGTAGCATGTATAAGCTACATTGCCACATGAAGACATGTTGAGGAATGTGATTGCACTTTAAAAAAATAATATTAAAGATATTGGTTTATAAGATATTAGGTACCACTATTTTATCATATTAAACTTTTTTATTAGATATGAACCTATCGTTCTTATAAGTCATATAGAAATTTTGCAATTCTATTTCATCTTCTATCCCCCATGATCACTTGATTTCTTCTTCATCTTCATTTATTGCTTCTATTGACTGTGTCTACTCTCAAGACTATTTATAGAGCATTCTCTCTTCTTAGTTGACGTGATGCTATGATGATAGCAATGAATGCTTTATATTGTAGTGATAATTAAATATTGATAAACTTACCAATTGGGAAGAAGGCAATTGGTTATAAGCGAATGTTTGCAATAAAATTTAATATTAATATATTAATTGCTCGCCTTAAACCTTACCTCATCACTAAGGATTTTGCTTGAAATTATGGGTCGGATTACTTTGAAATTTTCTCTCATTTTGCTAAATTGACATTTATTGAATTACTTATTTCTTTGATAGTGACACATGATTGGCATTTTTAAAATTCTATCATTTCAATCTTTAAGTTTTCAAAAAAAGTTACCACCCCAAAAAATAATATGAGTATCCCAAATACTGTGTTGCATATATTGATATATTGAGCTAACATAAACAAATAATATTTATTTCTATCTACTGTATGTTTTATTCATTTTTCAATGAAGATATGTTCTTTTACAATTTAAAGGCACCTTTCTATTGATTGTGATGATGATTTTGCTATTATATACTAGGTTGACAAGTCGAATGTTGTATTGTTTTACTTTTAAATTGTAGGTTGACAGGGAAGATATAACAAATTATTTTCTTTTCCTTTGTTGTTTATGCTTATGGGGTCGAAAATTGATTGACATAGATTTTATCTCATTAGCCTACGAAGTGAATACAAGTTGATAGTATTTATACATTTTACTAGAGTTCACAAGATCATAAGTCAAAATCTTTTGTTATGCATGGCCTTTAATGGAAACATTTGCAAACTTTTTATATGAGTTCACTAGATCAATAGATTTACAAGGGGTTCAAAGGACTAGGACCATGAACTTGTTGCTATTAAAAAAAAACCAAGCTCTTTAATATTTGGTAATGGGCTCTCGAGCCATAGTTAGACAAAATTAAGAAATTGAAAACTGAAAAAAAATGTTGTCATTCAAATTGGCCCAAGTTGTAAACTTGGGCCGCTCTATGGATTTGCTTGAACTTCTTAGTTTAAAGAGCCCAATAGATTAATAGAAAACAAAAGTAATGTTTGGCCCAACTTGTGAATGAGCATAAAAGTCTTATTTATGAGAATTGACTCCTAAATAACTTCACATGATTTCACATCGAAGATAATATCGTTATAGCAAACTCGTTTATCTTTGTATTTCCTACTAATGTGATTATTGATAGGAGTAGAGCATAAACCTAAAAAAATTGAAAAAGTTAGAATAACCTCTCATCATATTGCAACAGGCATTTCGAGTGTATTTCTCTCATTCAATTATCAACAAGAACTAATTGTATATCTTATAAGTCCACATAACTTTCACGACGTATTCAGTTAATTATTCTAGAATATTATTGTTATTTGATCTTAGATAAGTACAAGTCACGTAAATAGATGGAATTTGGCAAAGTGGCATAATCTATTATTAGATTTTATTTGTAAACTTTTTGTTTCTAAAGAGTTTTTTTAGTAACTGAGAAAAATAAAAATAGGGAAATCACAAAATTTTTTCCCATTATTCCTTTTGGAAAAGGTGAGAAGTATAAAACTGTTGTACCTGATCAATTCATACTATTAATAACATAACTTGTACTAGTTCAAATGTTAACCCTACATAGCGTGTTAAGCCACTTGATGCATCCTGACAAGCAAAAAATGTGAATAAAATAAAGAAGATCTAATAATTTGATAATGTTAAAGACAGAAAAGTTGCAAAATAGTCAATAAAATTCTATTTAACTCACCAAAAGTATTATTTCTTCCAAACTACCTTTATTACACATTTTATACCATCAAGGCTCAATTCATTTTTGTTCATCCATCCTTAATTGATAAATGCCGATCATTAATAGTATTTTCACAAACTTCTACACTTAAGGTAATAAGAACATTATTTAGATTTATAAGAATTTCTTTCTATCACAGTTAATCCTTAGTAGTTCCCAACTTCATTATCTTCTGGCACTTAGTAGTTGAATATCTAATATATTGCAAGATTTATTAGCCACAATATCATATAGATATTTAGAAAAAAGCAATGATGAAGAATTTACCTTCCGACATTAGATATTTTTCATTATTGATTACCATATTAATAAAAATATAGTAAAAATATGCAACATTTTTCTAATATGAGATACACATGCACATAATTCAAATTAAAAATTGTGACATCTATATTACATATTGCATAAGAAAAAACCTTATATATGTATTGGTATTAATTTTAGTCAAAATTATCGTTAGATATGCTAGTTATCTAGGAATGTACAATGATATCATAAATTTGACCTTAAAATATCTTTATAATTGATAAACCTCTAATACATAATTAAAGGATTTAAAAAAATGCACTAACATTTACTAGGAAAATTACACATATATACAAAAATGTTTCACTGATGTGATACTTTAGTACAAAATCTTTAAAATATAATTACGCACTTCATATTCTTTAAAATGTGCTACATTTTAATACGTTCCGTTAATTTTTGACTAATAACGTCAATTTTTAATAATATAAATGACTTACGTGAAACTCTTTTATGATGTATCTATTTGTTTGGACTAAATTAATTCTAGCACGGGGCAATGGCATGATCCACTACTGGATTTCTCCCCTTTTCCTTCCCGACCATTCCTTTTTCTCTCTCTCTCTCTCACACGCACATTGCTCTTTCCCTCACAAAAGGCTCTTCCTCTCTAAAATTTTATAAGCACAATTTTACTTTCTTTATCGTCTAATTTTCATTGAGAAAAATAAAAAGTAAAATTCTACTTTTGTTTAATCCCTTAAAAAATACGGAGTTTAGTTAAAAAATTGTTAAAAAAGAGGGAATGTGAACAGAGTTTTGTATTCTTATGTAAGGTTTTAACTGTGAATCTGGTTGACGTGAGAGAGAAAAAAATCTTGTCTTCCACACCCCTTCCTCAATTCTCTCCCAAATTATGCTAATTAAGTAATCTAGGTTTTTATTGCTCTCTTTATTCTTTTTTTCATTTCTCTATCTCTCTCTCTCGTTGCCCTTTTCTCCCATAAGGCTCTCTCTCTCTCTCTCTCTACCAAATCAGGTTGTTCCGGATTAGGAAGATAAAAAACTTCTACCAACTATCGGTCGTCGACTACAATGCCCGGACCCTCCAAATAGCATCTACTGTGCCCTAAGGCGAGATCCTGTTTAGCATATTCTCCGGAGGGATTGCCTCCTCCTTCCTCTACAAGCACCTCGACTTCATTGGCAGCAACAACATAGTACCTGAAGCCTCCTTCGAACAGAGGAGAGAGAGAGAGAGAGAGAGAGAGAGAGAGAGAGAGATGAGCAGTATCCCATAAAGCATGCTAAGAGAGAGAGAGAGAGAGAGAGAGAGGTGGGAATAGTGGATTGAGGGAGAGAAAAAAAGGAATAGTTGGAAAGGAAAATGGAAGAAATGGAGTAGTCGGTATGCCACCGGAGAATTCTCATCCAAATGGATGGAAGGTACTAAAATATAATGTATTTAAAATAATATATAATATGAAGTTATATTTTAAGAAATTTATAGTAAAGTGTCATATTAGTAGAATGTTTACTATTATTTATATAATTTTTCAGTATTTATTTAAAAAAATTTATCTTTAATTTATTATTGTGTGTTTAAAACTAAAGCTATCCAAGGCATGAGGGCAAGTACCTACTAAAATAAACTTGATTATCTCTTAATAAATAAGGGTGGAATGGTAAACATCTTACTAATAAACAATTTAGTAGGTGCCTTAATATAATTAATTATAATTTATTATCACAACTATAATATGTGCACATGAAGGGAGTCTTTTTAAGAAGCATTTAAATGAAGAATTTTAATAATATATTTTAATTTCAATTGTCATTTGATTCATAGTTGTTCAATAGCTCAATTTAAATTAATTATTTTAGAAAAATGACATTATTTTTCTAAGCAAAGAAAATATTGGAAATGAATATACTTTGATAATGGCTATTTCGATTGTAGAAATTTTTTTTTACGCAGTTAATGCAACTCATGGATTCAATAAACTAGAAATTATATGCAAACACTAAGTTAGATTCGTACTTTAGCAAAGATTGAGGATTGTGGGCATTTATTGATATCAAGAGAATGCAATCATTTCCTTCAAGACAAAGAAGCCACAAATACAAACATAACTTTTTTTCAGGGATAATTGCAATTATATATTGTTTTTACTACTTGAGTCATATATATATATATATATATTTTTAAAATATCTCTTTTAGTATTATGTAATATATTTAAATTATAATTTTAATATTTAATTGATGTGAACGTTATATGTCAATATGTTATAATGATGTGATAAGCAGTTATTGACATCTCAAGCTTATATGGTATAATGATGTAGTGAAAAAAATTGTTGATGTGTCTTTTTTGTCAATACATCGATGATAATTTCACTTTGATATAAAAATTGTCATATAAGTAGATAATTGCCATATAGGAACACAAAGTTACACATAAGCAAATTATAAAAATGAAGACTTAAATTTAAATATATTATAAAACCAAATATATATATATATAGTTAAAGAGTAATTTCAAATATATATAATTATGATTTTTAATGTAATTTGTTTATTCTTTTTCTGACCTACTAAAATATAAATTTTCCTGTACATAGTGAATAAGTTGAGTACGGCTGACAATAATAAGCATGTTGATACACTTAAATTTAAGGAAATGATTATTGGAATGGTAAAAATGGAAATTTCAATAGTGAGAAGAAATCATTATTGGATTTTTGAATAGTATTGATAAATATATTTCCCAGTTTCAACCTTGAATTAAAAATATTTCGGATTTGACACACCTAGGATCGGCTTGATTTGGTTTCATTCAATTCGGACTACCCGCTTTGAATAAACTGGATAGCCCTTTAGGTAGAGCTAACAAAAATGGCATAGAATCCCGAAAATACCTTTAAAATAAAAAGAAATTATAAGAAAAACTGAAAAAAATTAGTTAATTATATTAAATATAATTATATTTTAATGTTTATTTCACCATTTTCCTAAAATTTAGATAAAAATGGGATTAATCTGCCTATTATAACACTTGAAAAAAAAATGTCTTTTTCTTGTTCCTCGATGGGCTTTTTCAATCCTTTTAGGTTTATGCTCTACTCCAATCCGAGTTAAAATTCCATTACAAGCACAAAATTATTTGAATTTTTTTTAAATGGTTATTTTTCTTAGTTCGGCCTGGGGTAGGTAGCTAAAGCATAGTTTTTAAAACTGGACCGGGC